>CALNVZ010003435.1:5329458-5393354 GCA_940671915.1 Paracentrotus lividus | reverse complement strand
TTTTTTCCTTTTCTTTGCATGTATGTAAATACAGAGTTGAGTTGAAACATTTTTCTTGCAATAAATATTGTTTAAATAGTAATACATATGAGAAGATGGGGTTTACGCCACTTTTTCCACTACATTTGTTTTCCTTTTTTGGACACCTTGTAGCGCGGTTAGACAAAATAATTTTGTGTTACAAGTTTATATTTTTATAGGGTCTTATTAACACAATCCAAGTTGATTCATTTCAATTGGTGCAAGGAATAAGAAATTACTGACCATGGAAATGGTGGCACTTTTTGAACCATTTTTTCTTGCATCACCCTGTATAGCTCTTATTACACACCCTGTACAGGTAAAAAAGAATGTTAATCATCATCCTTACAATATAAGCTTTCAATATATATATACATGTATACAGGTCTGATTTACTATAAAGCAACTAGAGACATTTGATTGTGACAATGTGTATTTCTCAAATTTTTGAACATGTAACGCATTTTGCCCCCAACTCATGACACACGACCTTAATAGTAATACTGTAATTTGTCACAATCAATCTTTGAATTAAACACCCACGAGCACCATCTCAACTCCCTAAAGGAAGAATATTGTCACGTGATCAATACGCATGCGTATATAAATAATAGAAGTGAAATAAACTAATATGATAATCCAACTTGCAAAATTACTTCCCATGCCGAATCACATAGTCAATCATATACATGTATACTAGTAGTAAAATAGTTACAATGTTATGTTAATTTTACATGTCTAGTACTTTTATTATACAGTGCAGTAGTACTTAAATCCAAGTGGCAAAAGCACTTATCATGTAAAAAAATGCAACATATGTACTGTATATGGTAAATTATGTATATTATAGTACTAAAACTGTCTAGTACTTGTATCATACAGTGCAGTTAAACAAAATAGGACGAAAAGAGAATGATACATAAAATCCAATTTGCAAATTAAAGCACCTTCCACCATTGTCCACGTAAAAACTAAAAGGTGTACATTTTTTTTTTGGTATAATAGTATGTCTTCAAAGCACATAAAACTCGCTAGTACTTTTATTATAGTGCTAACATATCGTGGATAAATAAATATATAACAAGCTTAAATACTGGTTTATACATGTCCATGTATTACTAAGTAAGTCTTTGTTGTTTGATTTGGAATAAAATATTGTCCAATATTTGGCACACAAGTCCTCTTATTCTGACGTAACAAAACTATATTCTAAAACGTATGCTACATTTGTTGTACAAATATGAATTACAAAGAATTTGTTTTGAGCTATGATGATAACGATTTGCCAACGTATATGTACAACCTTTTCCATTAAGGCTTACCACATTATATCAACGAAAACTTCCAATAGTATTTATTGCGAATACTCATTCAACATGGAAGCCTACATGCTTACAAAGAAAATTTGATAAAGATTTTGATCAAAAGTATGAAAACCAACGTAATTCACACAAGACACCATTGCAGATTGAATTGCTAAAAGGGCCATTCCACGGTAACTCGCGTTACAAATAACCAGTACCTTTCACGATTAGAGTCCTCTATCTATAAAACTGCTAGGATCTCCAAGTTACTTTTTGCACCATATGTCAAGGAGACATAGACTAACCAAATGGATTAAAAAAGAAATATATTTGTCAAGCTCGTTCAGATTCTCGGGTCGTTAAACTTCGGTAACTCGCGTTACGCAAAAAGGACATGGTCAAAATCATGCTGTAGATGACAGTGAATTGTTCCTAAATTATACTATGTTGGCAAAAAATTCCTATAACAAACTGAACTTAGCATATTTTTAACCTATCAACTGCATAAAAGTGAAGAAAAAATGAACAGGTAAAATACAGGGAGCGTTACTGTCGGTAACTCGCGTTACGGTAACTCGCGTTACAATTTGTCCGTCAAGATATATTTTGAATTTTCATAGCTTTTCTGTGACTTCAGATTGAATTTCATTGTTAATTTAGGTGTGACTTAATATTCTTCAGATTATCCAGTTGGAATTATTGCGAAAGGAATTATAGTTCTCTGTCAAAGTCTAAAAAACTTTTCAAAATTGCATGTAGTCCCACATGCTTCAAACTATGTATAGTTCGGATTCTCCTACAAGGACATACAATTTGAAGGTAGAATCAAACTTAATCTGTGTGCCCCAATGTAATAATAATTTCAGAGAAGTTTAAAGGCCAAAATACTGCTTGAACTTGAGATAAAGCAAAAAGAAGAAAACAACAAATGTCCTCCCGACCGTGGAATGGCCCAAAAAGAAAAAAAAATGAAAGTGTCAGAAAAAAATTGTCTTTGGCCATTTGCTCGCATTTGGTTATTTCGTGAGTCTTGGTTAACAGTTTGTGACTTCTTTTGTGGTGCGCCCCGGCCCGGGTTAGGGTTAGAGGCAATTATGCACCTGTATTTTTTGTTTTGTTTATCGTTAAAAAGTGGTAACTGCTTGACTTAATTTGTTGCTATGCGAGGGATTCTATTACTTGAAGCTCCTTGGTAAAACCGTAATTTAATTCATCCTACACATTAATACGATATAAAATACGAGTGCAATACATATGGATTATCTTCATGACCTTTCATTTGGGGTAAACAGATATTTCATTGTTTTAAAACATAAGTAAAAAGACGATTTTGTATCTCATATACAGCACCAATGTAACACAATTTAGGCAAATCTATTTTGGCTGAAATTGTATTGCACCATCCCTGCTCCTTTCCTGACATATCAGGAGCAACTTTATTGTCCAAACTATCATGCAGCAGTCCTACAACTGTCTATGACTTGACGAGTGGATGCGATCATAAAACTTCTTTTTTGAAGAACTGAACGTCAACTTATGTGTTAACGCCCTCTATGTTCGCTGTTTTACATCGGCACCATTGCTATCTTGGGCATAGAAATACCGATTTCTATGATCTTAGGGACACAGATGGGATTTCTATCCTGGGGATCCCGCGTTCAAATCCCAGTCCCGTCTTTCGGATGGTCTGTCCCAGATACAAATTTAAAATGTAATCATATCTGATTGATGCACGTTTGTCGCATCCCAATCAACCAGTATCTGCACCACCTCGAATCGATCGTCCAGGCCCAGGCGGGGGCATTATCAGGTGCGTGCCCCGCTTTTTTTTTCTCGAGACGATCGCATATTGAACACACACGTTATATCTAAGAAACGGCGTCACATTATTTTCGAAATGGCACAACGTAATAACAAGTTCATTTTACGGAAAATGTAGCGCTCGTCAACTCCTACAACCCCTTTCATCACGCTGTTTGACTCATGACACAATTGCGAGTTGGTAATTATACCATCTCTATCAATTGAAATTCAGACTTGCCATTCAGGTACGAAAAAATGTGCTTGAAATCAGTCCCCACTGAGATATATTAGCGGATAATGAACGTGATAAATCCAGAACAAATGAAGTTCTTTCAATGATTGTTTCCTCGTCATCACCTACAAACCGACTCTGAAGGACCAGGTGCTGCGTCTTTCGGATAGTGACTTCGTAAAAGTCAGTCCCAAGAAACGTTTCGCGGGGCTTGTATCCAGATGACGAATCCAAAAATTCGTCGCTACTTCTCTTCATTTTTTGACTTGCCGTCGCCTACGAATCAATTCTGACGGAATCCGGTCGTTGGTAACGAGACGCGTCTTTCGAATAGTGATGTAAAAATATCGACCCCAAGAAATATTTCGTGGGGCATGTATTCAGATGAGACAAAAGTCATTCTTCACAAATTTATCTAATATTATCTGTCTCGTCTTCGTCAACAAATCACTTCTGAGGATCTTCCGTTGTAAACTCAGACACTTCTTTCGGATGGAGAGGTAACCTGCGGGGCATTTCATCAAAGGACTTGTCGGACATTTTATCCGACAAATTTGCTTTCAGCCAATCAGATGCAAGCATTTCAATAGCTTATAACAGTTTGTCGGATAAAACGTCCGACAAGTCCTTCATGAAACGCCCCCCGGGTCAGTCCCAACTCCACACGAAGCCATTTCATATGGAACATTTTATAGGGATCTGAATACAAATAGATGTAGACACCTAGAATACAAACTCCATCGTAGTGAGGTGCTTACAAGCCTTTTCATACATACCGACAAATGATGCCAATAAGGTCGTTTCGCTTTTACGGTAGTTTTATAGTTTCATTTAGATGATAGACCGATATATAAATTATTTGATACCATGTGTTAAGTCATGGATAGCACCTTGTTGAACCAGTTTATGCAGCCATTTCTTTTCAACATCGATATTATGGGTCCATGAATTCTTCACGATCTGTATAATCCAAGTTGCAAAATGGGAGAAGTAAGGGGAAATAAATAGAGAGAAAAATAATGTAATAAGTTATATAAATAAAATAATAAATCACATATACATGTGGGATAATGTTAGTTGTCATTATATACCACGTTTCTGACGAATGTTTGTGAAAACAGTGCCTTCCTTTGTAATCAGCGTCCCCAAATTTCCCCGATCATCTCTACTATAACAAGTAGATTAGTAAATTACGCGATGCGTAATATATGTCCCCGCCGATAATGTAAAATTCCCATTATATCACGATCAGTGCATCACATATTAAAGGGCAAACAGAATCGTAATCGGGTAAAAATGGTGAAGAAGTAGCATTTTGTAGCCAATGTACAATATAGGTCAAAGTCAAGGTCAAAGGTCAAAGGGTCAAAAGTCAAATTCTGTGAAGAGAAGTTTTGTTAGTCCTCACCTAGTGGCTATCACATAAAGCAAACGGAATCGAAATCGGATGAAAAATGGCGAAAGGAGTAGCATTTTGTAGCCAATTAACAATATAGGTCAACAATCAAGGTCAAAGGTCAAAATTCGGTGAAGAAATTTGTAGCCCATCACCTAGTGCTATCACATAAAGCAAACGGAAAATCGAAATCGGAGAAAAAAAATGGTGAAGGAGTAGCATTTTGTTAGCCAATGTACAATATAAGTATAAATCAAGGTCAAAGGTCAAAGGGGGGCAAAAGTCAAAATTCCGTGAAGAAGTTTTGTAGCCCTCACCTAGTGCTATCATATAAAGCAAACGGATTCGAAATCGGAATGAAAAAATGGCGAAGGAGTAGCATTTTGTAGCCATTAACAATAATAGGTCAAAATGAAGGTCAAAGGTCAAAGGGGTCAAAAGTCAAAATTCCGTGAGGAAGTTTTGTATAGCCCACCTATGCTATCATATAAAGCAAACAGAATCAAAATCGGGAAGAAAATGGCGAGGAGTAGCATTTTGTAGCCAATTAACAATATAGGTCAAAAAATCTAGGGTCAAAGGGTCAAAGGTCAAAATTTTGTTGAAGAAGTGGTTGTAGCATCACCTAAGTGCTATCATAATAAAGCAAACGAGAATCGAAATCGATGAAAAAAATGGCAAAGGAGTAGCATTTTGTAGCCAATTAACAATATAAATCAACAATCAGGTCAAAGGTCAAAGGTCAAAATTCGGTGAGAAAGAGAAATTTTGTAGCCATCACCTAGTGCTATCACATAAAGCAAACGGGATCGAAATCAAGAGAGAAGAAAAATGGTGAAGGGAGTAGCATTTGTAGCCAATGTACAATATAAGTATAAATCAAGGTCAAAGGTCAAAGGGTCAAAAGTCAAAATCTCCGTGAAGAAGTTTTGTAGCCCTCACCTAGTGCTATCATCATAATCAAACACATCGGTATTGAAAAAATGGCGAAGGAGTAGGCATTTTGTAGCCAATTACAATATAGGTCAAAAATGAAGTCAAGGTCAAAGTGCGTCAAAAGTCAAAATTCCAGTGAGGAATTTGTAGCCCTCACCTAGGTGCTATCCATTATAACAAACCAGAATCGAAAATCGGATGAAAAATGGCCGAAGGAGTAGCCATTTTGTAGCCAATTAACAATATAGGTCAAAAATCAGAGGTCAAAGGTCAAAGGTCAAAATTCTCGTGAGAAGTTTGGTAGGCCACTTCACCTAGTGCTATCATATGAAGGCAAAACAGAATCCGAAATCGGATGAAAAAATGGCGAAAAGGAGATAGCAAACTGAAGAGTTTTGGTCCATACGCACGCTCACGGAACGTGACGATGGACGAGACCGGTACGGAACAGAACACACGTTACGGAGCCCGTTTCAATATCCCCTGCTCGAAAACTCGCTTCGGCGGCGGACAATTACGCCAATGTTGTAGTATGTATGTAATAATGATGATGTATGTTAGTATAAGGCATCCGTCTACAGCTTTATGTTTCATATCCGCCAAATTAACACACGGAGGGGGCTTGATACAAACTTTTGGCCGGGTTTTATTTCTATAGGTTTTCTAATGATATCCGTATAGGCTGAAGAACCAGACGTTAAAAACATTGATTCTTGTGTGGGCCCTTTTGCATTGTTGTTAAAAACGGTCTGTGAAGTCTGTAGATACAAAAAATAAAGATGCGCGCAAGCCGCATCAAGGTAAACAAACGCGGAAACTCTTTATGACGTAACAATGCGTGCATTTAAGCCACATCCTGATACTGGTACGCGGAATCTCTTTATGACGTAATAATGGGTGTAATAAAGCTACATCCTGCACGCGGAACCCCTTTATGACGTAACAATGAAGTTTGAATCAGTGATCAAAATTCCGCCTAATTTATAGAAAAAAGCGGGATTGATAATAAACAGTGGCCGGTTTTTTAAATCTTTACTCTCCTTGAAAATGGTTAAGATGCTAAAAAAATACTTAAACATGAATTCACAGGGCCGCGGCGCATTTTCAGAAAGTGGGTTCGGGGACAAGCCGGGAAAACGTAGAGGGTGGGGGGGGGGGCTGAATAGACGGGCAGCAGATAGGCTAGTTAGTTATATTCGCGTTTTTTGTGTTTTCCCCCCTCTCACGTTTACTGAAAAAAAGTGAGGGACGGGGCTCTATAATGAAATAAAAATTTTGTATGACTGTAAAGAAATTCAGAGCTACATACAACAAAATAAAAATCATCAAGAAACTTTAATCATCAATCAAAACTTTGGGAATTAATCACTGAAACCCGCGCAAGGCGCGGGTGTCCTGCTAGTTTGGATAAATTGCGGAAAGTGTATTTTCATTTCATTTTTTATTTCATATGGCTTCTACACTTACAGAGACACATGACGCGATAACGGAAATCAAATGTTATATTTTGGAGGGTGGTACAGTATCTAAAATATATATATTTTTTCTTTTTTCCCCTCAAAATAAATGAACACTGTCACAATACTTCTTATGTGCTAAACGCCATTTAATAGATCGAAAGCAGTTAAGGTCATATCGGTTTCTGTCGTGATTATTCATTTTATTTTGTTCAAAGCTCACAATAAACAAGATATGTACTTGTCACTTAAATTCCCTTTCATAATTTTAGGTAAATCGTATATATATATATATATATATATTTTTTTTTTTTTTTCCAGAAAGGTGGTCGTATACTCTTGCTACCAGATCTGCTTGCTACCGCCATTCCAGTTGGCAACCGCCCTGCCTCCAGAGCACCCTTCCAAAACACACGCGACCGGTTGTGACCACGATAATAATCAAAGAAACATATCAAACCTTCATCTCTCTTTTGTCGTAGTAGTGAAGTGGTTTACTCTCATCATACCCGAACCCAGCTACGCTGACTTCATCACATAAGCGAGTTGCCATGGAGATTGCGAAGCTTCCCGTCGTCGGGACGTTCTGAGATGCAATTTAGAAAGCGATAATGACTGTTTGCATACTTATTCGGACTTTGACAGGCCGTTTCCCCCATTTAATTGATACACGAACGGCAAATTTACGACACTATTAAAGCCAGGGTGGTGTTTCACCAAATCGGTCGTGAAGTTACGAATGACTTTACGAACGACTGGAACATGTTCTTGGTGCTATACTAATCACATGCTTAATTTTCCAGCACAAGAACTGATCACCAGTCCTTTCATAAAGTCATTCGTAACTTACAAACGACTTGGTGATGCACAGCCCAGAACTATAGTACCCGAACTCCCAGCAACTCTCATTTCCAATTTTTGAGATTAATATTTGCGAATTATTCATGATTAATTCTACACAGAACTCAAATAAATGTCTTCTTTCTAGACAGTATGTCTACTCAAGAAAATATCTACCGAAGACAAAACTTGATCAGGATTTGGTCGATCGGTAACGATCATTACAAACTACATGAACTCTGATAGGACCTAGGTTCGAATCCCAGTCACGTCTTTTGGATGGTGCCGTTAAATGTCGGTCCCAGAAGTAGATTATTACAACTGATTAATACACGTCTGTCAAAACCAATCACCCAACCAATCAACGTACTATAAGAACATAAGTTAGTTTCAAATTTAGATTACCGTATATATTAGTTATTCATTAATACTCAGACGTGATTTTTGAGTAATTGAAATTTTCTCAAGTACGCGGACTGGTCAAATTTGTATCGTTTAAAAAAATGTTATCACAGATTTTGCACAACGTGATTAAATAGGTTTTATAAATAACTGAAATAATACAAAGCCCTGTCACTCAAACTGACAGGTTCTTTCGACTTACTTTCCCCATCTTTCCGTTGCCGATCTTCATGCCAATAAGCTCCGCAGTCTCCCGAATAATGAGAGGATTGAAGATTCGGAATTCATCGGCAGGCTTCGGCACGCTCTTAGCGACCGACTTCCAAAAATTTAATTTGGTGCTCTGGAATAAAAGAGACAACATTTACTCGTTTTTTTATTGTATGAGCTAATGAGTGACTTTTTGCCAACGTTTTGGTCCGAAATAGAAGCGCAAAATATCTTGCCTAAATCAGTTTGGCCCTCTGAGAGAGCCTATACACAACCAGTAAAAATAGAAATAATTGTTTTACATAATATATTACACTGAAAACCCAAACGGGTAGACCGACTAGCTTTAAAGCTAGTCGTATGTGCATTGCCAGACTGACTAGCTTTAAAGCTAGTCCGGTCACGACGGACTCGTTTTCCTTCAACACAACCCGGTTATTACGGACTAGCTTAAAACTCGTCCGTCTCTACGGCACTAGCTTGAAAGCTAGTCCGTCAAGTTAGGCTCGCTCAAGACGGACTAGTTTTTAATTGCTCGTCGGTCACGACGGACTAATTTTAAAGCTCGTCCGTCGTGACCGACTAGTTTGACAGACTACGCCTAAAAGCTTAGTCGTAGTGATGCCCAGACTGACGAGCTTTGAGCAGGACTAGCTTTACAGCTAGTCGGTCATGGTGTAAAAGCTAGTCCGTCGCGCTTTTCTGCCGCGATGTTCTTGCTGCTGTCTTGACAGACTACGCATGCAACGGACGAGGTTAATATGGCTTCACCAACTGGTCAGAAGACGTCAAATCTGAAATATTAGAAGACATTATAAAGATACGATTTAAAAACATGCATTTATGTCACAAGAATTTGAGCAAAAAATAAATAAAAAAATAATTAAATAAAATAAACATTTTATCTATGATGATATAAATCAGAAGACAGGAATTAATACAGTAGGCACAATTAGGTTAACATTATGGCAATTAAAATAATGGGGGCATGGGGCCCAGGAGTCGCCGCCATGGCTTGCATTCATCATGACTTTTTATTTGTAGGCCTACCTGCTTTTGCATTTTCGGCGTATACACTTGTCCTTGAGAGCCACTTCAGAATCCCACAAGTCGAGCCTCTAATCCAATATTCTTTTCTTTCAGATACAAGTAATCTTAAAAGAAAAGTGGCGCCTATATTTTTATTATTATGAATTCAATTTCAATTTTCATAATTATGTGATTGTTACTATCGTTGTAAATACACACAATTTATAAATGATTTGGCAAAGGACATAATTTTTCCGTTGGTGATTATAGCATTAATCCTATGTGAAAAAAATAAACGCTATCTGTGAACTGAAACATAAGGAATTAAAAAAGAGTACTCACACATTCATGTCACAGGAAGGAGATCGCCATTATAATCAAAATTCTTAAGCTTTTCGGACGGTATTATACCAGTGTGCGTCTGTACAGTTTGCCTCATTAAATGGAATTCACATAAGATATGCAACTAATACATGTAATAGTGATGTCTTTTCGCAATGCGCCATGTTATTCAATCAATTGTGTACCACTTTCTATTCACTGCTGTTGCCTAAGCCAGGCATTCACCAGCAAATCTATAAGAATAGACGGTTCATGCGTTCCTATAGTAACGAAGTATTCAATAAGCCTGTAATTAAAGGCGGTCCCCACTGGCTCTTTAGGATGATTTGCGTATGAATTGGCGATTGTTTGTTTCTGTTTTTGTGTTTTGTTGCGGCATGAACAAAATTTGTAAACGCAACTCATCGCAATTAATCATCCCGTCAGTGGGACCGGGCCTTAAAGAATGGAAAAATATTTCTAACCTACTCGTCAATGGCATACTTGTCAACGATTTATGTTATTCGGCTATCGTAATGCTCTCAGATTGTCAAGCAAAAAAACCTTTGTTTGAGAATGTGATTGTATCCAACTCTATCACTGTGTTTGCTAAGGCGGGAATTCACCAGCAATCTGTAAGGAAATACCGGGTTCTTGAGTTCTATAGTAACAAGGCAATCGCCTGTAGATTAAGAATGGAGAACACCATTTTGGAAATCTACCGTATCTCGTGAATTGGCATACTTGTCATGATAGATGTTATGTCTCGTAAGCTTTGAGATTGTCAAGTCGAAACAACCTTTGTTTCAGAATGTATCAACTTGATTATGCTCGGAAACAGAAAATAAGAGAAGGTACATTGAAACGACATTGCAACTATTTGTATCAAAAAGCTAGTCAGTCATTCTAATGGTGAACTGTCCTACCCCCTACTTTTTTTTTTACCGAGTCGGTCACGTCGATGGACTAGCATCAAGCTTGACGGACGAGCTTTAAAGCTCGTCCGTCAAGTTGAGAGATGTAGATTCAGTTGTATGCTAGTCCGTCTTTGAACAGGACTAACCTGGCAGCAACTAGCTTTAAAACTAGTCCGTCTTGACCGACTAGCTTTAAAGCTAGTCGGTACATTGACGGACGAGGTTAGGTTTTCAGTGTAGTTTTGGAAAACAGTTCAAAGCGTTCGAAAATTACAGTGGTTTTTAAAACCACCGTTAGCAATACTCAGCATATCTTTGTTATCAGAATTTAATCAAAATCATTTAAATCATGTAAATTGCATCATTCGACGCTCAATGGAATGTCCCCTTCATGAGTATGGGCAATATCAATATGTTATTCTAAATACACTGCTGCTCATATAGGTTGGATATTTTTCAATGTGATTCAGCAACATCTTTTTGATCCGGCTTCAATTTCTTGAAATTGTTTGTCCCCACTGTCACTTTTCGGGGCCCTAGCTATATTTTGGACGTTCCCCAACCATTCCCGGGAATCAAAAAACAAAATAAGTTTGTCAACCCCCACAATGCCCATTTTTGCGATTTTTTTTTTTTTTTTAATTTTGGGGCCCCTTATTCATTTACCCGGCTAACCAAGGCCCCCTCCATCCTACCCCCACGAAACGCGTCTGAAGTAAGGGGTTGATATTGTTCTTTACGTTAAATTAGAATTTAGGGTCACAGGCTTTGGTGTCTTGTCTAGGGGAGGGGTTGAAGTAAAAAGTGAGATCTGTTAAAAATTAAGATATTTTATCCTACCTTTATGGTCAAAACTAAGGAAATAAACAACAGCCATAAACACTTAATTATTATCATTTTCCCCAAAATTTTGTTTCAGCCTTAATGACAATTTTGTAAATGGTGACTATAGTCTTTCTTTCATTATGATTCATGTTTGGCTGAGATTCTAGAGTACATTTTTTGAAAGATAGAAATTTCCACCTTGTAAAAATGAATAAAATCGATTTTGAGCAACAATCGAATCAAACTTTGACCCTTCCCCTAGGCAAGAAACCGAAGTCTGTGACCATAAAGCTAGATTTAACTTAACGAATAATAACAACCCTAAACCTCAGTCGCGTTTCATGTGGTTCGGACTGAGGGGGCCTTGGTCAGCCGGGTAAACAAAACAGGGGCCCCAAAATGAGAAAAAAATGGCAAAAATGGGCATTGGGGGGTTGACAAACTCATTTGGTTTATCAATTCCCGGGAATGGTTGGGGGAACGTCCAAAATATAGCCAGGTCACCGAAAAGTGAAAGTGGGAACAAACAATTTCAAGAAATTAAAGCCGGAGCACAAAGATGTTGCTGAATCACATAAAAAAATATCCAACCTTTATGAGCAACAGTGTATATTTACTAGTTTACATGATAGAAACAACAATCATGACAATCATGACAGTATAGTTGTTATCACGAGTTACATTGCAGGAGCCGCGGAGCGTTTTTTGAAAGTGGAGGGGCTGAGCCGAAAGTGGGGGGGGGGGCTGACAGGCTAAAAATCACAAATCCATGATCATTTTTGTGTTTTTGTACACTCTTGCTGAAAAAAAGTGGGGGGGGGGGAGGAGGGGGCTAAAGCGCGGCCCCTGACTTGTTTCAAGGTATTTTCCTTTCATTCTCTCTGCAAATACATAAGTACATACTACAACCATTCGTTTTGTCTAGTTTTATACGATCGTGACAATCGTATAAACGTTTCTAGAGGATAATTGATGTGGTGATCACAACTACTCGTACGTTCACCGGTCGTGCACCTCTATACGGTAGATTCCGTAAAAAAACTCCACGTCGCAAGTACTTTTTCCCAGACATGCACGGAGCAAGTGCGACACGCAGAAAGATTTTGCACTTCCTTTCCGAAAGGCATATCAAAAGAAATGTAAGAATCACAGACATTGTTCTACGGGGCAAGCAAACTACATTGCACGTACGTACATGTACCACGTAACCTACGAGGAGTTGTGACCATTGCATAAGGTAATGCTACAGTCACACAGACACTTACGTTACGTTTTTGTTACTTTATCCTTATTTCATATTCTGTTCTATCATTTCTTATGTTTTTTTTTTGTTTTTTTTTCGATATTATCACTATTTAAATTGCTGAAGATGACTTGAAGGGATCCTGGGGATCCGAAGTAAAAAGGGAATTTTTTGGACGCAACCTGGACGTAACTCGACGTAACTCAACGTAAGCATTGGTAAGTGTCTGTGTGACTGTAGCATAACGCCGAACAGAGAAATCAATTACCAGGTACAATAATTGTGGGACGTATACCCATATTTTATGGCAAACAGAATTAAAGGAAATTGGGAGGCGTGTATGTGTGTTTGTGTGTGTGTGTGTGTGTGGGGGGGGGGTGGTGGGTATCAACATGCATCTCGTTTAAATCACATTTAATTATCATATATTCAATGTAATGCAATATTTCATGTATTGAACATGTATTGCTTGTGTAATTATTTTCAATATTCTGTATTCAATTTCCTTGTGTATTATTGCAAGCTGGTATTTGCGGTTTCTATTCTTCTCCTTTTATTTTTAATAAAACTTTTGTTTTCATATTCTAAGACATTTCCCCCTTTTGTTTTTGTTTTTTTAAATATATTGTTTGGGAATATCTCGGTTAAATCAAATTTACTTCTCACATATTTTATTCACACGTATTACATGTGCAATTATTGTCAATACTCTGTATTTAATCCCCTTGTGAATTATTGCAAGCTGGTATGCGGTTTCTTTACATATTCCCACTTTCAATCAAACTTTAGTTTTACATTCTAAGACATTTACGTTGTTTTTAAAATTTTAAATCTTGATTAATATAAAATACAAATCAAATCACAATCCTTTGGGGTTCCTACCGGTTTCTTTCCAGAGGCGACGTCAGCCGTCCATTGGAGGTCCGCCTGTTTAAAGATGACGAGAACAAATAGCCAGTGTCCTTGGTAAAGAGTTGAAGAGTGGAAGCTACTTTCAGGGTATCCCATACGGATTGTTGTCTTCGTACCTACGTCACTCTCATAGCCATGAATGGGGGCGTCATTCAACCTATCGCAAAGTGAGGGGGGGGGGAATTGGAAGATGAATGATTTCAAATTGATTTGATTGTTCAACTCATATGGATATTTTTAATAAGGGAAATACAAAGTATTACGTAACTGTTAGTGTTACATCCAAACAAACAATTCATACACGTACATAAAATTAGGTGATGAAATGCTATATGAATTATTTCCGTTTTTCAAATATTTCCAAAATTATTTCCATCAAATAATTGCTTTTAAACACACATGAAGCATAACAGATACATCTAAATAATCATGTTCCGAAAATACATCAATAGTATGATTAAATGTTATAAATGTTTCATCGTTTGGAAGGATGACTTTTGTAAACGCTCTTCGTGCACCCCTCCTCATCACTCATTATGGTGCGCTATCTCTCCTTCTAATCAAATTTTTGATTCACACTACAATACGATTTCTCTTTCTCCTTTTCCCTGGCCCAGTCACTTCGTAAGAGCACTGAAATCGACCTTTGCCTAATACTTTTTATCAAGATTAATTATTAATAATAACTTGGCGTCACCTGTGCCTTGGAGGGGAAAAGCAAACTGAATAATCAAGACCTCTGGTATTTTCTGCATGGAAATGGCACGGAGCTATGATACTTAAAAATAATTGTGCATTGTGAAAAATTTGCATTGTACTGCCCTGGGAGTTCTCCAATAAAATATTTTAATTGAGATCCATATTTTTTCACTAATTTTGACAAGGAGATTTAAAGTCAAAGTTCGTTTACTTCACCTTCCATCGAAGACGGTATATGTGCCACATTCAACTCAGGTGAAGTAAATTAATACTTTGGACAAGAGCAATCAATGCTTTAGCACGTTTTAATGGCACCGCGGTAGAATCATCGTCATCATCATTATAATCATCATCATAATCACCACCATCATCATCATCGTCGTCGTCATTAACATCATTATCATCATCGTCATCATCATCATCATCATCATCATCATCACCATTACCACCACCATCATCATCACCATTACCACCACCATCATCATCATTATCATCATCATTATCATGATCACCATCAACATCATCAACATCATCATCAACATCATCATCATCATCAACATCATCATCATCATCATCATTATCATCATCATTATCATGATCACCATCATCATCACGATCACCACCATCATCATAATCAGCATTATCATTACTTGTATCATCATTATCATCATCAATTTCACAATTATTTTTATGCATAATCATACCTGATTACGACGTCGAAATCGTCAATGATGGAACCCATGGCTGACTGTTTCATAACGCCCCCATTACCAACTACCACACACCGAGTGCAAGGTTTACTGCCAAGTAAAAATATTTATAAGTATATTGATCAATCAAAGAATCTAAAAAGCCATTTCGGAGTCAGCTCATGTGCAATTTTTCTCAAATAACCTCTCGCCTTTTTCATTCGAATATGCACTTCATTTGTTTCTAATCTCAAACAACATTTGCAACATTACAATTACGGCAACATTTGCGCAACAAAGACAACAACTAATGTTTGGGGATTGTCTGAAAGAAATATTTACATGCGTAAGTCTGTATAAAAATCTCTTTACTGTTCATAACGGAGAAAAGTGAAATGCAAATGTGTGTACACAAATTAAGAATAACATTTCGAGGAATTTAGAATTGAGATTTATCAATGCCCTTCTTGCTCTCTGGAAACGACAATTCTGTACAATATTTGAAAAGCGATGTCATGTGTTTTTGTCACGTCAAATTTCAATTTCGCACATTATGGTTATATCAAATATTTATACACCTGTGCATTAAAGACCGTTGACGGAGTAAATACAACCTTACATCGATTGAAATCTAAGTAGGCGTAATAACAATATTATCTCCAAATAAATTCATTTTCATAACAGTATTCATAAAAAGGTGATCGAACCTCAACCAGGCCATCCCTCCCAAATACTCGAAAAGTTACCCCTATTTTAATGGCGCGGTTGATGACGTCAAAGAAGTTTAAGGGAATGCTACTGCCAGGCATGATTGGGTTCGCCTTTAAGAAAACACGTTTGTATTGCTATGTCAGAACAATAGATCTCATGTGTGCTAGAATTCTATTGTTATGAAATGAAAGGCAATTCAGCATTTAGCATGTAGCATTCCGTTAAACATTTTTTGACGTCATCAGCCGCGCCATTTATAATAGGGTACTTTTTCGAGTACTTGGGAGGGATGGCCTGGTTGAGGTTCGAGCACCTTTTTAATGAAATACTTTCCTAGTGAAGATAAAAATGCTTAAATTGGGAATTGTTGTATTATGAAGAAATATTAGCTTTCGTTTTATATGTAATTTTGGTCTTCATTTCTCAGTCCGGTTTGGGACTTTAATATTATTTATGGTCGATACAATATTCACCTTTATATGTGTTTTTTTATTTCTAAGATGCCACGAATTATCAAACAAATTATTATTATAAGGTTGATGATAGTTGGTGATAATAATAATGATGATGGTGATGATGATAATGGTGATGATGATGATGGTGGTGGTAATGAGTTTGATGATGATGATGGTGATGATGACGGTGGTGATGATTTTGATGATGATGGTGATGATAATGGTATTAATAACGATGGTGACGGTAATGGTGGTGGTGATGATGATGATGGTGACAATGATGATGGTGACGATGATATTGATGATGATGATGATGATGATAATCGTGTTTGTGCATGGTGATGATAATGATGATGAGCAATATCAAGACGACAAAATTCATGATGATGGAGATGACGGTATGGCGAAGATAGTTTGAAAGTTATAAAAACATCAATAATAACCATATAGATGAAAACAGAGATGAATATATTAATACTCCTCTATCCTATAATCCATATTTAAGAAAGGCGGCATATCTGTAAAGAGCACTTATCCATCTATTTATTAGCCTCAGGCACATGACTTGTCTACTATTAATATGGATGGAGTGCACAGAAGTACTAGTTGCCATGGAGATGAAGATAGTGAAGTTGAGACATGTGGCTAGAATGGAAACATATTAATTTATTCAGTACTAATGGATTGTCGGAATGCCATTTGTCCTTTTTGTGGTATAAATGATGCACAGGCGAGTTGTAGCAATGTACCATGTAACAATGTTTGTAGGAGTCCGATTCTATGAGGGGGAACACAAAATAGCTAAAACTTGAACCTAAAACTTACCGCAATGTTTTGGGAAAATCCGACTGCTTGACGACGGACAAAGCTCGTTTTAAAATGCTCTCTGCGTGTAAAATAAATGTTGATACGTCAAAGACTATTCATAGAAAACGGGCAACCAGGCAGTATTGGAAAATAGTACTTTAAAACATTGCTTTCTTACACAAATGATAATCAGACTTCTAATGTACATTTTAATACCTTCAAATACGTAGAAGACTAACTTAATTTGGGTTTGATATCATTTTCTAACATTACGTTTTCACGAGCACAGATAGATGTTTGTCTTAAAACAATTATTTTGAATTATATACAAAGGAGAAACTCCTCCTTTCTGAAATTGGGAAAAAACGTTTATTTGAAACTAATTTTATAATGCAACCATCAAATCAATAAGTTCAATTAAGAAAAGGTATAAAGATTCGATTTCATTCTCCGACTTTCTGTACAGAAAGTAAATGATCACAGAGTCACACGAAATGAAAAATTAATGTTCAAAACTAAAATAAAAGATATCAATTCAGAAACAATTTTGTGCTCAGTATTGAGCGAAGAGTTTGAGGAAAACATCCCGTTACGTGAGCTGACACGTGGTCGCTATATGCAAATGAGAGGTGTGATTCTCAACCAATCTGACTTCAGCTAAAAAGTTTCTTAAATATTTGTTTTTAGTTAAAATAATCAATCTATGCAATATGGCGAACATTTGCCTCAAATACACAAAACTACTACAATTTCCTCTCCCACATCCTCATTTCCCGATACAAATTCCAGGCTAAATTAAACTTAAATGCACAATGTATTGTCAATCATTAAATCAAAATGTATATCACGTCTAGCTTTATATTTCATGCCCTATCACACAGTGCTAGCTTATATACCCGGGAGGACAGTGTACCTTTAAGACCGACTTTAACATTTACCTGATTTGTGAAAACCAAATGGAGGCGGTAATGACATGATACCGGATTCAGCCGTTTCTTTCCCAACAAATGGTTGGATATTACCATCATACCTGTAAAGTTTAACGAGGATTTTATGATAGATAAACATCAGTATTCGTTACAGGATGCAATATGGAAAATAGATTTCAAGAGCGTTCACCTTTTGAGACGCCTATATCTATTCATATCTTTATACAAAGCATTTTGAACATAAAATGTAAATTCGCTCTCAAATTAAGAAAATATGAACAAATGAGGGTATAGCCGTTTCTTTC
Organism: Paracentrotus lividus; assembly: GCA_940671915.1. Taxonomy (NCBI): domain Eukaryota; kingdom Metazoa; phylum Echinodermata; class Echinoidea; order Camarodonta; family Echinidae; genus Paracentrotus; species Paracentrotus lividus. The sequence goes on along the minus strand of CALNVZ010003435.1, from coordinate 5,374,911 downwards.
CCCACAAATGGTGAAATATGAACATCATACCTGTAAATAGTAAACATTAAAGGGGAATTATCCCCTCAGAGAAATTTAGCATCAGTGAATGGAGACAAACCCCAAAAACATATTGGGAAAGTTTCAGAAAAATCAGGCAATGAATAAGAGAGATATGAATTTTCAGATTTTGAGATCACTTATGATATGGAGATCCTCCAATTGGCAACGCGACCATGATATGTGATGTAATGCAGGGAGATCTTTCCCATATCTATTGTACACATTTTTCTAAAATCCTCTTTTTTTTCTTGATTCTAAAGGAAGAATAAAGAATCTTTTTATGGGATGACTTGTAAATATATGAAAGTAATAATATATCATGAAAAGAAAAGCTGTTCTATCATTAGAATGAAAATAAAGAGACATTTTGATTAGTTTTTGTGCACACCATATGGGGAGTTCTCCCTTTATTTGGACATCACAAATGGTGACCGCGTTGCCAATGGGAGATTTCATATGTCATTAGAGATCTCAATATTCAAATACTTATAACTTTCTTATCATTTATCCGATTTTCACCAAATCTTCACTAATGTGCTTATTTGATTTTTCTGCATCCACACTAAGCCAACTATCTACAAAGGGACAATTCTCCTTTAACTAGAATGTTATGATAAATAAACATCAGTCTAAGTCACATGCTACATTTTGGAAATTGTAAAAGAGTCGACCTTCAGAATCCTACAACTTTTTGTTTCTCTAAAAGCATTTTGAAAAATACAAAAACACATAAATTGCCTCTCAAATTCAGAATTGTGAACAAGTGAGGGTATAATGTAGCCTATATGTCTAATGTCCTATGCATGTACTCTATCAGCCATTCCATTGTGACTCGCGTGACATTTACACAAAATTTCAACTTGTTAAGGCTAACTACTTCAAAATTTCATGATGCAGACCTGTTTTTCTTATATATTCAATCAGTGTAATGACATTACACCATTAGCACAAAGAAATTTTGGTTGCAAGTCATTTTTGTGGAAGATATTTCAATTTGTTTCCTGTGACTCGCGTGACGCGACACTATTGAAGGTTTCTGACCTTACTGTAGGCTACTTGACTAAATTTCCTCATTACGTATCGATGTACATGAAATTTTCTGGAGATGATTTGAAACATTAAGTAATGACCTGGTAAAAATTGATAAACCTTTGGCCAGTAGTTTTAAGTCTATTGCCATTTCAAAATGTGACTCGCGTGACCAAGGAGTGTGACTCGCGTGACGGTGTCATTTTGGACTAAAAGTTGAACAGTTATCATGATATAGTAGAATGGGTCACAATTTAACACCAAAATATTTATAGTCAGTTGTATCATACAACTTAAAACAAAAGAATCCTTTCATTCAGATAGATTTGGAGGTTTGGAACGCAATGCTAATGGTGATTCCCATTGACTTGTGTATGTAGCAATGAATTTATAGAAAGCAAATATAAACCTATGATTATAATTTTGATAACTCAAAAATATCTAAGATAAAGTATGAAACTTTGAAATTATATTTCATTATATGTCCTACCAGGATGCCAAGTTTAAAGAGATTTGATAACTCCAAGGCAGATATCTTTGGGGGTTGAAATCCATCCCATTTTTCTCAATTTCACAAATTTCAATGTAAATTTACCTACTATTTCTCTATTGGCCAAAAAACTATTGTTATCTTCAATTTGATAATCAGAACTTTAAAAAGACTTATTTAAAGGCAGGTTTATTTCTTTTCAACAAATCCTATCATTATCCATTATTTCCCCAAACTTTGCTTGTTTTGTAAAATGTGATCGCGTGACAGTACCTAAAACCTAATGTGACTCGCGTGACAGTGCTTTAGGGTGTTTTGTCATAAAGGGACATTGGAAATCTTCCTTGGTGGTATGATTGAGGACCCTAAGCTCCTTACTTTTAATCAACTCAAATCTACACTCTATACTTTTTAAGTGAACAAATATGGATGAATTTGTGAGCTGCGTGACACATTTCGAGGTGTTTAATTGAAAATATTGTAAACTCAGGTTTAACATAAATCTAGGAAACACATGTTGATATGCAAGAATATGTATAAAGTAAAAAAGAATAATAATTTAGAATTAACTCATGTGGAACATGCTATTAATGCATTATAATCTTAAAAAAAGAATTTTGAGAAATTTGTTGTCTCTTTGAGGTGGTGTAACTCAGTTGTTTGAAGATAAAAAGTGATGAAAATTTAGATTTATACCATTTGAATATGTACATTGTACCTAGCCAAAAAGTACTATATTTTTTTCATTGGTTATATTTGAAATTTTAAGCAATGGGTGTCGAGTTACACGGAATGGCTGCTAGATAGGTTTTACTTTTCAGATATCATCTTTTATTGTTCAAAAACGGAAATACTTATAAAAATATAAACCCCAGGTTACTGGTTTGTTTATTTTTTATTTATTTTTTTAAAACAATGTTACTGTAAAGGTTTACACAAAACAAAAGAGCATGCACGTAAAAACGTAAATCCGTGGAACAAATCGAATGTAAATACTGTATTATAATCACCACATTGTCCCTTCTTACCAGAAGTTCTATGCTTCCTTTTGTTTCTTTTGTGCGGTTTAGGAAATATGCCATTAACCATTATGCAAATTTATGTTTGTATTTCTCTTACATTTGGTAACTATAACAATTATTTATACATGTACAATACTGCATACGTGTAAATGTAAAGGTTGCTCTATCACTTTTTAAAATTGCAGTTATACCTGTCTAATAAATAAATAAATAGCATGATCAAACAACAATAACATGAAACACAATTTACAAAATATATTATACATAACACGCATAATTTTGATACCTACCCGCTACCAAAAAGGTTTAGCATTCTGTCTCGCGTTTTCCCATGAATACATCTAGAGTTGTCACTCTCGGTTATTTCTTCTTCATTTGGTGATAGGAGGTGAATACTGGTCGTGGAAGAAAGTAGATCGTTCATTAAGTTAATAAAGAATGTTCCTCCAAACTAGAGGGTTTTCGGTTAACAGTATAATCAATATTGACTTAAATTGCCATGGAAACTAAGCACTAAATAGATCGTTTTTTTTATCAAATAGCGCAAACGGAAACCCGCCCTGGAATTACTTTGAAGAAAGGCAATATTTAAGAATTTTTTTCCATCTGATTAAGCACAAAATGAGTACAATATTGACTATATTATGGTGAAAAATTATACATTTAAACAAAATTTGAGGAAAGGCAATATTTAAGACATTTCCTTCTGATGAGGCATAAAATAAGTTCAATATTTACTTATATGGCGAAAAAAAAAAAATTTACATCAGAAAACACAAAAACAGCAGCAGAGTTAGTCGAGAAGTTGACCACACAAATAAACAAGAAAACACACACAAGTGTATTTACATGTACAGTTGTTTTGATAAGGCTCCTGATTTGTTCAATATTAACATATAAATTTTTTCATGAACTTACAACATGGTGAAAACTATGATTTAGACTTTTAAAAAAAAGGAAAAAAAGGACAATTAAATTTATTTCAGACTCTTCCTTTCCTTTCCGATATTTCTCTTATAGCGCAGAAGATGTTCCTTTGAAGAAAGATAGGCTTATGTACCAATGTCCTCATTGTACATATGTCTTACCACATACAGTAACCTAAAACTTTCACTTGTGAATACTTTCTCACATATAAAAAAATAAATAAATAAATAACAATTTTCGTCAAGTCAACAACTTCTAGACATTGATCAAACTTTACTCAATTTATATCAGAGAGTATCATATTGCGATAAAAAAACTTCAAGATTTAAACAAATCATAGGAATATAAACATTGGTACGTGAGTTCATTAAAAATATATCTGAATCTCAAAAGTTAATTAGGTTTAACAAAAGTGGTACATTAGTTGACAAAATTAAACGCATGCATAATACTTCTACACTTTGACGTAAGATAAGGTATAAAGTTATAGTTTGTATCAAATAAAATTTGTTTGGACACCAATGTAGAATAGTCCAGTGGCGGATCCAGGCGGGGCGCAGGGGACGCGCGCCCGCTATAATTTGAAAACCGCTAATTGACTGTACACAGTTAAAATCTGAAAAATTTCGGCGCGCCCCCCCCCCCCCCCACCTTATCGGGCCTGGCGCCCCCTATCTGAAATACTGGATCCGCCACTGTAGTCACATGAGGTTTAAACAAACAGAAATCACAATAGACCATAATAGCAAAACACGCTTTCGTATTTTCCATCGTTACAATGATCATAAATTACAAATTGAAATGATCACAACAAGGAATATAAATTGCGACTATGGGCATGCAAAAGAAGGGTTTCCGCTAATTAGCGGTCAGTGCACGGACGAAAAACAAACGAATGGCGAGATATATTTTGATCATTAGTTCTTAGACCCTGAGTCAAGTTAAATGCAAACAATGATAACAACATATCATGGGAATAATTCACGTAGCTTAAAGCTGAAAACATAATTTATGTGCATGGGGGTTTAAAAGACGGGAATGAAAGTTTAATTATTATTTTTGGGGGATTTATTCAAACAATGATAACAAGTCATCATGGGACCTTATTCGCAAATTTTACAGCCGATGTGATGTGCCATTTGTGCAAAACAAATTATTACTGAAATGACAAAATCAAAACAACAGGGAGACAGGCTTTTGGGTTAAGTGTTCTAAAAAAGAAAAAAGAAAAAAGAAAAAAGGTTGTTAAAAAGCAAAAGTGACATATGCATTTGTAACATAAAAAGTTTCGACAAAATAATAATGATAATAATACAAAGATGGTAATGCCGTATCATACAATGCTGATCTGATCATTGTTCTCTCTCTCTTTCTTTGTTTTTCGTGTATATTTTACAATACGGTTAGAAACCTCTTATTATAACAAACTCAGTGACATTTTCTTTTGTATTTTTTTTTTTTTAACTTTCTTAATTGGATTGACCAAACTTTATTTACTTACTCCCTCTGTTTCTCATTTTATGTATACATCCGATATAATTTCTTTTTAAAGAAAAAAAAAGTGAAAAGCTGTACATACCCAGTTTTCTTTGACGGACTGATACCAGTTACATGTCTCGTATTGTTTGTTTCATTTTTGTACAAATTTGTCTCTAGGACTTCCAACAAGTGTTCGGTATGAGAGTCAAAATTTATCTCCGTTTTCGAAAATTTGCCATCATTATCCTTTGAGCCAAGACCTGGATGGAGAGAAAAAACTATTGATTGTAAATGTACAATGGCGAAGATAGATATTTATACATATTTATGAAATTATTTTCATTAATGGTTTCAGGAAGAGTAACGTTAAAATCTTAAGGAAATGTTGAGCCATTTTTACAAACAAAATAAATAAATCTTCCTCTTCTGCCTCCGTTACATTTTTAATTCTTTTATCTCCCAAAATATCAATGCCTGTTCTAGTCTATTTCAAAATTAATTCTGCACATTAGTTACAACCACGCCTCCCTTATAATATTTATCTTGTTTTTACAACTCTCTATCATGTTATGCCTTGACAAATTTCCTCGTTTTTATGTTTGTTTGTTTTTAAGAAACCTTATTCCCAATTTGATTTTTTTTTTTAAAGCGTCGCATCTCAAGTTTAATTTATATTGGCTTGTATACAGCGTCCGTCGACTGAAATTAGGTCGTCTCCAATCTCAATTAATTATTGCAGCCAATAAAAACAGACAAGGATAACAAAACGACTTGAAGAATCAATTTTGGTCGATAAACCGCGCAAATTCCCAACATTTCTAAGGATTTTAAAACATTACATTGTAAAGTTAAATATCTCTTGGCAAATTTGAGCCGATGCTCCCTTTCAAAATAATCTCAAAAAGGTCCATGCCCAGGCTTTTTATTTATTTAATTTTTTTTTTTTTTTTTTTTTTTTGAAGGTCTAACATGTATATGCCATGGCCACAACCTTTTATGCGTCGTTCGTGCGCTTTTTAGCGCTTTGTCTGAGTCGGATTTTACAGAAAGTCCTTACGTCGGGCGCACGGAAGTGTACGTCGAAACACAAAGAATCGCAAGAGTCATGGTAGCCGCCCAACGCGGGCTAGGGAGCAACCATTTTTCAAAAAGCAAATATATATGACAATATCATTTTGACTGGTTATTAAGGTTCCAGACAAGAAAAAGTCAATCGACCAAATGACTACTTCTATCTTCTTTCGTAATGCTCGTCAGGTAGCAAACGTCATGAAGATTGAGGGTTCATGCTTAAATCTCCATCTATTTCTGTAAAGAAAAAAGTGGAGATGCTCCAGTCCTCGGACCCTTTCTCCCACGGAACTTCCTCACAACCCAGGCCCGTAACCAGGGGGGGTTCGGGGGGTTCGAACGAACCCCCCCGCTGGCGGGTAGGGTCCGCTTAGACCAAAAAAAAAAAAAAAAAAAAAAAAAGAGAGAGAGAGAAGAGAAAAGGAAAAGGAAAGGAAAGGAAAAGGACGAACCCCCCCTTCATTGCAAAAAATGCTCTGCATGAATAATAACAACACAGTTACTAAGGGTGTACCCCCCCCCTGGCAAGCAGGGGTCCGCGTGACCCCAAAAGAAAAAAAAAACAACACCTTTTTAGAAATTGCTGCAGATACGAAATGAACGAAACGAAATTTTAAAAAATTGTGGGTTAATTTTTTATAGTACCGATCATAAAGTTAAGTTCTGTTGGTCAATCGGACCATCATCCATTTTTTCCTCCTTTTACCCCCTGTTTTTCTTTTCTTTTTTCTTCTTCTTTTGTTTTTGTTTGGGGGCCGGGCCCGCTCGGCCCCCGATCCTGTGCTGTGTACGAATTCGTTTACGACCTAGAATTTGAAATAGTAAAAAAAAAATTAAAAAAAGCAACAAAACATCAACAAGGTATATAGGTCTGCGTATAAAACCGTTTTCACTAGAGATTGCTGCCCATGTTTAAATACTCTAAAGAAAATTATAATTTCATTGTTATTTACGCGCTCTTATTTCTTTTTAAGGAGCTGATCATCAGCTCGTAGAAATTAAAACAAAGAAATTATAGGCAAGATGTGTGGAAAAACCAATACTTTCATTTCAATTTACGGAAAATTTCCGGCTCGCGCTTCGCGCTCGCAACGTTAACCCCTAGATTACGACACAATCACTGATTCTTGATGTCCAGATATACGAAGTGATTGTGGCCTTTTTTGTGAGTTTTTCCGATTCGCGTTAGCAGTTTTTTTTTTTAAAGAAGGTGACCGCTTGTGAAAAGTTAAAACAATCAAAAATAATGACAAATAGGCCTATGTGTGAAAAAATTATTCTCAGTTATTATAGGAAAATTCCGGTTCGCGCTTCGCGTCCAAAGTTTACCCGTTGATTACGACCCATTCAATGATTCTTGATGCCCATATATACAAAGTAATTACTAGTTTATTGTTTTTCCGCTCTCTGTCCATGCTCGCATTTTGTACAAAAGGGAATTAAAACAAAAATACGTAACTAAGAGGCAAAAAGTGTCTAAAATACACTACATTTAGGTTATTAAAAGTCAAAATTTTCTGCTCGCGCTTCACGCTCGCAAAGTACTCTTCGGAAAGCCCATTAAATTATTCCTAACGTCAAAAATTCAAGTGATGCGATATAATTTTTTCCGCTCGCGCTTCGCGCTCGCAATTCACTTTTGCTTAAAAGGAGGTTATCGTCACCTTCTCAAAAAAAATAGTTATCAAACAAACAAATAAGAGAAAAATGTGCGTAAAACATACAGCCTTAGATAAAGCAAAATTTTGGCTCGCGCTTCGCGCTCGAATACTTCATTCTTTGAAAAAAAAAGGTCCACTTCTTCAGGTTTCGAACCCCCCCGTAAAAATCCTAGTTACGGGCCTGCAACCCACTACATGACTTGTATAATTGTCAGACGAAAAAGAAAAGTCCGTCGACCTTCGATATCTCATGTCACTTCGGCCAGACCGACCAAAACAGTACACTACCATGAAAGAACAGTTAGTAGCCAGAGAGTGCCCTTAATACCCCCGTCACACTGAGCTCGTTCCTACTACGTCCTTGCAAATTTTGCCGAACTGGCATAGTCTGTGTGTAAACCGAGTGGACGTAGTAAATACTTCTTACGATCTGTTTACGAACTTCATGGACTAGCTCGGTCGGATTTCCAAAAAAGTGTTTAAAAAAATCGGGCGCCCATCTCGTCCTAAAATTTAACGGGGTGGCAACGTACCTGAAACGAGATGGACGTACTACAAACGAAATTGCCGCACTTAAATCGTTCTAAAGATGTGCTAGGGCGTCATACAAACGAGCATTGTATATTAATTATTAAAGTTCTAAAATCAAACGTAGTGACAACGTTCCTTAAACGGGTAGGACTTACTCTGAAGGAGAAGGACGTACTACGAACATACGTTTCAATTTCTTAAACCAGAACGGCATGTCATAATTCCCCGTCACACTGAGCTAGTTCTCACTGCGTTCTAGGTAGTTCTTGGTGAACGGGCTCAATCTGTTTACACACGGACTGAACGTAGTGCAGACCTTTTAGAATCTAGTACAGACCCGTTTACAATCTGTTTACGAACTTGTCGAACGGGCCCGAACGGAGAGAACGGAAAGGCATTCCGATTTTTTTGAACATGTTTCAAAAAAAATCGTACTGGAGCTTCAGCTTCTAAAATTAAACGTAGTGACAACGTTCCTTAAACAGGTAGGACTTACTCTGAACGAGAAGGACGTACTACGAACATGGTATCTAACTTTATCATGCTGCGCAATAGGCACTTTTAGTGCGGTTTGGACGTGCTACGAACGGTATAAGAGTGAACGAGCCGTTTACTCGGTCTGAATGATAACACGTATTGCAGACTGCGATAAAAGACGGAATTGACTACGAGAACTATTTATGAATTGCCAGTATCGTATTCAAGAATTATTTTTCAAAAGTTATAAGTTCCAACCCGACCAAAGCCCGTTCAGCAATTTTTTAAAAAACAGGCAAGAACGGGCAAGAACGTTATAGAACGACCTCAGTGTGACGGCCCCCTAAAAAATTCGAAACACGTATTCTGATTGGTTCACATTGAGACTTTATGCAAGAAATCTTTGCAACATGGATCCTGGTTGGTTACTATCAATTTGCAAGTTACCATAACAGGGCCTGGAGACGGTGTGTCAGTGTGACTGGTAATCTGCTCCGTCTTATTCAGGAAGGATGGATGGGAGTGGAGGGATAAGACGACCATGCATATTACACGATCAAAATGCACCAAGGGGTTCAGATTGGTTTCTTACCGATGCATATGCTCCAGCTAACCATGTCCATTCAATTTTCATTAAAGGAGCATTGGGTGAAATCCCCCTTTCTTGGCCTCAAAGATTTGTCGGCAACTAGACTTGAACCTAATGGGGTAATGTCTGAGGATTGTTGAACGTAACGCACAGTCAGGTACGTTACAGTGAACATTCGCCTTCAAACTGAATGTAATCGGACCTAGGTTCGAATCTCAAGTCATGCGGATGATCATTTCAGATGGTGACGTTAAAGGTTGATCGCAGACGTATAAATAAACATATGTAATTGCTACCGATTCGTAAACCCAACTAACCATCAGTCTCCCAAACCATCCTTCTCATTTCGTTCACTGAAAACAGTCTTACCGCAAAAATGAGAAAATATTTTAAAACAGACATACAATATCTAAACATTTGGAGCTTTCGTTTCATGAAAAGAAACTTGTCGGACGTTTTAATTCCGACAAGTCTTGTTTATTCCGACAGTACCATAGTAACTATGCTTCTCAGCCAATCAAAATCAAGTAAAGAATGTCAGATCTGGCCAACTTGTCAGACAAGGACATGTTGACTGAAAAGCCCCTAGAACTTCTCACAAGTTTACTCTTATTACCCTTACGAAGCACTTACCAATGAGCGCACGTAGAGAATTGATCACACCGGCGGCTTTTCTTGGGAGGGTCGATAATTTGGAGTTGACACCTACATACTCCATTGCACATCGTAGTCGTTGCCCGCCGGGTTATCGTTCTTCCCCGCTTCACCCCTGTCGTCCGACGTCGTTGCTGCTCACGTACGAACGACTGACATAGTCTCATGAAGTGGTGTGGCGAAGTAAGATGAGGGAAGATCGTTCCAGCGCGTGACGAGGACGATGAGGATCTTGAGTGGATACGGATCGGGGCACGAGGTTGAACTTCATAGCGGTATTCATACATGGAGGGTTGGATTTGGTACATGCGAGTGCATCGTTGAAATAGTCAAAATCTAGAATGACAAGGGAGGGGGGGGGGGGGTGATAAAAACATAAATCGTATGATTAAAAATTTATCATTCTCATTTAGATATACATGTACATGCAGGCCTATAACATAAGTGGAAGTATCAGGCTAATTTGATATATCCTTGTTTTCATTTGATATTTTTTTCAATAAATGTTAGTATATTATATAATCCAAAAACTGCTTTAAATTTACTTTCAAAGATTCATATTCTACCTTTATATTCCCATGGATCTACCTCCATGATATTTTCCAAAAGTGTAACTTTCTTATAGAAAAAAAAAACTTTTAAAAATATAAGATACAAATGTCGTAGATATTTAATTCAATGGTGTGCGTTTGGAAGGTCAATCACACAAAATAAAAACAGATTGACAGACGAATGAAAAACACAGATATTGTGTTCTATTTCGGTTGTACTGTATCTTCTGACCAGTCCTCCATCGATCTATTTGTAATTATTCCTCGTCCTCTCCGCACAATCACGACAATACGTCAATCGTGAATCGAGCGATTCCGAACCTCCCGGCGTCGAAGTGTAACTCGACTCCCGACGAGGATGTCGGGGATAGAGCAACTCGATTCTTCTAATAGAGCACGAAGCAATTAATGTAGACGAACGCCCCCTTTCAGTGGCGGATCCAGGCGGGGCGCAATATTCATGCCCCACCAGTATATATTCCTCTATTTCCTGTTAGTTTTTGTTGAAAATTATACATTGGATATACACATCAATAATAATGATTAAAAAAATAAATACCCGTATAAGAAATTTGCCATCTGCGCTTCCTTATCTTTTAAATTTGCTGTTTATACACTGCAAAAACCAGGGTGTTAAATTCAGCACCCATGGGTGTTAATTTTAGTACTTTCCCGTCATCTGGACCCCGTTGCATAAAACTTCTAACCGGAGTTTTTTCGGGTTAAAATTTGAAAACTCCGGTTAAAGTCCGAAAACTCCGGTTACAATATTTTTCTGGATTTTTTACTGTTTTTTCCATCGCATAAAAACATACAAGAGTTTTCAAAAGTATTAATGCAATAAATTTTTAGGGAGTTTTAAAACTCAGGTTGAATAACCTAAGAAATAGGTCTACATAAGCTGAGGTTTTTAACCCGAGAAAACTCGGGTTAGAAAAAAAGTTTTATGCAACACCACCCTGGGGTTATTTAATACCAGGGTGTGGTATTAAACAACCCAATTCTACTTTTGATGATGCAGTAGTTCCACCTTAATTGGTGCAAAAATCCAAGCATAATCTTTCTCTAGTTCCATGATTTCTAAATATTAAATTCTGGATCCGCCGCTGCCTCCCCTTAATTACCCATCATCCGCATCCGTTTGATGTGCGTATAATTGTATTTCTGTCCCACTCTCACGTTTTTCGTCGTACCCATTTACGCTACCACTGTACCAATTTAGCAGATATATCATCCTCTGTCAGTAAATGCTTTCTCCTTAGGCTTTATTTTGCACCTTTGCTTACTCCCCCTCCCCCGTTTAAATGTTCTTTATTTCTTGGCCATATACCGCCCTTTCACTGTTTATGTCTCTCGCAATTCTACACCTAATTCTAACAAATTGCTCCCATCAGTTTGCATTTGACAGAATAATGTACCCCTCAGCATTTACTAACATCCTCTCATCTGGAGTTCAGCATCTCATTGCATGACTTTCCCAAAGAGCAGACCGACAAAAATGACCATGCTAAAAGCTTTAATACAGACACATATATGTTATTTTATTGTGCTATAAAAATGTAGGCCTGTATTATTTTACTACTGCCCTGCATGTACCATTCATACGGTCAAATCCTGGGTCCTCTTTATGTTGTATATTGTTAAAAACAATGCCTTTCTCATGTTTTACAACGTATTTATATTGCTCTTTGATGTCACTAAAGTAATGTACCAACATCATGTTTTATTATTTTAATAAACAAACAAACACACACAAAAAACGGATAATTAACAACCTTCACGTCTGAAAGAGTTGGAATAAAAAGAAGCATTCAAAAAATGGAAGAAACATATGGTTATGAAATGTATAGTCATCCTTAACAGGAGGGGATACAAGGTCCATCCTCCAGTCGATAGCCTGATATTGATAGCTATGTCTTCTATTTTCAATTAATAATACACATTGGCGGAGGATAACTCCAGTCAACCTTGAACATGATTGACGATGAAGGGAAGCGTGCAACTGTAGAATGGTGATGGCATTATTGCACACTTCAGGTTGTGGACAGTCGCCACGTGGGGAAAAGGGTGAAAATCAAATCGAGGCGCAACAATAAATAAATACGGTTTAGTTTTAACTTTCTTCTTTTTTTTTTGACGGGGAGGGGGGGGGGGTTAGGGTGCTTGTAGGAATGGTAGAAGTGGATACAAAGTATGCCTAATATGATTCTGAAAGGAATGAAATCAACTGACCGGATGTATGGGGTTGGGAGAATGTAGGGCGGGCGGGTAGTTCCGAATCGAAAATATTTGTTTTTAATGAGGCGGGAACGGTCGTCAATCTCCATGTTCAAGATATAGCGACATCCACCAAATTGCTAAAAATAACAATGACGACACTTTCGTGTTGTCTGTCCTCATAATGTCCTCCTCTTGATCTCCATCAAGCAGTGAAATATTTCAGTCATAATGTATGTGTCAGACAGACATTAAACTGATAAGAGAAATGAAGTAACACATATTACAGTCATGGCAGTGAGCCTAGAATTTTACGGGCCAATGTTAGTATGTTTGAAGTAGGTAAGACAGTGTGAATGGGGAGTTACAGAATTTACTTTGTTGCTGTCTGAAAAAACAAACAAACAAACAAACAAACAAACAACATTACGAAATCCCCATATATAGATGCGATGTCCAGGATGTCCTATATTCTCAAAAATGTTGGTCATGTCACATGGATACGAGGTTGATAATCATATCCGTATTTTGAGAAGAGAGATTTGTCAAAGCATGGTCCTATTAAAGCATCTAGCAAAATTATGTTGATATTTAGCCTTCATAGTTTGATTGAAAGGTTATTACCATTATTTCTTTAACAGTTTTATTCGAACAACGGCACGCCTTTATTGGCTAATCAAAATAGTATTTTGACAGATCCGTTTGAGGCAAAATGGCCTTGCCCATCCCACACAAAACCTGTTTTTTTTTTTTTTTTTCTTTCTTTCTCAAACTGTGCAATTATTGATTTTATGCTCTCTGTATTTGGATACTGAAATGAAATCTTAATATTGGTTTACACTCTACCAATGGATTTTGTCCCCAAAATACTTAAGATGAACATTATCAAACCATTTGCTTTAGCCCCCAGTTTTGAAGTAGGCGTTATTTGCATAAACTTTCGACATTCAACACACAAGTTGTCTTCCCGCATGTGATTATTATCTGAACATCAAGATTATTCCAAAACGAGGGTCCTGTATGTAGGGTGGTTATAGTTTTAGGGGTAAGGAATGTATTTGTAGTTGTAATTATTACTGTTTTGCCAACTATATATTTTGTATCAGTCTTTTTATTGTTATGGTTATGTGTTTCAATCTTTCTGTTTATTGCGTAAGGAAACCTAGTATATTTATATTATAGAATAAAAGTTTTTTTAATGGGTTATTCATATTTCTAATGGGTTCTTTATTTATTTTTTTTTTCTCTTTCACCTCTTACGAGGAACTTTATTTATATATATTCAAATATTTACATCATACATGTTATACAAAATAAGAAACAAAAGGTGATTGGTTTAAAAAAACATAATCCGTATACAAGGAAGAATCAAAGAAAAAATCAAAAAATACTCAAATATGCTCGAGTACCCTGTCGATATCCCCCGAATTCTCCCGTCCACGGATATACTTGCAACTTAAATATTGACGTAATTCTACTTTCAGATCTATCGCATAATTGTTTCGGATTCACTTTATCATTTCTTTTTTCCCATGAAGTTTTTACATAATTTCTATAAATAATGAATGTGCAAAGTTTATGATGAGATTTATCATCAAATTCTTTTCTCTGAAATATTGAATCCAATAATCATGATCCTTTCATTAATTTCAACTTGCTTTTGGAATATATAAAATATTATTCGTTCAACTATTTTCCATAGAATTTTAACCTTTTTACATTTAAGTAACATGTGCATAGTTGTGCCTTCACATTTACATATATGGCATCTACTATCGTTTATTATTTTCCATTTCAGTAAGTTATCTTCTGACGGTAAGATTCTATGGAAAAGTTTGAAATTAAACTGTTTAATCCTATTATCTTTTATATAATGGAATTTGAAGAGTAAAATCTATCCCATTTGAAATCATGTTCTAATTCAAAGTAATTTATCCAATATCGATAAAGGCTGGTTCTGTTTGCCTTATCTCTACATACATACTATAATAATGTTTAGCTTTCATTGATCGTACATCAATCAAATCACCGGAAGAAATTTCAAACATTTCTTGCTGGTTCAATTCGGTGTCATGTCTTTGTCTCATTTTAACAAACCAAATTCTCGGAAAAGCTTTTTTCAGCTTTGATAGTTCAAAGCGTCTCAATAAGTTTATTGATTCCAAATTATTAAAAATGTTATCAATTTCTTCCATCGTCCATTTTCGATTACTTGATTAACTTTCATTATTCCAAAATCGTGCCATTTTTTGAAAAATAGCATTTCATTGTTTTGTTTTATATTGCTATATTCCAAAGAATTTGATTTCCAATGTCAACTACCTTAAACAGGTTAGTAAATCTTAACTTTGCCCATATTTTTAATAAATTCAGGTAAAATTGGGGCAGTTTATGCTTTTTACCGATTCAAATAAGGTCATTACTATTACAGTTGAACTTCAAAAATAAAGGAAAACCTCCAACACTTCTTATCCAGTAAGAAAAAGCGTTTTCCACAATCCTTTACTTTCGTTACAAAACTTCATAAACCAAGATAATAGCAGTGAATTAAATTTAGCTTCAATATCAACCATTCCGAGCCCTCCTTTCAACACCTGATTTATACATACACTTCTTTTAATTTTATCTGTCTTTGAATTCCATAAAAAAGAATACATGAGTGTGTTGAGTTCTTTAATATATAATGTCGGAACACTTACAGCTGTAGAAATATAAACAAATTGGGATGCTATTAAGGTCTTTAGTATAGTAACTCTTCCAAAATATGTCAAGTTACGCATCTTCCTAAATTTACAATGTTTTTTGCTTTGTCTATTCTACCTTCCCAATTCATTTTTTGAACTTCCTGGTGGTTTTTACCAACATGGACTCCTAAGCATTTAATTGGTTTTTCAGTGAAAGGAGCATTTACTTCCCTCTTATCAGTTAAATTCAAAAATCAGACTTGTCCAGTTGACTTGGGTCCTGCTACTTTACCAAAGTTATTTACTTCTGACATAACATTTGTCATTGATTTTGAATCTTTTACAAGTATTATAGTATCATCTGCATATTGAGCAATTTTAATCTCCTTAGTATTTCGATTATCTTCCAGGGGTATCTTATACCGTAATATTTTCATTTTGTTTAATCTTTTCAGCCAACACCTCGGCTACTATTATAAATAAAAATGCCGATAAAGGGCACCCCTGACGAACTCCACGTTCAATGTTAAATTTATTTGACAACCAACCATAGTTTAATACTCTCCCATTGGCATTTTGATACAGTGTTTTAATCCACCGAACAAAAGATGTTTTGAAATTCATTTTTTTTAGAGTTTCATATATGAAATTGTGAGTTATGTTGTCGAAAGCTTTTCGGAAATCTAAAAACATTATTATACCATTTTGATTTGTAATATTGCAGTAATCTATGACATCTTGTACAAGTCTCACATTTTCTGTTGCTGATCTATTTTTTATAAATCCTGCTTGATCCTCTGATACAACGTATGAAATAATTTGTTTTACTCGTTTAGCTAAGGCACCCGCCGCAATTTT
This sequence comes from Paracentrotus lividus, assembly GCA_940671915.1. Classification (NCBI taxonomy): domain Eukaryota; kingdom Metazoa; phylum Echinodermata; class Echinoidea; order Camarodonta; family Echinidae; genus Paracentrotus; species Paracentrotus lividus. The sequence continues at coordinate 5,358,629 of CALNVZ010003435.1, read as the reverse complement.
ATAATCTATATTTAACAACGATATTGGTCGCCAATTACCGAGGCATGCTTTATTTCCTTTCTTATATAATAATGTGAGAATGGCTTGCCTTTGGGTAAAAGACAACGTTCCGTTTTTGTACCCTTTATTGAGACTACCTATTAGCATGCCTTTTATATCGTTCCAGACGTGTCTATAAAATTCAACGCCCAGGCCGTCACTTCCAGGTGCTTTATTCAAATTCATGGAGAGAAGAGCTTCCCAACATTCTTGTTCTGTTAGTTCACCTTCACAATCGTTTGATTGTTCTTCAGTTAGGTTTCGTAAAACGAGACCTTAAAAAAAAATCGTTATAATTTGAATTTGTTTTAATGTTTTCTGCGTAGAGATTCGAATAAAATTTATGTATCTCTGAAAGTACCTTTTCACTTCTGTGAACAGTTTGGCCATTCACCTCGAGATAATCAATCTCTTTCTTTTTCGCCCGATATTTTTCGAGCTGTATAAAATATTTCGAACATTTTTCACCATGTTCTAGCCATCTCTCCCTAGATCTTACAAAAGCACCTTTACATTTGTATTTGTACCACATATCTATTTCATTTCTTAATTTTTGCATTGATTCAACATTCTTTGCACAGAACGATGCATCTAATCTTTCGCAAGAATCTTTATATTCCTTAATTTTTCAAGTCTTATGAAATGCCTTTTCTTATCCATATGCAACTCCTTTGCATATTTCAAACTAAATTCTTTTATTTTTATTTTACACATTTCCCATCTCATTTGTTGGTCTAAATATGCATATTCATAATTTGTATACTGTATTAAATTCTTGACATTATTACTATATTTTACATCACTCAGTAATGAGTTGTTTAATTTCCAATATCCTTTTCCTCTTTTCTTTTCAGAGACTTTTAATTTCAGTGAAATGGCGTTATGATCACATTTCAAGGCAGGTCTTATATCTGTAGTATATACTAAACATAAAGCGTCTTTAGAAATCAACCCATAATCAAGCCTGGAGAAAATACCAAGGGACAGTTGTCTCCATGTAAATTGCCTTTTCTCTGGATAATACCTTCTCCAAATATCGATCACTTTGTATTTCTGCTGCAATTGTTTAAATTCCTTTTTTCAGCAAATATGCATGAGACATACCATATGTATCTTTTTTTCGATCTTGTACACAATTCCAGTCTCCACCAAAAATCAATATATCGTCTTTCTTTATTATATGGTTTAACCAATTGTTTAATACGTGAAAGAAATTACTTTTCTCAGTCTTTTTTGGTAGGTGCATACACATTTAAACAAAAATATTGTTTGTTCTGGTATTGAAATTTTAAAGCTATAATTCTTCCACCACTCTTAACATATATATTTACGTTTTCAAAGTCGAGATCTTTTCGTGTCAGAATAGCAACACCTCTAGAGTGATGACTTTATTCGAACAACGGCACGCCTTTATTGGCTATCAAAATAGTATTTTGACATATCTGTTTGAGGCAAAATGGCCTTGCCCATCCCACACAAAACCTGTTTCTTTCTCAAACTGTGCAATTATTGATTTTATGCTCTCTGTATTTGGATACTGAAATGAAATCTTAATATTTGTTTACACTCTACCAATGGATTTTGTCCCAAAAATACTTAAGAGGAACATTATCAAACCATTTGCTTTAGCCCCCAGTTTTGAAGTAGGCTTTATTTGCATAAACTTTCGACATTCAACACACAAGTTGTCTTCCTGCATGTCTATGTCTGGTGTAACTACATGTAGAGGTCTACTCACTGGATACCGGTATATGTTTAGCAATGGAATATAATTGTAGGGAAATTTCTTCTAAGATGAAAATTCAATCCATACTTAAAATAAAGAAAAGAACTATCAGAACGATTTCTGCAGCATATTTCCTTGCACACCCAAACCAACATTTTATTCATACAAGTATTCAAAAATAACAGACATCTTCCACACTATATTTTGTAGGGATATTTAATAAAGATAAATTACCAAGCATTTTCAAATACATTTTCAAAAAGATAATGAAGTTCATTCGTATCCCTCCAGGCAATCACACAATTTTTCCCCTCCTGTACAAAATTCTAATCTACGCTTAAAAGAATACAACGTATGTGACTATTATCTGAACATCAAGATTATTCCAAAACGAGGGTCCTGTATGTAGGGTGGTTATAGTTTTAGGGGTAAGGAATGTATTTGTAGTTGTAATTATTACTGTTTTGCCAACTATATATTTTGTATCAGTCTTTTTATTATTATATGTTTCAATCTTTCTTTTTATTGCGTAAGGAAACCTAGTATATTTATATTATAGAATAAAAGTTTTTTAATGGGTTATTCATATTTCTAATGGGTTCTTTATATTTCACGTTATATCATCATGCGCTATTGTAATTGACTCATTTAATTATAAATATTAATTATCTTTTTGCTCGAGGACTAGCATGTAAATAATCTCTAAATATTTTTATAAATAATGTCTGTTTTTATATTTGTATGACTTCATTGCTTTTATAAATTCTTTGATTTATTAATTTTTATGTGTGTAAATCATTGATATTGTGCGTGAAAACCTAAATATATCTAATACAAGCTTGCTTTTTAATAAGTTCCTCATAATTTCACATTATGATGTTATTGTAGGATCTGACTGAGGTTTATGTCATGTTTTTTTACCATGCTTTATATTGCTGATTTTAATGACATTGATTTTTGTTGATTTTTATGAAGTTATTTTTTATTTTGTGGAATGTGAAAATAGAAGAATCAAATCAAATCTAATTGTAATTCAGTCCAGATATCTAGATCTAGACTCTACAGCACTTTACATTAACTTCGAATACAATTTAATTCGCTAGACAATACTTCAATAGCATGCCATCTGGATCTACCGCCTCGTCTAGTCTAACGTAACTTTGTAACGTTAAACCTATCTAGAATGTGTTCATATCTTCTCTTGATATCAACTTAGTCTTCTTAGGCCGAGATCTACCCCGGTAACTTGCACGAAACGCCTAGATCTAGATCTAGACCCTAGATCTAACGTTAGTTAGTGACAAAAGTTAGGCCTTGAACTCTTGTTAACCTTCACATTTACTTTTCACATTTTAGGAGACGGGTTTTTAAGTATACTATGGGTGGGATAAAAATGGCCTTGCAATACAGAAATCAATGATCAGCGCAGCTCAAACGGACGTATCACAATCGGCCTGCCAATGCAATGTCGGATCGAGAATCAGGCTGCGGCTGATTACTATTACGGTACCACGCCCAGCTATCGGCGCAGACTTCAGCCGTTTTTTGCGTTGCTTCGTCCTTGACTCATCTATCATTCAGCATCGAACTTGACCTGTCACTTTAATTTTGAAGAATAGATATATTAAGGGTCTATAATAAGTCTGAAAATTTCTTTCAATCCAAGACAGTACATTAAAAGACAAATTCAACATACCAAAAATTTTAAGTAGTAAGAATCTCCGGAACCTCCGCATTTTCTTGAAGATGATAATATTACGACAGCAAAAAACAAAAACAACATAATCAACCCATATGATGCGCATGTGAATGCGCATGCGTGCCAAGCCCCCTCCCTCCTAATTAATTGACACACCCCTAATATATTAAATACGAGTAGACTCTATAGACTGACAGTTTTATGCATCAGGCTTATGTGTCTAAAAAACTTAGTCGAATCTGGTAGTCCATTAATGTATAAGCAATAACTTCATTTCTTGGATCACAAGGCAACTTGTTTTCCCGACCAGGGAATAAAGGGAGGGGGACGAGACTATGAACCAGGATGGATGGGAAGGGGAAGGGGATTTGACATCAATCATCCCCCTCCCCCCCAAAAAAAGAAAGAAAGAAAATGAATAAATAAATCATTCACATGCGAGGAGGCGCAGTGACCGAGCGAGAAAATTGCCTGAATTCACGAAACTTAACATTTTGAACCTAATTGCAGTGAAGTGTGGGGGGGGGGGGTACTTTTTTTTTTCTTGTCTCCCTGATAAACGACCAATCAGATATTTCCTCCCGGTATGAAATGTCGATTGTCAGATCATTCACACAACAATGTAATGCCATTGTAATTACTTTTTTTTTAATATAATTTATTGTACAGAAACAGAAATTGTACAATCACTCATTTTGTCAAAAATTGAAGGGGATAATATACCTTGAGTCAACTCTCGTGATCTAATGCCACTCTCTCATCATATTTTTGCAATAAAACAATATAACTTAAACGTAAAAGAAAAAACCATGTGAAAACAGACTATCAGGAGAAACGAATCAATTTGAGGTTAATATTTGAAATAAATTGAACAACATATTATAATTTCTGCTGTTTCAAAGCATCGATGATTCTCTTAAAAATTAATGTGCGGACGATAAAGGGACGTATGAATTTTCTCTCTCTAGCTGCAGACCTACTTAAAGGGGAATCCAACCCAAGGAGAGAATCAACCTTACAGGAAAGAGGAAAATGAGAGGAGCAATCCAAAAAAAGTTTCATCAAAATCGGTTATAAAATAAGAGAGTTATGGAAGTTCGAAAAGTCTAGTTGTTCCTTTTATGGGGATCCTCAAATTGGCATCATCGGCTTCAAAATGGCCGATCTCATGGACAACTCTCCATTCATTTTGTACACATATTTTCAGATTTTCCCCATTTTCTTTCGAAATATGTCTTACCTTCTTCTGAGCTCAAAATATGTTGTGTGAAATATATTTTCCCATGACATATTTTGAGCTCAGAAGTAAAGAAGACAAATTTTTGAAAGAAAATGGGGAAAATCTGAAAATTTGTGTACAAAGTGAATGGAGAGTTGTCCATAAGATCGGCCATTTTGAAGCCGATGATGCCAATTTGAGGATCCCCATAGAAGGAACAACTAGACTTTTCAAACTTCCATAACTCTCTTATTTTATAACCGATTTTGATGAAACTTTTTTTAGATTGCTCCTCTCATTTTCCTTTTTCCTGTAAGGTTGATTCTCTCCTTGGGTTGGATTCCCCTTTAAAATGAATTATATCATATACGTAGTCTATAGTAGATTATCAAATCCTCTTTATAAATATCAGATCATTAAATTTCAAGACTTATTGATACACATTTGACACGGTAATACTACGAGGAATAATTTGTATAGGCCTGCATGATTAAAACATTTTTTTTAAATTAAATTATTGTAAGAGAAGTAGAGAACAGTTCCCAATGATGTAGACCCCAAAGGGCCTTGATTTTCACAAAATTCTTTATTGTCCGTTATATCATTGTTGTAAGAGAAGTAGAGAACAGTTCCCATGTAGACCCCAAAGGGCCTTGATTTTCACAAAATTCTTTATCGTCCGTTATATCGAATGTCAATTTTACATTGCACTTTTAGCTAATCTTTTTTAATTGTTATTTGATATCAGGGCGGGCAATGTCACGTTTTGCGTGAGTATTAGGCCTATGTTATCGAACCACTTCTATTCGACAGTTTAATCTTTTGAATAATGCACATTAATAACACGTGACGCTGATTCCTATCTCGGCCACCGCGATTATATTCTTGGCAAGACAATAAGTTAAATGTCGGTTTTTTGAAAGGTGTGTGCACAATTAGGCTATATAGGGGAGACCGGGGATGGAAGCCACGGGTCAGTTGTTACAGTTCTCAGTGTGCTAAGTTGGAACAAGAGAGTTCGTGCTAACTGGCATCTATATACAGCCTACACATAGCTGTGATGGACTGCCGGTCGTGAAGTTTCTTCGTTGTTTTATTAAAAAGTAAATCAACAAAAAACATTTTTTACAGTTCCAAGTGAATTTTTGACAAAAATTAAAATTTGCAATAGTTCTTACAACTGAAGGCACATGATGATAGTCTGGTATTGTGAATATAGTACATGTATGTCACTAATATACCCCTGAGCCATGCCCTGTAATTCTGCCTAATGGCTTTGCTACAATTGATTTTATGTGTAAAATCACCCATGGGGTAGTTTGTTACAACAACCTATACCCCACGTCGATGTACAACCTACCCCAATTACATTACACATGTAAAGTAATTTTGTTTCAATTTTCAGGTGTTAATATTTTGATATTTCTATTATTACTTTAGTCTATTCTAGAGCTCTACTTGATCTACTGTCAACGATACCAAGAAACTGGAAAGTTGAAACAAAAGTATGGTATAAGAGATTTACACATTGTAACAAATTACCCGTATGTTTACATATAGTAACAATTTACCCCGTATGGTGTAACAACCTACCCCGTATACGGGGTAGGTTGTTACAAAAAAAATGTCTCCATTAATTAAGCTGTAGCTAATTAGTGTTTACATGTTTTCAAATTTTATGTGCCTCAGGTTTTAGCCAACATAATAGGCTAACTACAGACCTAAAATGTAGTGTGTGAGTACTTTCATTAGAATTATCTGGCCCAAAAAGTGAATTTTGTAACGTCCATCCCCGGTCTCCCCTATATAATAAGGCGGGTAACTATTAGTGCACTTAGAAACATCGGGAGAAAATTGTTTGAATAAAAAAAAAATTAAAAAAATGTTAATTACTATTATAAGGCCCTATTATTATTATGAAAACACTAAATGTATTCAACAATAATCCGGATAATTTAGGCCACAATAAATCACAAACTATATAGATCTACAGATATCATACTCACATGACAATATTTAAAAATAATCAAGATAGGTATCTCACCGGTTTCCAAAAATTGTACATGTCCTACAACCATGACGGTAAAAAATAAAGGTCAATTCCGTTTCCTGTGCATGTGACGGCATATAGTGTAATACGATGATGAGACTAAACTTGCCTTGGCACAAAGGGCCGTCAAGTTAGACCAAACAGGCCTGGAAAATATTTTTGAAGAAACATGCAGTCTTGTGCTAACAAGATATTTCTTACGTCCATTGTTGGTCCATGCACTCTGTATCATAAAACCATGCCCTTTACTCATTCCTAAATACAAGGAAACTAAATATTTACATAATAGCGAAGAGGAAGATATATAGTCGATTTGGGCACGATAAGAGTGGAATTTGTACTCGGTTTAGTCATCATCAGATCTTGGCCATTCCTGTCTAATATTATAAGCTGGTGTAAACGTACAGTATAAACGTATAGTGTAAACGTATGGTATTTCTCAAAATATATTCGTTTTAAATCTTTAGATTCCTTTGAAATAGAATGAAAGATAATATAAAACTACTTTACAGACACTGGTGGGGAAGAAAATATCAGGAAACTTTGACCTCGATCAGCTAAATCTATTGAATGATCATCCGGAAGGCCTTTTTTTTTATTTTTTATTTTTTATTTTTTTTAATGCTATCAATGCCAGTAGTAGAGGGCACCAGTTCTGCTCAAACAAGGCCCTATACAAACTATGATTGATTGTGTTCCATCTTACCAAGACTATACAGCATTAAGAGCCAAAAGGGTGATAATTATTGCTTTAAAGGAGAATTGTCCTTTTGTAGATAGTTGGCTTACTGTGGATGTAGAAAAATCAAATAAGAACATTAGTGAAGATTTGGCGAAAATCGGATAAATGATAACATAAAGTTATGAGTATTTGAATATTAAGATCTCTAATGACATAGGAAATCTCCCACTGGCAACGCGGTCACCATTTGTGATGTCACAAAGGAGAACTCCCCATATGGTGTGCACAAAAACTATTCAAAATGTCTCTTTATCTTCATTCTAATGATAGAACAGCTTTTCTTTTAATGATATATTATGACTTTCATATATTTACAAGTCATCCCATAAAAAGATTCTTTATTCTCCCTTTCGAATCAAGAAAAAAGTGGATTTTAATACAATGTGTACAGTAAAGATCTCCCTGCATTACATCCCCTTACAAAAATGTCCTGTGGTATTCCTATAGTATTTCTGAATGTCCTGTGGTATTCATATGGTATTTCTGAATGTCCTGTGGTATTCCTATGGTATTTCTATGGTACAATAAAATACCATAGAAGTACCATAGGGAAATAACCACACAGGAAAAAGTACCATAAGAATACCATACAGCAGTGCTGGTGGTATTTGGCACAAATACCATATGTATGGTATTCCTGTATGGTTTTTTGGCACAAATACCATATGTATGGTATTTCTGTATGGTTTGTTGGCACAAATACCATATGTATGGTATTTCTGTATGGTTTTTTGGCAACAAATACCATATGTATGGTATTTCTGTATGTTTTTTTTTTGGCACAAATACCATATGTATGGTATTGCTGTATGGTTTTTTGGCACAAATACCATATGTATGGTATTGCTGTATGGTTTTTGGCACAAATGCCATATGTATGGTTTCTTGGCACAAACATATGTTGGTTTCTGACAAATACCATATTATGGTTTCTTGGCACAAATACCATATGTATGTTTCTTTGCACAAATCCATATGTATGGTATTGTTGTATGGTTTTTTGGCACAAATACCATATGTATGGTTTCTTGGCACAAATACCATATGTATGGTTTCTTTGCACAAATCCATATGTATGGTATTGTTGTATGGTTTTTTGGCACAAATACCATATGTATGGTATTGTTGTATGGTTTTTGGCACAAATACCATATGTATGGTATTTCTGTATGATTTCTTGGCACAAATACCATATGTATAGTATTGCTGTATGGTTTTTTGGCACAAATACATATGTATGGTATTGCTGTATGGTTTTTTTGGCACAAATACCATATGTATGGTATTTCTGTATGGCTTTTTGGCACTAATACCATATGTATGGTATTGCTGTATGGTTTTTTTTGGCACAAATGCCATATGTATGGTTTTTTGGCACAAATGCCATATGTATGGTATTGCTGTATGTTTTTTGGCACAAATACACATGTATGGCACAAATACCACATGTATTGGAGCCTCTGTTACAATCGCCCCGTGTTACAATTATTGTCCCGGTCTCCCTACCATCAGGGGCTGCGATTTCATGTGATGACTGTCAGGAGTTGGGGAGAACGGAGACCCGGAATGGGACTTATTATAGACTCGAACGGAATAAGGCTTCTAAATATTGTATACCAAAATTCAAAATAGAATGATCTATTTCACATAATTTATTATGCAGAAACTTATGACAATTTAAGAATGTAAGGTTGGAACAAATAAAAACATATTCCACAAAATACGACCTGAAGACATAGTTAAATCGTTAAATCATTGTATTGTTATTTGCATATAAAACGTTTGGGGCTCTTTCTAGGAAAACCATTTTCACGCACGTCGATTGTCAAATGGAAGGAATGCCCGAAAAACGGGAGTTTTGTTTTGAATATACTGGAATAAAAAAATGAGAAGATATTTTACTTTAGTTACACACAGGTTTTATGAGGGTTAATGTATATAAAACAAGATAAAACCTTGGAAGAATATTTTTTTTACCCTAACCCTCGCGTTTTGAGCTTTTAAAATCTCCCATTTTAGTCATTTTTGGGTCGTTTTTTCTGTGTGAAAATGATATTTTGGTCAAACAGCAGTCACTAAAAGCTTTCTGTAAAATTCAGCAGCGCATCGATTTCCTAGTTACGCTGAGTGAAGTAAATATATTAATTTCTCTTTCCAATGATTTTAACTTCTTTGTGATTGGTCATATATTTCCCCCGCGTTTTTTGATATCATAAAAAAAAATATCATGATAAAATACTTCGATCCTGACTGCACAGCTTGCACTCTCCTTTTACACGGTCTTTATTCAGGGCATTGTTTATCGCGATATCGACGGTCAGACGTAGAGAGAGTCTATACCCAGTACACACATTTCCCGAAGATTCTTTCTGGTCGTTAGTGCACTGTAGTGGAACTGTGGCGTGTTTGGTATAAATAACACTGTCCTTTTTGATTGTTCACGTTTTCATATGTTTGTGAGCGCGAAGCGCGAGCTAAAAATTTTGCTCTATAATAACATTAATCATTGTATTCACTAGCTGATAATCACTACTAGAGAATACAATTCCGAAGAGCGAGTGATAATCTCATTAATCAACGTTTTACAATACACATATGTTTGTAATCCCTTTCTGAATATGGTCACTTTTTATAACGATACGGACCTGAAAACAAAGAATTTAAAGAAACTTAAAAGTTTATTTCCATCACAGTTGGACAAGTGGGCAAATACAAAATTTATCCAAATTATTTAGAAAATAAAAACAAAAAGTAAAGCTTTGAAAATCAAGGGGACACGTCCCCCTGATTGACGCCAAATTTGGAGAGGAATTAATTATACACTAGATCGGAATAAATAAAGCACCCCAAAGAGACATATAATATAGGCTAATATCCAAAATTCACAATAGAATGACCTACCTCACACATTATGCCAAAGTTACAAATAAAGTGTTGTAACAAATTAGAGAATAAATGAATATAGGGACCTGTAGAAAGATTATTAGTTTAATTATTGCCTGGTGTTTTTGTTTGCAAGCGAAGCGAGAGCCGAAAATTTTGCTTTTTATTGACCTGAAATTGGTTCATTTTACAAACATGTTTTATGCACACTGTGCCTCTTCGTCTATTATATGTACATATATTTTTGTTAAGCTTTAAAAATCGAGGGTGGGACGATCCCCCAGAACAAAAATCGTATGAGGGGGGGGGGGGATCGATCGTCCCCCCGCTCCACCCGGGACGCGCCAATCCTACCGTTGTGTTATGTTGTCACAGGGATATTTTTTTTCTAAGGGACAGTTTTCTTACAGGAATTGACTAAGTGGTGGTTTGACCAAGTTGACTTGATTAGACGAAATGGGAATTAATTGACCAAATTGGTATTTACGAACTATTGAAAGACAACATTCCAACAGGGATGAAACCCAACGGGCATTAGTCAAAGTGGATTGTGATGGCCAGTTTACTGGTCTGAAGTTTCTTGGTAGTCGCCTTGATGGTATTCCATGGTTACTTCGTTGTGGGTACGTATGGTAATTAGCTCATTTGCATACAATGTTTTGTAATGCACAAATCAGTATTTTGTGAAGCTTGTTATCTCATTACTAGTAATTGCCTGTCATATTATTATTTTTTTCTTTTTGGGAAATATATTTACTAAACACAAGTACTCAAGAGCGATAGTTTTGACATTTGCGATTATTGATCCAAGAGATATTAGAATAATAATAAACTGTGACCCAAATTATATTTGCGTAATATGGGTTGATATATCCAGAGTATGGTCATCCTGGGTGTTAGCAGCAGTCCTGGTGTGGGTACGGCGTGTGGTATCTGAATTAATCGGAGCGTGTGTCATAAATGCCTTGTGTAACTGTGTGCGGTTATTGATGTGGGTATTATTTGGGTAATGCGTGATTAGGTATTTTTGCTGTATGGATGACTCCTGTTATGGTATTTTTGGTCTCTTGTGCTAAAATACCCACAGGGAAATCCGTGTTGGTAATTGTTGCGAAATACCATAGGAAACCTATGGGTATTTTGGTCTGTTATGGTTTGTGTGGGTATTTGTTGCAAAAAACCATAGGAATCCTATGGTTTTTGGCTGTATGGTACTTTCTGTATGGTGATTTTGTGTGGATTGTGCCAAAAAACCATAGGTAATCCTATGGTTTTTGGGCCTGTTGGTATTTTGTGTGGGTATTGTGTGGCCAAAAAACCAAGGAAATCCTATGGTATTTTGGCTGTATCGTGGTACTTCTGTATGGTAGTTTTGCTGTTGGTATTTGTTCAAAAAACCATAGGAAATCCGTAATGGTATTTTCGGCTGTGTATGGTACTTCTGTATGTATTTTGTACTGGTATTTGTGCCAAAAACATAGGAAATCCATGGTATTTTGGCTTGTAGGTTACTTTGATGCCAAAAGATAACCATAGGAATCCTATGGTATTTTGGCTGTTATGGGTTCGCTGTTGTATTTTGTGTCGAGTATTTGTGCCAAAAACCATAGAAAATCCTAATGGATATTTGGGCTGGTTTGGTACTTCTGTATGGTATTTTGTGTGGTATTTGTGCCAAAAAACCATAGGAAAATCCTGTGGTATTTTGTATGGTACCGTTGCGTGGTACCACACGACATTTTTGTAAGGGTCACACATCATGGTCGCGTTGCCAATTGGAGGATCTCCATATCATAAGTGATCTCAAAATCAATTGGAGGATCTCCATATCATAAGTGATCTCAAAATCTAAAAATTCATATATTTCTTATTCATGGCCTGATTTTTCTGAAACTTTCCCAATATGTTTTTGGGGTTTGTCCCCATTCACTGAAGCTAAATTTCTCTGAAGGGATTATTCCCCCTTAAGGAGTCGATTCATTTACGACAATGTCATTCTTATGAGGGAATGACCATATTGGAGTGTCATATTTCTGTCCACTCAAATTTTTCACTTCACGCTGGCCATGCAATAAGCGGGGGGGGGGGGGGAGGCCAAACAAAAAATCCCTATTGTATAGGCAATTTTTTCCCCTTCTAAATCTTTGGATCCGCGACTGGAAATCAATTATTCTGGTCTGGATCACTTATAGTTTCAAGATACAGGCATAATATCCTATGTTGATACAAACTTATCCTCGTAAAAATGTTTTATCACAAAATTATAGACCATATCAGGCTTAGGCTAATTATCAAAAATTTCAATCGTTTTTATCAAAAAGTGTATTTATCGAGACGAACTTTTGAATTCCATCCATCATGATATCGTCTTAACATTCCAAGTTACCACCTTCCCCTTCCCCCCCCCCCCCCAAAAAAAAACACAAATATACAAAATTTTCCTTTTCTAGTCATAATATTATGCATAATCATGCCCATTGTTATCGAATCGCTTCTAACTATAATGGTTTCATCTGCAAGTCGGATCAATTTCACTCAGTCTTTCAATAGAGTGCAGAATTTCAAAGAATATCATTCTAACCACAGACTCGAAAATAGAAAGCTCGCCTTCAAGGAAAAGGTACACCGGATGTATAAAAAACAAGCATGCAGTAGATCGATTAGTTGGAGATACCTGCATGCACGGGGAGGCAGATAGCATTTTTTTTTTTTTTTTAATTGTTGTTATTATCAATATGAAAAGGCCTATAGGACCTATGGTTTACAACATGAGGGGCGCCTCTTTGTGCCGCCCGCCTATAGGTCCTACTTTTGAAAAATGAAAATAATAAACAAAATAAAATAATAATAATAATAATATTCAGTCACAGAAAGCCAAGATGCCGATTTTTTCAAACTGATGAGCTGAACTACTCTTCCTCTCCAATTTGCATTGTAGGCCTATAATTTTGTATCAATAATGATTTTTCTTATTAAAGTATAAATGCAGTTCTTTTTCTTTGTGATTTAATCCTTTATCCCTCACCAACATACAGATCAACTGCTTACATGTATCTTGGGAGCCTCAAAATTAGATAGGATTTTCTCAAAATCGGTGACATCTCCCGTCTAAGTGGCTGCTGTTTATAGCTTACACAATGACTAATAGAACGAAGCCATCAATTGAATTAGAGATATTAATTTTGAGCTCTTAAGTCTTCGAGTCTTTTTTTATAAATTCTCATTTTAGTAAGCACCCCTTTGTAAGTTTTATGATCAAGAATAAATTATTATGATCTCATGGTATCCGAGAAAGAAAGTATTGGAGTGTCTTTTTGCAGGCTATAATGAAATGGATGCATATCCACAAAGCTGGGCGTATAATTTGACAGAATTTGAGGAGAGGTTACAAAGCTGTTTTGAACTCATGAATATTCCACTTCTTCTACATAGTGCTGAGATTTCATGAAGATAACATCACAACCCCTATGATGATATCAAAGTACATCTGAAGGCATCACCCATAGATTTTAATGCACAGTCCCACTAACCTATATCGAAATAAATATTTCCTACACAAAACGTCGTAGTGCTTCATATTTTTATAGGTATATTATGCAAAAGAAAATTACGAATGAGCATGAATCCTTCATACATTACTATCGTGAGACTTCTGATTTTCTTTTTGATATGCCAACTTTTGATTAGATCAATCTTCATCACGGCCATCTTCAAAATTATGAATAAAAAAAAAAATTTAAACATAAAAAAATATAGAAAAAATAATACAAAACACTCTATATTAAAAACATCTATATTAATTCCCCATGACTATCCATATTTATATGAATGATATATTATACTGGTTACTTTTTTGAAGGCGTCAACATAAACTGTGTTATTACGCCACATCTTATTGTATGGTAGTGTGGTGTGTAGTGAAGTGGGATGAAGAATGGGGATGTTATCTATTCCATTCTATTTCCATCGATTATTGAAAAAATGCTATTCTTAAGTTTTGACAGCTAGATGTGATCCTTCTGTAGTCTTCTAATCATTAAGAAAAGATTATCGAAACTTCTAAAACCATTAAAACGAGCAAAATTGCCGATACGATGCAAAACTAAGATGAGTCAAGTGAACATTTACACTCTTTCTTTTTTAAATGAATGAATAGCTTTTTGAACTACCGTTCCCCAATAGTTGTCTCAACCAATAAAATGTCACGCAATCTGTTTGGTTAGTAATAAAGACCCAAACCTCACTCATTTCATGAGGATTAGAAATTCAAGATCGTTGCATGGTTGTCGATGATACAAGAACAGAATCACACATTCCTGCTGAGAGTTCTTTATCATATTTTTCTGGACCATGTAGGAAAGCTGTTGAAAGCCCCATTTTCATTAGAAAACACTTGGACTGTTTATTTGATTTTTATTTGCCCAAATAAGGGAGTTTCCATTATGCATAAGAGCTCTTGTGACTCATTGGTCAGGTCATATGTACGTTGGTCTCCTCTATATCAGGAATTCTATGTGCGAGTATGAAACCTTTATTTACATATGTTTTCATGCTCTTCTTTTTTCGCTCATATTGGTTAAAAAATAATATGAGAAGAATCGCACTTGTCATTGATGAGATAAGACAATGATATACTATCCATCTTTTTATTTGATACCAATGTATTATTGAAGTCTCTTTTCTCAACTGAAAAAGCAAATCTATGAGTTCCAACTCTGTACGGCAAAGCAGCATTGTGTTCCCCGAAAACCAAACGGGGCCTGAAATCTCGATACTCGGACCGGTGTGCCAAAGTACACAGCGGTGTTTTTCAAACTTTCTTGGAGAAAACGTTAATTAAGTTCACATGAAAATGTCTGCATCATATTATCAACATGGCAACGAGAGAAGCGAAAAACAGACAAAAAGATATATACTCAATTTTGTACTTGATAATTAAGAATTTGTAATATGCCGTACGTTGGTGACCCAATGAGGTTGCACTGTACGGTCCGCCATTTTATGTACATTTGGCCTGACCCCGAAAGTGGATATCGGAGACTCGCGCATGCGCAGATTGTATCTGGAAACTCCCTTATTGGCAAGAAAAAGCGCTGCAGTAAAACATTTCGTAAATTAGATTGGATTGGAAAATGGTTGGGGAATATTTTCCAGCTTTTAGAAAAATGTTTGGCCAATGGTGGAGGATAAAATAAACTAAAGCAATATGGTTATTGGTGTACAAAATTATGCGCTTGAGTGCATGGGTGTGTGTGCGTTTGCGTGTATTTGCGGATGTGAGTGAGTGTGGGTATGTGTGTGTGTGTGTGTGTGTGTGTGTGTGTGTGTGTGTGTGTGTATGTGGAGTAATTTCCAATACACACGCAGACTTTTTACTTTATAATGTCAGCGAAATCAAAAGAGAATAAAATGTTTTGTGCTACAAGTTTATGTAAATTTGGTTGAAAAGCTTGGAAAGCAAGAGTTGAGACAACCTTTTGGCTCACTATAGCTGCAGATGATAATTTTGCTTTGATCTTTGCCATTGTGGACCAAACATAATTATTGGAGACGCATCTCTAGACTTGAAGAGCCATCCATGCAAACGTCGCCCTCAATTATTCATTTAGCTCAGCAGAGCGGCAAAGGTAATTTAAAAGGAAAATGTGTCTTATCGAATTCCACGATGGGTTTTAAATTGGTACGTGCTAATCGATCCATCCCCCTGTAGATTATAAAAATCTTAATTTGTTAATTTGAATTGGTTAACCTGTTTAAATGCCATTTCGATTATTGTTGGAAGCATAATTACTGCAAGTCTGGAGTAGGAGTTAAACGTATATCGCAGATGTCACTTTAATGATACCTCTTTCTTAGAAAAAACTAAATAATTGAAAAAAATTATTAAAAAAATAAAAAGTAAAAATAAAAATAAAAAAATAGACGAAAAAATAAAATAAACATAATTATTCATTGTATTGTTAGCAATACAGGGATTAAAAGTTTTATGAGATTTGTTTTACTAAATTACAAAATACCCTAACATAATAATAATAATGTATTGACAAACCCCTAAAGCAGTTATTGTCATATCATGATTGTAACCATGGTAAAGCCAACTTGTTTGGAGTAGTGATACGGTCATTCCTGCTAAAAAAGTTCCGATCCTTACAAGTTTCCTTTATCTAAATGTATTTTGTTCGATTCGCGAGGGCACCATGTAGTTGTTGTTTTTTTTTTCTGCAGAATAATTAAAGTTTTAAGGGGTAGGGAAAATATGCGGACTGTTGTAAGTCGCCGCCAACTCCTTTGTAGATGTCTCCCTTGACAATACACACAGAGGAAAACATTATTCTTGACATAAAAAAATCGGAGGGAACATAACACCACTAGCAATAATGGGCCCAAGGGCGTTATTTCCGGAAAGAGCGAGATGAAATCCTATACTATCTGGTCATGAGAGAAAGGATGGACCATAACTCATACTATCTGTTATATTGATGCGAACAAGATGTAATGGAGATGTCTTATACAGGCTTTATAAAGTTGTTGTTGTTGGTTTAAATGGCGTTTCACTCGGAGATTCGAAGATTTCCGCTAGACAATGAATAGAGGGCGTTTTCTTCTCTTTTATAAAGAGGGGGTGGGGGGGGGGGCTCTATAAAGAGGGGCGGGGTTACCCGCGTAGAGCTAAACGCATTTTCTTTTGTTCAGTTGTTAGTTTAGATGATAAACAGATCATCCCCTCCAACATGAAAAGAAATTAACGCTTGTCGGAGGGTGGGGCATGAGTGGTGCATCACCCCTCTTCGTTCAAATGAGAGGAAGGGGACAAAGTGAATGGTGAAGCAATATAAAGTGAACAAAAAAAAAAAAGTATTTGAGGGGGTAGAAATAAAATGAAAAAAGGAAATGAAATGCGACCATGCACGCACGGCTCTCATTTAATAAATTATGTATAAGACTAGCCCAACTCTTTTAATGAAACACGTACTACGCTTCTGGCTTCGACGAAGAAAAAAAAAAGATAGAGAGACAAAGAAAAAAGAAAGCTCTTTCCATTTTTGGCAATATTCAGGGAATGGCTTTTATTTTTAGAATATTACCATTTTGCGATTGGGCGTTTCTACATGTTTAAGAGTAAATCACAATTCCAAGAAAAGACTTGCATGATCAAATAGGCCCATGACAAGGTGCAAAATGTTATTTTGCTCTTAACTATTTTGACAATATCTTATTTGTTTTATGATAAATATACAAATGATAGATTACATTCTAATACAATGATGGTATAATATGATGTGCAAAAATGCCGTTTTGGAGATTTTCTGTGACTGCTCAATGTTCCACATGGAATAGGAGGAACTCAGTATAAGTAAGTGATGATTATGTCTCATAGAATAGTCTTATAAAGGAAATATTTACCAGGAACCTTTCAGGATAGAAATGTGAAGCGCAGTGTGAACTTTGAAATCATCTTCATATTGTGAGCAGTTTGAACGTTTTACATTCTGCGTCACATCTTCACATGTTAACTATGTAAACTCACAACATGGAACCGAGTCCACAGTGTAAATACTATGTGGAAAACCCACTGTGAATCATTATCGCACTTTTATGTTTAAGCATTGTCACACTGTGTTCTTTCCAACAGGGAAGTCTCCAATACTTTCGAAGTCATTTTAGTAAATGTGTCTTGGATGATTAAATTACAACATTTTTAATCTTATATATCTCAAGAGATTTTGTTGCAATCGAAAGTGAGACCATTTTCTACTTCAATTTGACTACTTGCAAAACAACCCATATATATACATGATTTATATAGCTATTGTTTTCATGGCTATACAGTGCGTCCCAAAAAGAACTATACACTTTTGAAATGGCTGCCAAACAAAAAGTATATAATTTTAGGTAATGAAATTTACATGTATGGAAAGCTCATTATCCCAAATTTCATATGACATCAAAAAGTCCGAAAATAAGTCATGCATGAATGAGCAGCGTTCACTTTTGTAATGGGAATGGAAATTGGGGTGCGCAGGAATTGCCCTACCAATTTGTATAAGGAAAGTCATTTGGAGCTTATGGAATTGAGGATGATATGCAGAATTACTGATCAATTATGATGAGTTGGGGTTTGCTCAGTGAAATTTGTTGAATTGGGGATTAGATTTTCATGCATGAGTGAACAGGAATATGTACATTGTATTTTCTATTGTTTGATTGTAACTTTCCAAGGTATATTTAATGAGGTCCTTCAGTGGTGTGTTTCATCTATCTCTCTCTTCCTTTTCTCTCCCTCCTTCTTTCTTTCTTTTTTTCTCTCTCTCTCTCTCTTCTTTCTTTCTCTCCCTGTCTCCCTCCCTCTTTCTCTATCTATCTCCCTCTTTTTGCATGGGTGTGTTTTGACCATTCATATTCATTGGTTTCTACTCCAAATATCCTGACTACATGTACCTCCTCGCATCACAGTCTTTTCACATTTACCCAAATTGGGATGGTTGATGACAATCTATCAATCTATCAATCAATCAGTCACATAAATTAGACAATCAACACCCAGCTAGCATCATTAATCAACAGTGTACAGTCTCCAAATGTTTCAACTAATCAATGAAGCATTACATCATCTTCATACAGTTATTTCAATCACCATGTCTTACTGTTATCAATAAATCATCAACTCAATTGATCAACCAACACTATCAGTCTTTTAGCAATTTGGACTTTTGTAAAGGAATATGACAGTGTAACACAAATTTGTGAAATTAACATGTCAGTCTTTACTCTAATTCTTTAATTCTTTATTTTGTAATGTGCTAATTCGATGCTACAGTGCTGTTATTCTTTTCTTTCTTTCTTTCTTTTTTTTTTTTTTTTTTGGGGGGGGTTAAACATCAGTGACTTTGAATAATCCCTTCAATGGATAGTAAAGAATCATAATATGCCTGCCCCACATTTCAATTACTGTAACATTATCTAAACTTCTCATTGAATTACTTAATATCCAGGTGGGATTATGTAAATTGAATACTCTAAAAAATGTTTGTTCGGAAAAAAAAAGAACGTCACTGATGTTAGTCATTAAGTAATCCAAAAGATCATGAAAATGATCATCAAAACTGATCGATAATTTTACCCTACATCTCACCTGTTCTGCACCCCATCCTGACTACCACTAACACACCACTGAATAAACCTTGGAAAGTTACAATGGTATAATAGGAAAAAAATATTCCTGTTCACTCATGCATGAAAATGTAATCCCCAATTCAACAGATTTCACTTAGCAAACCCCAACTCATAATAATTGATCAGTAATTCTGCATATTATCATCCTCAATTCCATAAGCTCCAAATGACTTTCCTCATACAAATTGGTAGGGCAATTCCTGCGCACCGTAATTTCCATACCCTTTACAAAAGTGAACGCTGCTCATTCATGCATGACTTATTTTCGGCATTTTTGATGTCATATGAAATTTGGGATAATGAGCTTTCCATACATGTAAATTTCATTACCTAAAATCATATACTTTTTGTTTGGCAGCCATTTCAAAAGTGTATAGTTCTTTTTGGGACGCACTGTATAGGAAAGTGTTGTTCTTTTGAAGAGTGATATTATCTTACTTCTCAACTTCCCTTGGCTTGTGTGACATTATATTGCACAATCGGATCTTATACATGTACATTATATTTTGGTTTATTGTTGGATCACGCGACATCTCATATCATTTCGTTATACTTGTATATAAATCTTCAATTATTTTGATTTGCAAGGGGAGAGGAAATTTGATTTCACTCTTTAAAATGCTTGATATTTAAAAAAAATTGTCCACCGTCTTCCATCGTCCTCTCCTTCGAGATCAATAAATCCTACATTGTGCATGTGTGACCGGGACCATTATTGGTCGGGCAATCTCATTTTAGTTCGGAAGTAATGAACAATCATTTTCATTTTTATTTTGTTTATTTTGTTTATTAATTTTTTTTATTATTCGTTTTTAGATTTAAAAAAAAAAGCTCGGTTATATAAGCGTCGTCATATACTGCCAATTTATATATGTAAACTTATCTTAATTTTGAGAGTTATTTTGAGGGGGAAATCGATTTTTTTTTTTTTTTTTTTTTTTTTTTTTTTTTTTTTTTTCTTCAAAAGCACCTGCCCTTTCCAGATTCCATAGATCGATTTGCGAGAAAGCGATACAGATCATTGCATATGTCAGGGAACCACAGCATTTTTATTTAGTAACATTTAAAGTTTGCATTGTTGAGCTCGGCAATTCATGTAAGTTACTCATGGAGAATAACCATTAGTAATTATTATATAAATTTAAATTTGCGTTATACAATATGTAATGAATATCGATAGAGCTTAGTACCCATACAATGAACAAAAACGACATGCATTAAAATTTATTTGAAATAAACTAACGACAAAAAAGGTTTGTATTGCAATCACCGTTTGTCTATTCAATGTAAAATGCGATTGTACTGTTTTCATAAAGTTGATACTGAAATAATATATTCATAACTAATATTAGTGCTCAATACTACTGGTACTTCATTACTGAACACAATATTGGTTTTGTGTATATCGCTATCCATATTGTGTAAACGTCCAAATAATTCAGTTTCATTTATTTTCATATCCATAAACACCAATAACATATAAACTATAACAAAGAAAATCACAAAAATTCTCTTACTCAACACTGTAAAAAATATTTGTATTTTTACAGCAAATCTGCTGTCAGCAGAGTCGCCATCAGCAGCTCTATCAATTTTTAATAAATTAAAAGTCGGGGTTAGATTTTAAGTTTGTGGTGTTAAATTTATCCCCTCTTTTTACAGTGCAGCTATAAAATTCTCAATATTTGTAACGGAAAGTGTATCTTTTTATATCCATTTCAATTATTATTTTTTATAATTCACTCAAGTTCTATTTAGAAAATCACACGTCAGCTGATCAAACAGAAAAAAAAATGAAACACAAAATAAAAATATTATTTGTTATATCGTTCAAACACTCACACAGCAAAAGGACAGCTGAGCAAATTTCACATTGGAAAAAACAAACAAAACAAACTAGAACGACTTCCTATACAACTACATGTAAGCCTCTCTAAAATCTATAAAAAAAAAAAAAAAAAAAACTATCCCAAGTGCGCGCAGTAAAAGTATTTCCTATTCAAATACTGCATTCATTGTTCTTTTTAAATAATGACGAATGTTAGTATATATATTTTTTTTTAAATTTTATTTATTTTTTTAACTTGCATATAATATGCAATTGGAAACAATAGCCATCTCGAGCATCAACAATGAATTGTTGATGAACAGCTGGACATGCTATAGAAGGAGAATCCATATGCTAAGTAAATTGGATTCCAGTTGCTCAGATTTCAAACACGGAAACTGAAAAATGACAGTAATATATACTTGAAATTTCAAACAGCATTATATAGAACAAAGGTCGCGAGGACTGTAAGATTAAATTATTTTCTCACATTCATTGATCATGATAATTGTTTGTGCACTCGAGATATGAATTCTTGGACACCTTCACACTTACATGGATTGTCTTTGGATATACTGTTGATGTCTTTTCGGCATTATCTTCGTATGTTTATGCAAATATTTATTTATTTATTTATGAGGGGCTGTAAATGATTTTACAGATTATTCGACAATCTAGCATTATAGGGGCTCATTCACGATTACCATTATATTACAGAATATGTATTTTAATAAAAAGCCGTGGTATATGATACAGGTTAACAAATACTTTGTTTATGATAAATTATAAACAAAATATTTCTGAAGATAATCTAGCTTATTGGTGGTTAACATATTAATTTAATTCAAGGTTCTACGATAAGAGAAAACGCTCTAGAGAAAAATATATTATTCTTATCTATTTTTTTTTTTAATTTACAAACATTATCAATATTTTGGGGGTCAATCTTAACGAATATAGGCCCCACAATGTATAGCGATTTAAAAGAGAGAGAAAGTTTGATGGAGAGCGAGAGAGAGAGAGGGAGCCTGATGAAAACAAACAGAAAATCGAAAATAAAAGAGGAATAGAAAACTCGAATAAAAAGTCCAATGTATCTATATGAATGAATACAAATAGAAGCAGTCTAGAAATTGTGCAAATGATAAAATATGTTAATGCATTCACATCATCAGCTGCATTAATGTAATCACGTAGTTTCACGAATGTGGCATAAGCAATAATTTATCAGTCATGGAACGAAGATGAGCAACATGAAAATTAAAAGTGGTTTCAGAGAATCAACAAAAAAAATAAAATAATAATAATAATAATAAAAATAATAAAAATGGTGTCAGAGGAAGAGGCAGAATTTAAGTGATTATTTATTTCAATATTAAAGAATGAAAGGGAATAATTATTATGAAGCGTGTTTTTTCTTCATCTTTTCTTTTATTTTAGGGAAGCAGGTGAGACTGGGATGGATAGGGGCAGAGTAAGAGAGTGTGAGATAAGAGAAGTGGTCCGATGAAGGGGGAAATAGTGAGAGAGAGAGAGAGAGAGAGAGAGAGAGAGAGAGAGAGAGAATCAGTGAGTATAAAAGAGAGAGAAAGAGACAGAGATAGAGAAGGAGAGGGATGAAGGTTGGAAGTCGTGAAGTGGAAAATAGTAACAAAAGAGACAGAGATAGAGGGGCGGACGTTGGGAAAAGTCGCGAAGGGAGAAAAATATGCAGTATACCAGAGGAGGGAAAATAAGGAGTACAGACTCCGATAATGGTTCATAAATCTTACCTTTCTTCATACCAACCAGACGCCATCCAAACACGGAATAAGCAGTACATCTACATCACAATCCTCCCTGATAGCAGCAGCTCCACACGATTAAGACCCTTCCGCAATCAGCTGCAGTTGACATACAAAATGAGCATTTCAACCTTCGTGCTCCCGCGCTATATTACCGCGCGCCTTTTTTCTCTCCACCACGGACATGACAGAGATGGGGAAAGTATCCCAATCGCATAGTATGCAATAATAAGCGAGACATGACCATGGCCGTGGCGGTCGTGTTCGTTCATAAATCTGAGTCACATTTATGAGGTATCCATGCAATCTCAGAGCCTCAGTCTCTCTTAATAATCCTATAGTCGTGGCGGTTCACTAGCATCCACCCATTCTCTGCTTATAATGAATGTGCACGTGAGGAAGATGAAATCTTTTAATCCCCTCCCCGTCTGCGATCGTCTTGATAGTCGAAGCGGCGAGCGCGGTCGCTTTTTCCTTTCGTTGGCTGGAGGAGGAGATGGAAGCGAAATGAAGTATGCATACACCATAGAGTTACATACCCCAAACTCTGTGGCATACACACACTCACACACACAAAGACGATCGAGGGCAATCTCAAGATCTAACGAAGAACGTGCTGCATGCGCTCTGAAAATTAAAAATGAACTCGCCCTTCGTCAGAGAAAGAGCTCTGTCAAATCCATTGCATAGCTGTAAAGAAATGCATTGTAATTAGACTCGTCGAGCTATAGGAGAATGTAGAGGCCCGCATAAATATCATCTCATAATACTGGTATTCAGAAATGGGTCGATGTTGACTTCTCCACATATTATTTTAATAAATTTAATATTAATTTAATAATATATTTAATAACATATCATTATGAAGGTTAAAGACAAGTTCAAATGCCATCATTTTATACGGTATAGTGGTATTATGACAGCCTTGACTTTCCTTTTTTATTACTGAACTTAGAAATATGAACCGATTTACTTCGTCTTAAACATTAATACACGTACCATTATAAAATGATTCTGAGTTTACGTTGACAATCATAATTCATAATACATGGTGGCATATACAGAGGAATTCTACTTAAATGCTATTTATGGCAACATAATAACACAATTATGTTTTAAGGCCCTAGGCGTTTACTTTCTTTTCCGTTTTTAAACAAAAAGCAAATTCATTTGCAGAAACATCTTCACTCTATTATACATGAAAAGTGAGAAAATCAAGATTCAAGATTAAGATATACATTTTATTTCCTCCTCATAATCAAAATATATTGACCAAAATCATAATGAACTTGAGGAGGTGATATTCCGGAAGCATGTGGCTTTTCCGGGTTTGCTGTGACTTTAAAGAGATTAAGTAGCTTTGTGGGGCTCTAAATGCTATCATTGCATGTAATAATATGTCAAGAGTAAACCCTGAAATATTCAGTTCCTACGAAAAGCTAGATGCTTCACAACTAGTAAAACAGTCATTATTTTCTTAATTTAACTTGGCGTATATCCAGGTATTATGACTATGGTGATATGAAGCCACACACATCATGTACATTATATCTCGACAATAATTAAACGACCGATCAGCTTCAGAATCTCGAGCAAGTCCTGTCTGACCTTGCAAGTAGCATCATTAGCTAGAGTATTTTTTTTAAAGATTCTGAATGATGTTAAACAATCTCTTTAAATGTAGACAATAATTATTTCCTACTAACTATCTTAGATAGCTGATGAATATAAAATAAAAGGCCAGGCCGTTGTTTCACATAAACTGTTGAGACCGAAAGTCATTTATGTCATTATGTACTAAAAACTTACATCGCTCTCACATTTCAATGACAAGTTAAATTGATACTTGGTCATATTGCCCCCGACTTCGGCATTGTTTTTATTAGATTGATGGTATTTAATAAATATTGTTAAGCAGTATGACGATGAGTGCATACAGGAGGGTAAATGAGGGTGTGTGTATGTGTACGTGTATGGGAGAAAGAGAGAGAGAGAGAGAAAGAGAGAGAGAGATAGAAAGAGAGAGAGAGAGAGAGAAAAGGGGGGGGTAAAAGAGAACAATATAATACATGTCAGTACAGAGGAGAAATAAAGGGTGTTTTGGGATGTTTATTTTGCATTCAACGGGGTGGGGATAAATACTATTTTATACCACCCAGGCCAATAAGTGGCAATGTAGCTTTAAACTAAATTCCTTTTACAGGCCTATATATTAAGTCATACTTTGTTCTAATCAATATTGTCGACCATTTCTGTGTATTTTGAAGAAAAAAAATTTATAAAGAGAAGATATATAAAATGTATGAAATCGTCATTTTGGGAAGGGGGGGGGGGTGGTATCACTACCAGTGAATAATCATGAAACCGTCAAATATTTTCTTTGGTGCGATATAGAACAACACAAAGTGGCCACAAGCATGTTTTATAGCTCTGTATTACTGAGAAGTTTTAATGTCACTTTATGCCCCCCTTATACCAAAATGTGTTGGTAATCACTTCCATAATTAAATTCTTAGAGATTTTTTTTCTGTCTTTTTAGCTGGAAATCAAGACTTTCACCACCGTGGTGAGCATCCCCCTTGGCAGAGTCTTTGCAAATGCACAAAGGAATATTTCATTCTGCTGGATGATATCTTTTCCATCTGTCTTTTCTCGGTACATTCTCATCATCATTCTCATAATCAGGGAAATTATTTCTTTGTGAATACTGTATATAAAACCATGTTAATAGTTCGGGGAGAAATATCAAGTGGTATCATGATTTTGTTCATTGTATACAACCGCCAAACATGGCGATTATGTTGTTTTTGACTGCATGTTGATTTCTCAATTGTTTTTAAAATTACCGGGTCTTTATACTGTCATCAGGAATTAAAGTAAAAAGTATATAGAATATATAATGTCCAAGAGACATTTAAATGGTTATGAATGGAATATGATATAAAGGCTTTTAAGTGAAAAGGCTGTGCATTTTACCGATGTTGGAAAACTGTATCAGAAATGTTGAATACTACTGGTACTTCTGCTCCTCATAATCATAATAACACGTTATACTGCGGCTAACCATATTGCAGCAATATTCAAAGAGCACTAGTTGTATAAAAACTGACGGCTCAAACTCATTAATAATGTGGTAAAACAAATTGTTCGAAATTAGAGAGAGAGAGACAGAGAGACAGAGACAGAGAGAGAGAGAGAGAGAGAGAGAGAAAATATTTTCGATTGAGGTACTATATAAGTTAAGGGGGTATAACCCGAGACTTGAAACTATTAGATCTACGCCATTGCCATTTAATAAGTACGCAACTAATGGCACTTTCGATATTCCAATATATCAAAATTCATGAATATAGTTAGAGAATGTATATATTTATATTGTCCTAAACCTCAACCATATTTCGATAAAAAACAAAAAATGTAACTTTTATTTTGAACTGTATTTATGAAACATGTTGTCGTAAAGGAAAACCCCTTTTTCTCCTACCTTCCCCTTTATTTTTGTTAATTAATGCAATACCTCCTTACCCATTCTCTCCAATAAACGCCACTGATAGACTATTTCAGGAAATGACTGACCCCCGCGACCCTATACGCCTCCAATTACTCAAAATAATGATATCAATGGTACGACGTGACGGTTCATGAAGTCTACTATCAACAAAGTGAACTGGGTTTGTGCCGTTGTCATAGTTACCCTTTCCTTATTTGAACGACTTGTTCAAGTTTACCTTTTATTTTTACATGTCATTCTTGTTTTGTTCGTTTTTCTTGTATTTTCTGTTCGTGCGATTTTCCGCTGTTGCTGTGTTTGTTTTCCAAACTCGTATTAACAATCATGATTAATCGATAATTATAAGAAAATAAAATAAAATAAATTAGAAAAAAAAAAAATCTTTATTTTTTTTTCTCATCAAAAAGGCCCCTATTGTAAGAAAATTATATATTATTAAAAGATATTGTGAATAGAAATAAAAACTTTGAATATATAAACTCGTTTCCGAATGCAATGGCGAAGATTATTTTGAGAATAATATTTGGACACTTAAAAGAGCCTCGTTCTATGCTTGACATCGCAATAATAAGATGAAAGAAACGTCGCTCTTTAGAGTGGGAGTTTACGAGCTATTAGATAATGAGATTGCTCTTTCCCATCCCATGGGGTAATCTATCAGGGGTGGGTACAGGATTTGAAAATATGAGGGGACAGAATCAAGCCGGTAAATTTGAAAGGTGAGAGGGATGGGGGTCCCCTTTGACGAATACTTTTTGATAAAATTTCTTTGCGAATGTAACGGTTTGCTACAGCACGCCCGAGTATAGGCACATCCGTTTGCTCCTTAGAAAGATACCCCCTTAACCGTTTGACCGGTGTGATTCAGTGTCTCTCTTCCCCTCCTCCTGGTATTTCATATTTTATT
The DNA here is from genome assembly GCA_940671915.1 of Paracentrotus lividus. NCBI lineage: Eukaryota > Metazoa > Echinodermata > Echinoidea > Camarodonta > Echinidae > Paracentrotus > Paracentrotus lividus. Next base: position 5,331,067 of record CALNVZ010003435.1, on the reverse strand, counting down.
TTCAAACGAGTTTTTCCCCGCCCACATACTCCTCCATAATGCTGGTGTGAAGCTTTCATAATTGTCCTTTATGGCAGTAGGCATCTACTCCGGAAGAATGCGCTTTACAAGCTCTGCTTTTTTTTTCACAAGTCCCTCCGTTAAAAAATATATTCAACAAATGCCATTTTTTTATTGTTCAGTTCTTGCTTATATTGTTTAATATGTACGTTTTATTTCATACCGAACAAGGTTGATAATATTACATTTGAATTTACCATCGGGTGTGTTTATATTGAATGTCTATATATTTATAATCGGAAATAAATTTGAATCTTGAATCTTGAATCTTGACTTTGTAGGCCTGCGTTTGTCATGTTTTAAAAATTATTTGTATAGAGTATAGAGGCACCTTTAATGAAGCATCAATCTCTTTGCTACGATTTTTGGGGTGTATTCACAGTATATAATCAATATAAATAACTTATTGTAGGCCTATATTGACTCGTATAATAAAAACAATATTTAAATAATATTTAAATAAAGAAATAATATACAAAATACAAAACAATGAAATATATAGTCAACGTATTTACTGAAGGGTCTTATAATTTCAAATGATATCTTAAAGTTAATGATTTTCAACATTTTAAGCAAATTCCAGACATGGTAGAGTCATTGTAGTTTTTCAATCATACATTAAATACATGTGCCCATATTACCTGCACATGCAGGTAATATGGGCACTTTGGCAATGACGTCAACATTTGAATATTGCAGACAGGGGGGTTGGTGATAATTGTTTTTCTTCACAATAAAATTTAGAGCAGTAGTTATTGATTCATATAAACAAAGATTAGACTGTGTGTCATTTTGTAATTTTATGCAAATTAGGCAAATGAGCTTAGGGGGCCCATATTACCTGCATGTACCCTATATGTACACGTTTCCTGAAAGAAAAAGTGGGGTGGTGTTGAAGCACCCTAGCCCTCAGCACCCCCCCCCCTTCCCGGCCCTATGACCACTGTGTTTTTGTATTCATTTAAAAAAAAAAAAAATCTGCAGAGTGAAATAAATTGAATTTATTTGAAACTGACCAAAAAAAGTTATGAACAGTACTCTGTTCTGGGTATGTAAAAATATATATAAAAACTTCTAAATGTTTGAATAGAGCGCGTATAGTTGAGATTGATGTCCCCCATAAACGTTTGACAGACATTTCGAGAGCATGCAGAATATTATTGAGATGGACTCTCTCCCTCTGAGGGAAAATTAACCTTTTATTTAATGTAATTGTCTTCTGAGTGGGAAGAGCAATCATGAAAATCGAGTACGCCTATAGCCTGCACGTCGGAGGAAAAAATAAAATGGAAGAGAGGAAATATTCAAATCTTGCTTGGTCTTTTATTCTGGTAGATAAATTGACTGTCTGTTTCATGTTGTTGCTTTTTCTTTCGTTTCATTTAGCAGAATGAATTGAAATATAAAAACCTGTCATCTTACAGTTTAAAGACCGAGTGGGGCGGATGGGAGGGGATGGAGGACCCGGGGGTTAAGGGAGAGCAATAAATATCCAGAAGGCCTCTCTCGGGGTCAAGAATATAGGAAGTGATGTTTTATGGGAAAACAG
>CALNVZ010003435.1:5311692-5328552 GCA_940671915.1 Paracentrotus lividus | reverse complement strand
CACTTTCAAAAACGCTCCGCGGCCCCTGCTGTTAAAAGCATGCACTATGAATAATTATGAATGATGAATAGGTTGATAAAATATTCATAATCGTTCCATAAGCACGTTTGTGATTGCAGTTTATACTTTAGAATATCATATGAGGAAACGATACTTGCAAGGAAGTCTGTCAGCTCAGTAAAGAATGATTAATTGTACTTTGGAGTTTTCGAATAATTAATGTCTGATTTCCCTATTGGTTTGTATGGTGCATTTTAATCTCACATTATTATACTCCTTATAACATAATCTATCTGTCGTGTATACAACACTGACACACATGAAATCAACAACCCCAACCAGGTTGCTTTCAATTCTTTCCTCTTTTTCATAATTTTGTTGTAATTATTATTTCCAATCCAGTCATTATTCAAAATGTGAGAGGTCATTAAAGCAAGGTAACAGAACAATAAAAGACATTGAGAACAGAGTACGTGTTTTTATTCATTGAGAGAAGGAACAGAATTAACTTGCAGCTGTTGATGATTCCATCATTGTGAAGGAGGGCTCCAGGGGAGGGCTATAGACATATTTTACATTTAAACTCTTATAGATATAAACACAACACAAAAAGAAAGTTCCCCCTATTTCAGATATCAATAATTTTTAAACCAGGAGGAATTAAAAAACTCTAATTACATGTCCATGTAGGGAATTTAATTATCTACCATGGGAATTAATTTTAGGAAAAATCATCAAGTCATGCTTCAGTGAGAAATGGTTGAATGCAAAAATGTCATTTTTGGAAGTTCGCAAGCCTAAAATTGCAACTTTGATTCAATGATAACGGACCCATTTTCAGATTTTAAACATTTTACACGTCAGAATGTACATGCGCGTATTCTGGGGGTGGCTTTACGGGCCCGGGCCACCCGGGGGGCGCGCAGAGGGGCGCCGACAAGAGGAAGAAAAAGGGAGAAAAAGGAAAGAAAAAAAGAGAAAGAAGAAAAAAGAGGGGAAAAAAAAGAGAAAGGGAAAAAAGGGGGAAAGAGGAAGGGAAAAGAGGAAGGAAGAAAAAAAGAAAAAAAGAAAAAAAAAAGAGAGATAGAGAGGAAGGGAAAAAAGGAGAGGGGGAAGGGGGCACCCTTAAAAAAAAGGGGCGCCAAATCGACAGTAAACTAAGTGGCGCCAAATTGACCTTAAACTTAGGGGCGCAAAATAGACCCTTAAAATGGGGGGGGGGCGCCAAATCGACCTTAAATTTAGGGGCGCCAAATCGACAGTAAACTAAGGGCGCCAAATTGACCTTAAACTTAGGGGCGCCAAATCGACCTTAAATTTAGGGGCGCCAAATCGAAAGTAAACTAAGGGGCGCCAAATTGACCTGAAACTTATAGGGGCGCCAAATTTACCTTAATTTAGGGGGCGCCAAATCGACATTAAACTACGGGGGAGCCAAATTGAGCTTAAAACGTAGCCAATTGACCCGAAACTTAGATGGGGGCGCCAAATTGACCTGAAGATGAGGGGGCGCCTAATTGATATTAAACTTAGGGGCTCCGAATCGACCTTAGACTAGTAAGGGCGCCAAATTGAAAAGGGGGAGGGAAGGGGGCGCCCTTAACAAAAATTAGGGAGCTTAAACATAGGGGCGCCAAATTGACCTTCAACATAGGTGGGACGCCAAATCGACCTTAACCTTAGCGGCTCTAAATCGACCTTAAATTTAGGGGGGCGCCAAATCAAACTTAAAATTAGAGGGGCGCCAAATTGAGCTTAACGTTGGGGCGCCAAATTGACCCGAAACTTAAATGGGGGCGCCAAATCGACCTTCAACTTAAGGGCGCTAAATCGACCTTAGATTAAGGAGGGCGCAAAATCGACCTTAAACTTAGGGGCGCAAATTCGACCTTAAATTTAGGGGGCGCCAAATCGAACTTAAACCTAGAGGGGCGCCAAAATGATCTTAAACGTAAGGGCGCCAAATTTAGATCAAATGTAGGGGCACAAAAATGATCTGAAACTTAAGGGGCGCTGAATTGACCTGAGACTTAAGGGCGCTGATTTAACCTGAAGTTAAGGGGTGCCAAATCGATCGTAGATTTATGGACGCCAGATTGAGCCACAAATGTAAGGGCAACAATAATGCATTTTGCAACTTTTCACTTTTTACTTTGCTATATATTCTTAATTATGTGCATTAACATGATGTTACCATTGCAAATAGGGTATCAATAAAAAGAAGAACAAATTAACTTTTCAATGCTATAAAAATTGATAGTGATAAAAACCCACATTAAAATGTATCAAGGTTCAAAGTTGTGCGGCAGAACATTCAAACAGAAAATTATCTTTTCACTTTTTACTTTGCTATATATTCATTAATTATGAGCATTCAAACATGATGTTACCATTGTAAATAGGGTATCAATAAAAAGAAGAACAAATTAACTTTTCAATGCTATAAAAATTGATAGTGATAAAAACCCACATTAAAATGTTTCAAGGTTCAAAGTTGTGCGGCAGAACATTCAAACTGAAATTATCTTTTCACTTTTACTTTGCTATATATTCATTAATTATGTGCATTCAAACATGATGTTACCATTGCAAATAGGGTATCAATAAAAAGAAGAACAAATTAACTTTTCAGTGCTATAAAAATTGATAGTGATAAAAACCCACATTAAAATGTATCAAGGTTCAAAGTTGTGTGGCAGAACATTCAAACTGAACATTATGTTTCGCTTTGCCTTGCATTCAAGGGGTATTCAGGGGTTCTGTGGACCCGGGCATGACATCACCAAGCCAAATTGAGCTTAAACGTAAGGGAGCCAAATTGACCCGAAACTTAGATGGGGGCGCCAAATCGACAGTAAACTAAGCAACGCCAGTAAGCTTAGGGGTGCCGAATGGACCTTAAACTAAGGGGCGCCAAATTGAGCTTAAACATAGGGGCGCCAAATTGACCTTCAACATAGGTGGGACGCCAAATCGACCTTAACCTTAGTGGCTCTAAATCGACCTTAAATTTAGGGGGCGCCAAATCAAACTTAAAATTAGAGGGGCGCCAAATTGTGCTTAACGTTGGGGGCCAAATTGACCCGAAACTTAGATGGGGGCGCCAAATCGACCTTCAACTTAAGGGCGCTAAATCGACCTTAGATTTAGAAGGGGCTCAAAATCGACCTTAAACTTAAGGGCGGCAAATTCGACCTTAAATTTAGGGGGCTCCAAATCGAACTTAAACCTAGAGGGGCGCCAAAATGATCTAACCGTAAGGGCGCCAAATTTAGATCAAAATGTAGGGGCGCAAAAATGATCTGAAACTTAAGGGGCGCTGAATTGACCTGAGACTTAAGGGCGCTGATTTAACCTGAAGTTAAGGGGGTGTCAAATCGATCGTAGATTAAAGCTCAAGATTGAGCTCAAATTAATGTAGGGGCGCGAATTGACCTGAGACTTAGGGGCCCAAAAACACGCACAAAAAAAAAAAACACAAGGGGTCTTTAAAATGGTCTCTATCTAGAAATAGCAAAATTTTAAAATTCATGCATCCGGTTCTGTATATACATAGCAAAATTTTCGCTCGCGCTTCGCGCTCGCATCATCTTTTCCATTGATTTATTACATTGTGTCGAGGAACGCGTAAAATGACCCGTTTTCTAATCATTCGAATGCATCAAATTTCAGTTCCCTATTCGCACACGCCTATGTTTTTCTCTTTACCAGAATTGACATTATGGGATTCTAACCGTCAAAACATTTAAATTTACTTGATTTCACGTTACATTCATTTTGCATTTCAAATTGACCTAAATCTTAGGGGGCGAAATTGAGCTTAAACGTAGGGGCGTCAAATTGACCTGAGACTTAGGGATGCCAAATTTATCTTAAACTTAGGGTCTCTATATAGATAGAGCAAAATTTCAAAATTCATGCATCCGGTTCTGTATATACATAGCAAAATTTTCGCTCGCGCTTCGCGCTCGCATCATTTTTTTTCCCCCAATGAATATTACATTGCGTTCCTGAGGAACGCATGAAATGTCCTGTTTTCTAATCATTTGAATACAAAAAACTTCCGTTCATGCTTCGCGCTCGCCTGTGTTTTTCCTCTTACCAAAATTTACATTATAGGATTCTAACCATCAAAACATTTCAATTTATTTGATTTCACGTTACATTCATTTTTGCATTTCAAATTGACCTAAATCTTAGGGGGCGCAAAAGAGCTTAAACGTAGGGGCGTCAAATTGACCTGAGACTTAGGGATGCCAAATTATCTTAACTTAGGGGCTTCAACTTTATTTTGAACTTAGGGAGGTGTGCCGAATTTACCTGAAACTAAGGGCAACAACTTGGTATTTGAAATATGGTCTCTAAAATTTTTAATTCCTCCTGGTCTGTATATACTATAGCAAAATTTGGCTCGTGCTACGCGCTCGCATCATTTCTTTTCCTAATGAGTTATTACATTGTGTTCGTGAGAAGCATGCAATGCACATGTTTTCTCATCATTCAAAGACATCAAAATTCGCTCTCGCCTGTGTTTTTCCTCTGACCATAATTTGCATTATAGGATGCTAATCATCAAGATATTTAAATTTATTTGAATACACATTACATTTATTTTTGCATCTTCCCAGGGCATCAAATCACCTAAATGTATGGCGCCAATTCAAAGTAACATTAGGGGCGCCAAATTGAGCTTAAACTTAGGGGCGCCAAATTTATCTTAAACTTAGGGAGGGAAGCAGAAGGATAGATAAGCAGCTAGATAGATAGATATTCATCTCTCTTTCATAATCATGTAAAATTACTGGGCAACATACGGTCTTTAAATAATGGAGGCCAAATTGATCCTAAACTTCAGGTCTCTATTACATAGAGCAAAATTTTCGATCGCGCTTCGCGCTTGCTTCATTTTCCAAAGAGTAAGTGTTATTATACATTGTGTTCCTGAGGAATGCATAAAATGTCACGTTTTCAGAGATCATTCCGATACATCAAATTTGTGCTCGCGATTCATTCTCGCCTATTTTTTCTTTCTTGAACCAGATTATGAGGATTCTGAACAACAAAACATCAATATACATTTGTTTGATTTCACATTACTTGATGGACAAATTTCACATGATTTTATATGGCTTGCTTTCAAATCGTTTTGATGGACAAATTACAGCTCCCGTTCATATGATATTCTGATGAAGAGCTAAACAAAATTGATACCCCTAATTGCTTAGAATTCTTTACTTCCTGATCGTAAAGTAGAGGGGGAAAAATCCGATCGCGCTTCGTGCTCGTATTTAGAAATATTCGTACTTTCATCTACATGTATAGCGGTAATACCTCATATACCTAGAAATTCTTTTCCATGAACTCACCATTGGCAAGTATTAAAAAAAAAAAAAAAAAAAAACTTCAAATAAATTATTATTCAAAATCCTTCAACATACATTTAACCCGTAGGCCTATGCTTGCCTGGCGCGGGGGGGGGGGGGGCGCCATATTTTGAAAAGTACACAGGGGCGCCAAATTCACGTCGGGCCCCCCGGGGTGCGAAATCCTGGATACGCGCCTGATGTATGCAAAACGTGCTTCCAATATACGGAAAAAAATTTGCGTCAAATTTCACGGTTGAGTGAGCATGCAGCAAAAATTGCCCAAACTGCCATTTTTACTTCTTTGTCATGGTATAATCGGTCAAATATGATGGAATTCCTGTTGTGGAAGTGTATGCAACCAATATCCATTCATTCACGGTTGAATGAACCCATCAAACAACAAAAAAAAAAGGCCATTTAGAATAACGAAGAGTCATTGTAGTAATTTTATGCACTCGAAAGCATCTCAGTAACATTTTTGGGTTCTATTTATATTCTTTGGGCACGTGTCAATGATCCTATGGCATTTATTTACAAACTCATGCTTCAGTGATCACGTGAGACAGGAAAAGCCCTTTTCTCACGTACGGACTAAAATTCAAATTGATTGAATATAACAATTCTTTTCGGGGAGTACCTTGATTTTATTTTCATAAAAATCCCGATGTTTCACGCCTCAGTGGGCACAAGATACAAGAAAATCATGAAAATGAGAAGAAAGTTTCGGGCTTCGTCATGGTTCAGTGACTTTTCGAATACGTAATTTGAATAAAGATCATGTTAGTTAGAGGCCAGTTGAAGCTATGTGCAAAATTTCATGAAATAATTCACAGTCACATGAACAAACACTGACAATTAAAATATGCAAAATTTCACTTTTGTTAAACTTTTATTAAACCTCTGTACATAAAGTCAATGGGTGAGGAAATCAATACCTGACAAATGTAAAATTCGGCCAATTTTACTGATGATTATTGTTAATTCTACTGTGAGTTATGTCACGAAACTTGGCACACAGCTTCGACTGATCTCTAACTAACATGATCCTGATTCAAATTCCGTATTCGAAAAGTCACTGAACCATGACGAAGCCCCAAACTTTCTTCTCATTTGCATGATTTCCTTGTATCTTGTGCCCACTGAGGCGTCAAACATCGGGATTTTTGTGAAAATCAAATCAAAAGTAGGCCTACTCCCCAAAAAGAATTGTTATACTCGATCAAAGTAAGAATTTGAATTTTAGTCCATACGTGAGAAAAGGGCTTTTCCTGTCTCACTTGCTCACTGAAGCATGAATTTGTAAATAAATGCCATAGGATCATTGACACGTGCCCAAAGAATATAAATAGAACCCAAAAGAGTTAATGAGATGCTTTCTAGTGCATAAAATTACTGCAATGCATTTTCGTAATTCTAAAATGGCCTATTTTTTGGTTGTTTGATGGGTTCATTCAACCGTGAATGAATGGATATTGGTTGCATACACTTCCAAAACAGGAATTCCCTCATATTTGATCATTATTATACCATGGCAAAGAAGTAAAAATCGCAGTTTGGGCAATTTTTGCTGCATGCTTACTCAACCGTAAAATTTGACGCAAATTTCGTTTCCGTATATTTGGAAGCACGTTTTGCATACATTCTGACGTGTAAAATGTTTAAAATCTGAAAATGGGTCCGTTATCATTGAATCAAAGTTGCTATTTTAGGCTTCCGAACTTCCAAAAATGATATTTTTGCATTCAACCATTGCTCACTGAAGCATGACTTGATGATTTTTCCTAAAATTCGCTCCCATTGTGGCTAATTAAATTCCCTACATGGACATATAATTAGATTTTTTTAATTCCTCCTGGTTTAAAAATTATTGATATCTGAAATAGGGGGAACTTTCTTTTTGTGTTGTGTTTACAATAGATCATGAAACTTGAAATTAACTGCAAAATAAAACGAAATATACCATTCTCGATCACAATATTCATCAAAATAAATGAAGTATACCAAATACATGAATACAGTGTTCACTATATGACAATGTACACTTACAACGACTAGGTTTTATTGTTGACATGCGCAGACCCAGCATTCGCTCTCACAAAAGATTGTGCAGGCTCATTTATATGGGGACAGTATAGGCTTCCATTATGGGTCCATACAATATTTTGTATGAGCTGCATGAGGCTAGATCCACTGTATTCATTCATTGTTGGCCAACAGAAAATCTTAGCCAAAAAAAGGCCGGGCCCCGCTTCTATAGCCTCCCATATAGCTCTATTCTGCAATAGGTTTAATAGTTTGCCTGCCCACTGCTACCATAATATTCGGACATCAATCCACATGCTGCAGTGGCGGATCCAGGAGGGGCGCGCCCCTCTATAATTTAAAAACAACTCATTGATTGTACATGTTAAAATTGGAAAATTTCGGCGCCCCTCCCTATCTGGCATGTGCGCCCCCCCCTATCCTGAAATCCTGGATCCGCCACTGTGCTGGTTGTACTGCACTGAAGAGGTGTTTCTGCGCCGTGGTCACGACGCTGTCGGAGCCGGTACACGAGCCCGATCTAATTATCACACTCTTGTCCGAGCATCCCCGGTCCTTCATTATCATTTTAAGCTATTTTACTTCGCGGAGACATTTTAAAGGGGAGTCTAACCTGGAATTTGACTGCTTTTAAAGGGAAATACCAGAGAAGGTATGAAGAACCCTCCCCACCACCCCCCCCCAAAGGACAACGAAATTATGAATAATAAATTAGAGTTTCAAATTGTGACGTCACTGTTTTCCTAAATGCTGTATAATGTAAATTCCATACATTGACCTTTTTTTTTTTAATGTATTAATTTTTTTTTTTCTCTTTCACCTCTTACGAGGAACTTTATTTATTATATTCAAAAATTTACATTATACATGTTATACAAAATAAGAAACAAAAGGTGATTGGTTTTAAAAACATAATCCGTATACAAGGAAGAATCAAAGAAAAAATCAACAAATACTCAAATATGCTCAAGTACCCTGTCGATATCCCCCGAATTCTCCCGTCCACGGATATACTTGCAACTTAAATATTGACGTAATTCTACTTTCAGATCTATTCATAATTGTTTCGATTCACTTTATCATTTCTTTTTTCCCATGAAGTTTTACATAATTTCTATAAATAATGAATTGTGCAAAGTTTATGATGAGATTTATCATCAAATTCTTTTCTCTGAAATATTGAATCCAATAATCATGATCCTTTCATTAATTTCAACTTGCTTTTGGAATATATAAATATTATTCGTTCAACTATTTTCCATAGAATTTAAACCTTTTTACATTTAAATAACATGTGCATAGTTGTGCCTTCACATTTACATATATGCATCTACTATCGTTTATAATTTTCCATTTCAGTAAGTTATCTTCTGACGGTAAGATTCTATGGAAAAGTTTGAAATTAAACTGTTTAATCCTATTATCTTTATATAATGGAATTTGAAGAGTAAAATCTTATCCCATTTGAAATCATGTTCTAATTCAAATAATTTATCCAATATCCTATAAGGCGGGTTCTGTTGCCTTATCTCTACATACATACTATAATAAGTTTAGCTTTCATTGATCGTACATCAATCAAATCACCGGAAGAAATTTCAAACATTTCTTGCTGGTTCAATTCGGTGTCATGTCTTTGTCTCATTTTAACAAACCAAATTCTCGGCAAAGCTTTTTTCAGCTTTGATAGTTCAAAGCGTCTCAATAAATTTATTGATTCCAAATTATTAAAAATGTTATCAATTTCTTTCCATCGTCCATTTTCGATTACTTGATTAACTTTCATTATTCCAAAATCGTGCCATTTTTTGAAAAATAGCATTTCATGTTTTGTTTTATATTGCTATTATTCCAAAGAATTGATTTCCAATGTCAACTACCTTAAACAGGTTAGTAAATCTTAACTTTGCCATATTTTTAATAAATTCAGGTAAAATTGGGGCAGGTTATGCTTATTACCGATTCCAATAAGGTCGTTACTATACAGTTGAACTTCAAAAATAAAGGAAAACCTCCAACACTTCTTATCCAGTAAAGAAAAAGCGTTTCCACAATCCTTTACTTCGTTACAAAACTTTCATAAACCAAGATAATAGCAGTGAATTAAATTTAGCTTCAATATCAACCATTCCGAGCCCTCCTTTCAACACCTGATTTATACATACACTTCTTTAATTTTGTCTGTCTTTGAATTCCATAAAAAAGAATACATGATGTGTTGAGTTCTTTAATATAATGTCGGAACACTTACAGCTGTAAAAATATAAACAAATTGGGATGCTATTAAGGTCTTTAGTATAGTAACTCTTCCAAAATATGTCAAGTTACGCATCTTCCATAAATTACAATGTTTTTTGCTTTGTCTATTCTACCTTCCCAATTCATTTTTGAACTCCTGGTGTTTTTACCAACATAGACTCCTAAGCATTAATTGGTTTTTCAGTGAAAGGAGCATTTACTTCCCTCTTATCAGTTAAATTCATAAAATCAGACTTGTCCCAGTTGACTTGGGTCCTGCTACTTACCAAAGTTATTTACTTCTGACATAACATTTGTCATTGATTTTGAATCTTTTTACAAGTATTATAGTATCATCTGCATATTGAGCAATTTTAATCTCCTAGTATTTCGATTATCTTCCAGGGTATCTTTATACCTGTTATTTTCATTTTGTTTATCTTTCAGCCAACACCTCGGCTACCATATCAATTCTAGTTGTAAACTTAAGAGGAAGAGGGCGCTATCACTCTACGCAAATCAAACGCTTGCATAGACATTTTGTTATTTGCACAGTTTTTTCACTTTGTTTTCTTGATTATGGCGAGCAACTACCTTTCAAAGAAATGATCAACTTGAATAATTACGCTAAGAGTCTTTTTTTTTCAAAAATAGGAATAACTTACTGCAAAGGGGAAAAAAAGTCCTGTCACTTGTGTCAATTCGAAATCCTAATCAAGATCAAATTCCTTACAATATGGCCAATTTTGCTCTCAAAATAGCTCATACGCCACATAATTATCTTCCTGGATAACGATAATTATATAACAGCTTAATGATCAAGCCGTTTTTAAAGCTTGAAATTCTCACCTTTCCAAGATGTAAATTTCATTTCGATTGGTTAAAAAAATCCTGTCACTTTGAACATTATCACAAACGAATCTTTACTCGATGGGTCAATATTTCCGCATATCACATGCATATCGCATGTGGACGCGTCTTCGCAAGATGTGACAAGATCACTATTTATATCAATAATCGTTAGGAACATCAATCTATGTGAAATAAAGATTCTGATTACAACTTTAGCACAATGGTGTTATAGGCTTGCCAAAATGTATTTCCCCAATCTGGTCTTGAAGCATCTACCTACGAAAACTATGATAAAAGTTCAATTATTTATTTCATGTCCATGAGAAATTAGCTCGAACGGATCGACTGACAGACCATTTTACCACAGGGAAGTTTTCTTAGGCGAGTTTTTGTACGCTAAGTAATGATTGCATGCAGTTGTCAATCGGTCGCTTCCGCCGTTATAGCGCGGGTTTTGTTGACATTAATGTAGAACCGTATAATTTTCTGCCGCTCAGTTGTATTTCCACTAAACTCATAAATGCTAATGTTGCGTTTCCCCTCCTCAAATAATGAACGCGTCTTTATGTTAAGATTTAATGTCATACGTTAGGTTTACATTTCACGTGGAGTAGAATTGATATGTATTATAAATAAAAATGCCGATAAAGGGCACCCCTGACGAACTCCACGTTCAATGTTAAATTTATTTGACAACCAACCATAGTTTAATACACTCCCATTGGCATTTTGATACAGTGTTTTAATCCACCGAACAAAAGATGTTTTGAAATTCATTTTTTTTAGAGTTTCATACATGAAATTGTGAGTTATGTTGTCGAAAGCTTTTCGGAAGTCTAAAAACATTATTATACCATTTTGATTTTTAATATTGCAGTAATCTATGACATCTTGTACAAGTCACACATTTTCTGTTGCTGATCTATTTTTTATAAATCCTGCTTGATCCTCTGATACAACGTATGAAATAATTTGTTTTACTCGTTTAGCTAAGGTACCCGCCGCAATTTTATAATCTATATTTAACAACGATATTGGTCGCCAATTACCGAGGCATGCTTTATTTCCTTTCTTACATAATAATGTGAGAATGGCTTGCCTTTGGGTAAAAGACAACGTTCCGTTTTTGTACCCTTTATTGAGACTACCTATTAGCATGCCTTTTATATCGTTCCAGAAGTGTCTATAGAATTCAACACCCAGACCGTCACTTCCAGGTGCTTTATTCAAATTCATGGAGAGAAGAGCTTCCCAACATTCTTGTTCTGTTAGTTCACCTTCACAATCATTTTGATTGTTCTTCAGTTAGGTTCGTAAAACGAGACCTTCAAAAAATTCGTTATAATTTGAATTTGTTTTAATGTTTTCTGCGTAAAGATTCGAATAAAATTTATGTATCTCTGAAAGTACCTTTTCACTTCTGTGAACAGTTTGGCCATTCACCTCGAGATAATCAATCTCTTTCTTTTTCGCCCGATATTTTTCGAGCTGTATAAAATATTTCGAGCATTTTTCACCATGTTCTAGCCATCTCTCCCTAGATCTTAAAGCACCTTTACATTTGTATTTGTACCACATATCTATTTCAGTTCTTAATTTTTGCATTGATTCAACATTTCTTGCACGCGATGCATCTAATCTTTGCAGATCTTTATTCCTTTTCAGTCTTTATGGAATGCCTTTTCTTATCCATATGCACTCTTTGCATATTTCAAACTAAATTCTTTATTTTTATTTTACACATTTTCCATCTCTTGTTGGTCTAATATCTTTCTATTTGTTGTATTAGATTCTTGATATTTTATATTATTTTAATCACTCAGTAAGAGTTGTTTATTTCCAAATATCTTTTCCTCTTTTCTTTCAGAGACTCTTTAATTTCAGTGAAATGGCGTTATGATCACATTTCAAGGCGGTCTTTATCTGTAGTATATACACTAAAGCGTCTTTGAAATCAATAATCAAGCCTGGAGAAATACCAAGGACAGTTGTCTCCATGTAAATTGCTTTTCTTGGATAATTCTTCTCAAAATATCGATACTTTGTATTTCTGCTGCAATTGTTTAAATTCTTTTTTCGCAATATGCATGAGACTACCATATGTTCTTTTTTTTCGATCTTGTACAATTCCAGTCTCCCAAAATCATATATTGTCTTCTTTATATATGGTTTAACCAATTGTTTAATACCTGAAAGAAATATTTCTCAGTCTTTTTGGTAGGTGCATACACATTTAAACAAATATTGTTTGTTGGTATTGAAATTTTAAGCTATAATTTTCACACTTAACATATTATTACTTTCAATCGAGTTCTTTCGTGTCAGAATAGCAACACCTCTAGGTGATGACTTCATGATTATAAATAGCTAAACATTCCATTCTGCATTTACACATGTTTCAAGTTCATTCGATAAAATGTTCTTGATAAAATACAATATCACATTTTGATGTCTTAACCATTACACATATCTTATTTCGTTTTTTGTTTTTCACGTAATCCTCGGACTTCAATGACACAAAGTGAACATTCAAGTCATTCCATTTTCACTTTGTTTTGTTTTTCGCTCATTTTAGTATTTCATATTCAATTTTCTTAACGTTCTGTTATCTGATTCATTTTCTTTTCTTTGGGGTGTTTTTTCTTTCGCTTCTTTTCGCTTGTTTACCTCTGTTGTGTCAGAGTCTGTATTCGTGAATTTTGATGTTAGACTCGTATCTGCGACGCTTTTTCTCATCGTTTTCGCTTTGAGGTGTTTTTCTTCGTCGTTATCGGTCTCTTGCGTGCGGTTGTTTCGCGATTGCTGATGTGATTTGTGCATCTCGATGTTTGTGCTCATGTCATTCTGAATTTGGTACTGATGTGCGGTCTCGTAACGAAGTCAGCGAGTCGCGTTTGTCGTGTCTTGTGCTGTCTGATCGCGATGATTCATCTTGCGTGCGATCTCTTCGTTTGTACTTTCAACTCTGGAATGTGGGGGCATCGGGCGTCATGCGTTGTATGGTATTGTGTATCGCTTGTCGATTTGCTCTGCTTCGTTTTTCATATGACCATCTTGCTTAACACATTGACATTTGACATCATTTTTGCATCGTGAAACATGTGGCCATTGTAAACACCTCGAACATGTTGCATGAGACCTGAGTGTCGGTTGCCCCGTATGATTACTCAGCCATAAAAGCATTCCCAATAACAAGCTTTTGTGTTAGGGTTGGGTTGGTGCGGAGATATGTAAAACGCAATCTCCGTTCAAAGCAATTAGTTAATTGCCCGTCACCCTTAGCTTCTTGCGGTATATTTCCCATGGATCTCGCATTTCTCGCTTGTAGAGTTGCTCTTATCATGTCGTCATTCACAGACAAAGGTATATCTCTAATGGTGACTTTGTAGGTTTCCTCTTTTGATTTTTGTGAAGGTTGATGTCATAACTGGGACGCTTTGCCCCACGTAGCGACAGGCCATTGAGATCAATTCTACCCGATCGGTGTGGGAGGTCAGGTATACACGCCATAGACGACGAATCTGTTGGATTCCGGCAATATTCTCCCCTTTAATGTTAATAATATCACATGTGCATATCATCAAATGCATATTTATATACTTGCCTTCATTAAATAAATGTATTCACTCATTTTAAGCATGTTTAAGAACCTTTAAATTTACAATACACAACTTGTGAATAAAATATTAATCCAAAATACAGCAGCGGATCCGGAATTGGAAAATAGGGGGTCGGGGCGCCGTTATTTTCCGATTCAAACATGATTGTATTGTCAATGAGGGGTTTTTAAATGGTATGGGCGCTCGTCCCCTGTGCCCCGTTTGGATCCGCCACTGAAAATATTACTCTTTGGTTCATAAACATAAGAGTGGCTGGATGCCACTTTATTATAAACAGACATTATTGTGTAATATTTCTTTAGAAATTAATGTATGTATTTTGAAGTAGTTTTGAGAAGTATCATCAATCTCTCTTTATATAGTGAACGGTTCGTGTGGAGTTTTTGTTTTATTTTATTGTTATTATTAAAGTGAAATTTCACCCTGGGATTTGAAAATATGAGAGAAGGTTTGACAAAAATCGTTTAAGGATATAAAGAAGTTGTAAATATTATTTTGTTATTTTGCAAGGTGATTTCCGAGGTGATTTCCTATACTTGGCGGCCCCTACTCTAAATTTCATATGTGTAGGCCCTATGCACAGGTAAAAAAAAAAAAAATCCAAATTCTTTTCTTTTTTTTTGGGGGGGGGGGGGAGTGGAACTAAGGGCAAAATAATTTACATTCTTTTTTTTTTTCAGGCCCAGGTGACGCCAAAACGAATAATATACGAATAATATAATATAGTAAATAGTGTTAGTAATTTAAGAGTTGTGATTGGTTGAAATGATGTCACGTGTCATTCACGTTTTTTGTTATATTGAACGGTTTTTGTTATATTGAACGTTTTTTTTGTTATATTGAACGGTTTTTACCTGTGTTAAAATGAATGGTGAAATCGACTGCCTTGTTGGGGAATTGTTGCGCTAGCGCGTAATAACAGTAAAATGGTGCGCACAACAATAGATACGCGGAGTAACAATATACGTCACAATAGCTTAATTAGCACCAAAAAATTGGCAAAATTGGCAAAGATAAAACCAGATTAGGCAAGGTCAAAGATCTAGGGGTCTATTTACTATAATAAATAGTGCATGCTCTATTAATGCAACATTACTGACTATGTGAACTCCAAATACTAAATTATCCCTCGTGCACATCTGTTTCAACTCGGCCTACGGCCTCGGTGAAATAAATGTGCCCTTGGGATAATTTAGTATTTGTCGTGCACATAATCTAGTATGTTGCATTGTAGAGTATGCACTATTTATATAATGTCAGTTCATTAGGAATTTATATTACACAACATGCGGAGAGCAGCTCGCAAGTGACGTCACGAATATTAAAATTAAAATCGATTAATTATCAAAAACTTGTCCTTTCATGAATTTCCTTCAAACCTTCACTGATACTTTTCCCTAATTTTTCTTCTTTTCACAAACCATTTTAATTTCAGGGTGGATCTCTTTGACCTATCATGACATGTATATGAAAATATATTTGAGCATCATTAATCAATATTGAAAAACACTTTGTATAGTAAAGAAATCATGTGATTTATTAAATTCCTGGATAGAATTAAAGTCGTAATTAGATTTTTTTTTTGTTTATGTTATTCATAATTTTCCACTCCTCTCTTTCTATAAGTCATGTACCTCGTTCACGGCCTCTTACCTACCGCTCATTCTCCCCCTTCTCCCGGCACCCATCTCACTCTCTATCGTTAAACCCCCCCCCCCCCCCTCTCTCTCTCTCTCTCTCTCTCTTTCTCTCTCTTCTATCGATGCACTATAAATGGTAAATAATATGTATGTTAAAATAAAAAGTGAGAATGAAATATCACACGGACAGGGTTGATTATTGTGAATATTATAGTGTTTACATCATGGCTTGATAGACCGGGCTTTTTGCTGATGCAGCATGCAGGGAGGGGTTTATGATTCCATGACATTTGCTCCCGCGACAATTGCTCCGCTATAAATTCCATACACTAATCGAATGACTAACTTCAACCAGGGACTTTACGCTATACCCTACCCTAAACCTAACCCTAAACCTAATATAAATCCCTATTACAACCCTAACCCTAACCCTATATCTTAGACAAAATAAAGCCCGGAGCAATTGTCGCAGGAGCAAATGTCGTGTCACCGGGGTTTATATCCACTTGGTCTTACAGCAGTAGGTCTCATTTTCCGTTTGCAATGTACTACACGGGCTTAACCCATTTGGTCTGCTAACAATTTGGTCTAATTTACCCTTGGTCAAATAGGCCTACATACTTGGTCAGATTCTCACTTGGTCTTATAAACACTCAGTCCAATTGCCAATTCATCTAAAATCCAAATGGTCTAATTGTATTTTTTGTACGTTGGTTTTATCCTCACTTGGTCTCATAAACACTCAGTCTAATTGCCGATTCGTCTAAAAGCCAAATGGTCTAATATTGTATTTTCGTTTAATGCCCAAATGAATATTTGGTCAATTTCCAGTTTATTACTGGAAGTGACTAAGTGGTGATATAGATGCCCCCCCCCCCCCCCCCACTCACGAGGTCAACCATACACTATGCTCTTTCCAGATTTTTAGAGATACTCCCATCAGTCGGGGAAGCTGTGTCAAAAGAACCCTATATTAGAGGCTTTGTGAGGGGAAGCTGCATCAAAATTATCCCCTTATTACAGCCTTTTGGAGGGAGAGCCAGCAAAATTACCCCCTTTTCACAGGTTTTTGGACCATATTCAGGCCCATATTTCAGGATT
>CALNVZ010003435.1:5251966-5308243 GCA_940671915.1 Paracentrotus lividus | reverse complement strand
ATATAAGGGCTGCTAGTTCGTACGGGCTTTTAAAACAAACTTTTTGTGCAGAATACACCCAGATTTCGCTTTAACGGGTCATTCTTCCACTCCCAATCGGTCAGTCATGGCTTTTAATTTAATTTTTATTAATTGCTTTGGTCCTCATTATAATGGGAGTGGATTGTCTTATGTTTGACAGGCTCAAAAAAGGAGAGTTCACGTAGCCTCGTGAAGTGCATGGTAGTCATACCATGTTCTGGTCAAAGAGGGTGCTCTTTAAAATTCTGTCAACTACATGGTTTTATAATCACACAGATCACAATAACATTAATGACATTTAAACAATTTGTTTATTATATCAAAATAAAAGTAAAATCATAATTTAATATTTGCAGGGGCTGTACATAAAATGCTAGGAATTGTCCTTTATATGAAGGGGGAATAAAATGCAGGGCTCCAAGTCTCTCCACCAAACAAATGTTAGGCTTTGTTCAATTTTTTTTTTTTTTACTGAGAAGGATTTTTTTCCAGATGTTAATTGTCAGCAATCTCTTTTAAAGTATTTGAGCATTCTAATTAAATAATATTGACTGCCCTTGAGGGCAATATGGCATATAGTGCCTGAACTAGCATAATATTGCCCGAGTCGAAGACGAGGCAATATGGTGCTAGTAAGGGCACTATATGCCATATTGCCCGAAAAAAACAGTCAATATTTTTATTATTATCCTTCAACTACCTATCTCCAACATAGGACATTGAAAACACACAGTGTAGTCTACTTACCACATATCCTAGCTGGTCTGGTACAACTGCTACAGACAGTCATGTATGTTTGAATCCAAAATGTTCCACTGTCTTCATCAATATTAAAATATCAAGGAATCAATTCCCCTCGAAACATCATGCCTCGGTATAATTTGCAGAATGTGTCATTCAACGAGTCATAAAAGTTTGCTTTCTCAGGATATAACGTTACCAAAAACCGAAAAACTGATTTAAACTGGGCATTTGTCGTGGGTTTTTTTTTTCTTTCTTTGTTTCTTCAGCATTCTGAGTTGAACCATTGTGACGCAATAATGCTTCTGTGCGTATCCATTGTCTTACTACTCTTTGTAAACGCGCATCATTAAAATTACGCGTAGGACCCCCGACCAGCGGTCAACATTGTAAAAAGGCAGCCTTACGTCAATGCGTGTTTTTTCAATGGGATTTTTTTATTCCGGTCAATATGGCCATATACCCCCCCATGATCGCTTCATATATCGATATCATATCAAAACTGCGGTCGGTATGAATTTGAAATAGCCCGGTTCAGATGTCTTATAAGGGTAATAATTTGCAATAGCCCGGTTCAGATGTCTTATAAGGGTAATAATTAAATAATATTGACTGCCCTTGAGGGCAATATGGCATATAGTGCCCGTACTAGCATAATATTGCCCCGAGTCGAAGACGAGGGCAATATGGTGCTAGTAAGGGCACTATATGCCATATTACCCGAAAAAAACAGTCAATATTTTTATTATTATCCTTCAACTACCTATCTCCAACATAGGACATTGAAAACACACAGTGTAGTCTACTTACCACATATCCTAGCTGGTGTGGTACAACTGCTACAGTACATTCATGTATGTTTGAATCCAAACTGTTCCACTGTCTTCATCAATATTAAAATATCAAGGAATCAATTCCCCTCGAAACATCATGCCTCGGTATAATTTGCAGAATGTGTCATTCAACGAGTCATAAAAGTTTGCTTTCTCAGGATATAACGTTACCAAAAACCGAAAAACTGATTTAAACTGGGCATTTGTCGTAGGATTTTTTTTCTTTTCTTTGTTTCTTCAGCATTCTGAGTTGAACCATTGTGACGCAATAATGCTTCTGTGCGTATCCATTGTCTTACTACTCTTTGTAAACGCGCATCATCAAAATTACGCGTAGGACCCCCGACCAGCCGGTCAACATTGTAAAAAGGCAGCCTTACGTCAATGCGTGTGTTTTCAATGGGATTTTTTTATTCCGGTCAATATGGCCAATATACCCCATGATCGCTTCATATATCGATATCATATCAAAACTGCGGTCGGTATGAATTTGCAATAGCCCGGTTCAGATGTCTTATAAGGGTAATAATGGTCAATATCCTAGCCTACATGTAGGCATGCTTTACCACTATTTTTGAGCTCATAGTTCTTAGTATTCAACCAGATGCAGGCGCGTATCCAGGATTTCGCACCCCGGGGGGCCCGACGTGATTTTGGCGCCCCTGTGTACTTTTCAAAATATGGCGCCCCCCCCCCCCCGCCAGGCAAACATAGGCCTACGGCTTAAAATTGTATTATGAAGATATTTGAATAAATAATTTATTTGAAGGTGTTTTTTTCTTTTTTTTTTTTTTTTTTTTTTTTTAATTCTTGCCAATGGTGAGTTCATTGAAAAGAATTTCTAGTTATATGAGGTATTACCGCTTAGATGAAAATACGAATAATTCTAAATACGAGCGCGAAGCGCGATCAGATTTTTTCCTCAACTTTACGATCAGAAAGCAAAGAATTCTAAGCAATTAGGGGTATCAATTTTGTCTAGCTCTTCATCAGAATATCATATGAACGGTAGCTGTAATTTGTCCATCAAAACGATTTGAAAGCAAGGCATATAAAATCATGTGAAATTTGTCCATCAAGTAATGTGAAGTCAAACAAATGTATATTGATGTTTTGTTGTTCAGAATCCTCATAATCTGGTTACAAGAAAGAAAAAATAGGCGAGCGTGAATCGCGAGCGGAAATTTGATGTATCGGAATGATCTCTGAAAACGTGACATTTTATGCATTCCTCAGGAACACAATGTAATAACTCTTTGGAAAATGATGCGAGCGCGAAGCGCGAGCGAAAATTTTGCTCTATGTAATAGAGACCTGAAGTTTAGGATCAATTTGGCCTCCATAATTTAAAGACCGTATGTTGCCCAGTAATTTTACATGATTATGAAAGACAGATGAATATCTATCTATCTGCTTATCTATCCTTCTGCTTCCCCCCTAAGTTTAAGATAAATTTGGCGCCCCTAAGTTTAAGCTCAATTTGGAACCAACTAATCATTTGGCGCCCCCTAAATGTTGGTTTGAATTGGCGCCATGCATGTACGATTTAGGTGATTTGATGCCCCTGGGAAAATGCAAAAATAAATGTAACGTCTATTCAAATAAATTTAAATGTCTTGATGATTAGTATCCTATAATGTAAATTATGGTCAGAGGCAAAATACAGGCGAGAGCGGAATTTTGATGTCTTTGAATGATGAGAAAACATGGCATTGCATGCGTTCCTCAGGAACACAATGTAATAACTCATTGGGGAAAAAAAATGATGCGAGCGCGTAGCGCGAGCCAAAATTTTGCTATGTATATACAGACCAGGAGGAATTAAAAATTTTAGAGACCATATTTCAAATACCAAGTTGTTGCCCCTTAGTTTCAGGTAAATTCGGCACACCTCCCTAAGTTCAAAATAAAGTTGGAGCCCCTAAGTTTAAGATAAATTTGGCAGCCCTAAGTCTCAGGTCAATTTGACGCCCCCACGTTTAAGCTCAATTTGGCGCCCCCTAAGATTAAGGTCAATTTGAAATGCAAAAATGAATTTAACGTGAAATCAAATAAATTGAAATGTTTTGATGGTTAGAATCCCATAATGTAAATTTTGGTAGAGGAAAAACACAGGCAAGGGCGAAGCAAGAACGGAAGTTTTGATGTATTCAAATAATTAGAAAACAGGACATTTCATGCGTTCCTCAGGAACACAATGTAATAATTCATTGGGGGGAATGATGCGAGCGGGAAGCGCGAGCGAAAATTTTGCTATGTATATGCAGACCCGGATGAATGAATTTTGAAACTTTGCTCTATCTACATAGAAACCATATTTTAAAACCCTATTTGTTGCCCTCTTAGTTTCAGGTAAATTCGGCGCCCTTAGTTTCAGATCATTTGGGCGCCCTATAAAGTGTAAGCTTAATTTGGCGCCCCTAATTTTAAAATCGATTTGACGACAGTGCCCCCATAAGTTTCAGGTCATCTTGGCGCCCGTACGTGTAAGCTCAATTTGGCGCCGCTAATATGTTGAACATAAATTTGAAATGCAAAAAACAAAATAATAATAATATAAAATATAAAAAAAGTATTTAAAAAAATAAAAAGTGTAACGTGAAAACAAATAAATTTAAATGTTTTGACGGTTAGAATGTAAATTCTAGTAAAAGAGGGAAAACATAGGCGCGTGCGAATAGGAAACGGACATTTTGATGCATTCGAATGATTAGAAAACAGGACATTTTACGCGTTCCTCGACACAATGTAATAAATCAATGGGAAAAGATGATGCGAGCGCGAAGCGCGAGCGAAAATTTTGCTATGTATATACAAACCAGGAGGCATGGAATTTTAAAATTTTGCTATTTCTAGATAGAGACAATTTTAAAGACCCCTTCTGGGGTTTTTTTGCGTGTTTTGGGGGGCCCCCTTAGTTTCACGTAAATTCGGCACCCCTCCCTAAGTTTAGGATATAGTTGGAGCCACTAAGTTTAAGATAAATTTGGCACCCCTAAATCTCAGGTCAATTTGGCGCCCCTACATTTGAGCTCAATCTGGCGTCCTTTAATTTAAGATCGATTTGGCACCCCCTTAACTTCAGGTTAAATCAGTGCCCCCAAGTCTCAGGTCAATTCAGCGCCCCTTAAAGTAGACAACTGGAGAGTCAAAGCTGCTTTTAATTGCAACAAAATTCATACCACTGCAATGCAAAATCTTTACTGATTCAAAATATCTAAACCCCTTGTCAATATCTGTTTTAGATCGGGAGTTATCACCTTTCAAAGAAGGGCCCCCATTTTCAGGCTTCAGCGGTACCGCGCATGCAAGGGCGTCGAGATTATGACGTCACACCTTGGGCACCCGTACCGTGTCCACTGTATGCACGTACCCTGCACCACCATGTGCACTGTGCTATATCGCGTACATTGCACATTGTGATTCTTGAAAAGTTTCTTTTTCTCTTCTCATCTCATGCTTCTCCCCAGGCCCTGACTAACTGGTCAAAGGTGATATCTCTTGCCTACTGTTCCTCTACCATTTATCTATATAAGTTAATCCGTTTCAATAATGAATTATTTTTAGAATAGGCCTATCCTCAGCACGAGAGTGAGTGAAAAAAAAAGATAATGAAACAAAGTGACATTGTTTTCATTGTGGACTGTTCAAATCACACTTTTAGTTTTGTTGTCATATATGACAAATTATTGTAACCAATAATCCTATATATCTATATTGTAAGATTATCATAATCTTGAAATTGTTCATTTGGTTTTGTAAGTCTTTATATTATTGTGCTGTGCAGATCCCGAGATAATTTCATCCGTTAGCTTTAACAATAATTCGTCCAAACTTTTGGATGGAATAGCTCCTTAGTTCTTCAGTTACAGTATGTGAAGCTTTTTTCATGGTTTTAGATATTGTTCAGAATGAAATAACATTATTTTGTAGATTCGACCTTGTTGCAATGAATTTGACAGATTTTGCATTTGTGATAAAAGCAGCAGTCTTACGAGAGACGACTGTATATTCCATCCGCTCCTGCCGGACTGATATACTGTATAAGTGGTTTTTTTTTCGCGTACAGATATTTTCGCGGTTTGCGGGGGTCTTGACATTTTCGCGCGATGTTAAATTCACGGTCGGCAAAATCTGGAATTTTAATTATCTAGAACTACCATCATTTGCAAAAGTTTAAGACCACCCTAAATTTTTGGGGTATTATGTTCAATGAGCATTATTCTTTTGTTCCATTGAAATATTATGTAACATGTTTTCCTGTCATGGTTCATGGGATGACATTAATGGTTTAAGCTCATTTCCATGAATGTCTTTGCCTCAGAAGGTCTTCATCTGGCACTTTGTCTCTTATCCAGGATGGGAAAAGAACAGAGTCTAAGTCAGGTTCAGAGGGTTAAAATAGTAACCCGTTTCCAAGAAGGCTACTCAGAACGCAAGATTAGTGAGAAGACTGGGTGTAGCAAGACTGTCGTCCACAATGCCATTCACAAATTTCGAAACGATGGCTCATTTTCCGACCGGAAGAGGAGTGGTCGTCCAAGAAAAACAACGCGTTGCGAGGACAACATGATGAAGAGGATTGTTGGAAGAGATTGTTCCATTTCCTGTCTTGACATCAAGGCCGAGCTGCAGTCTACTGGTATTACAGTCAGTAAGAGTACCATTTCTCGCCGTTTGAGCAAGGAATTTGGGCTAAAAGAATAATGCTCATTGAACATAATACCCCAAAAATTTAGGGTGGTCTTAAACTTTTGCAAATGATGGTATAAGTAATCCATCTATAGTATTCCTATCCGTAAAACGAGACATTATACTTATAAAAAGACAGTAAAATGGAATAAAGATAAACAGTACAATGGCCGTTTTTCATTTGACCTACATACCAGTCATCCACGCATCGCGCTGTATCGTTGTGTGTGCTAGCGCTGCTTATAGACAACTCTGCTCCGCAAGCGCATGGAGTTCAAAAACATTTTCTATCGTGGATAAATTCGCGGTAGTGTTCAAAACCTTTTCGCGGGATGTTAAATTCGCGGTTGCATCCCGATTCACGAAATTCGCGAAAATAAAACCCTCGCGAAAGTAACCACTTATACAGTACACTACCCATCCTGTTGCGTGTGTAAGAATTAAGCCAAACTAAATTAGTAGACTGTAAATATTGCAAACAATTCAATGCTTACATCATTGATTCTTAAATATTCTGTCTCTTCAATATATATTGATTTTATTTTAAGGGAGTTTCTGGTCTTGTAGCCATTGAATTTCGATAAATAAGGATAAGGAATTTTGGAGGAAATGTGACATGACCACCTTGTCAAATGATGATGGTGGTGTTAATCCGTGTAAGTTAGTTGGGAAAGTCATGACAGTGGCATGATTATATTTTGCTCTAAAACATTATTTGGAGGGATTCATATCTAAAATAAAATCATATTAAAATCAATATAGATTCAACACAGAATAAGTCTTCTTAAGGATGAAGTCGCTATAAATTTACGTGGAATTTTAAGCATTATATCTCCCAATGTCTATGGGCAAATTAAACGATTCACCAACAACCAACGGGCCGCACCCTTCCCGGCCCCTCGGTGAGAGATGAGCACGGCAATTCGTGCTTTTATCATGATTGCAAACTCTTCAAAAGCCTATCGCAGCAAGTTCAAATCTACAAAATAATCACAATCGTTAACAATATCTCAAAACACGATATTCTAAGGATATACAACCCTGTATGATTTGTCCAATGGTGTAATCAGTTGTGATAAAAGAGCCATATTAATCCGAGAAACACCAGCTGTAGCAAGCTAGTATACCCAGTTGCTGTATGTCCGGACAGGTTGTTTATCCGGACAGACGATTTTGACCAGCCATTTGAAAAGGTTTACAAGCAATCTTTTTGTAGTTGTTTGGAACAAAGTGATAGAAAATATTCTACACATCAAATATTGATGAAGATAAGCATCATTCAACAAATATTTTTGGCTTAATCCTGAGACAAACAAGCAGGCTTCATTTTTGTTAAGTGTCCGGACAACGGGCCCCCCATCCTACAGTGCGAGCAATCTGTTTACGTGAAATAGTACGTATGCATGCAAGCTGTGTGCGCAAGCTCAGATCAGCTGGCTGTTGTTCGAGCTGTCCAGGAGCTCCTCCGCACGCCGAGCGGCCCATTTGGGGGCGGATTAAACAAAAACGCTAAAAACCATTTACAGCTATTTCTGAGAGATTCAAGTCATTTTCAGCATGTCAATCGTATAAACGAAGGAAAATCTATTCAGTAACATGTAATTTGGCCATTATTAGCAAATATTGTGTATTTTCTCCGTGTGTCTACTTTAAGTTTCAGATCATTTTTGCGCCCCTCTAGGTTTAAGTTCGATTTTGCACCCCCTAAATTTAAGGTCGATTTTGCGCCCCTAAGTTTAAGGTCGATTTTGCGCCCCTAAGTTTAAGGTCGATTTTGCGCCCCTCCTAAATCTAGGGTCGATTGCGCCCCCACCTAAGTTTTGGTCAATTTGAGCCCCCCACATTAAGTTCATTTTGGCGCCCCTCTAATTTTAAGTTTGATTTGGCGCCCCCCTAGTTTTATGGTCGATTTTGACGTCCCACTATGTTGAAGGTCAATTTGGCGCCCCTTAGTTTAAGGTCCATTCCGGCGCCCCTAAGTTTATTGGCGTTGCTTAGTTTACTGTCAATTTGGCGCCCCTACGTTTAAAGCTCAAAGTTGGTTCCCGCAGTTTGATATCGATTTGGCGCGCCCCCCCCCCTTTTAAGGGCGCCCCTTCCCCTCCCCCTTTTTCAATTTGGCGTCCTTACTTAATTCGGCGCCCCTAAGTTTAATATCAATTAGGCGCCCCCTCAGCTTCAGGTCATTTTGGCGCCCCCATCTAAGTTTCGGGTCAATTTGGCGCCCCTACGTTTAAGCTCAAGTTGGCTCCTCCGTAGTTTAATATCGATTTGGCGCCCCCCTAAATTTAAGGTCGATTTGGCGGCCCCCTATAAGTTTTAATGGTCAATTTGGCGCCCCTTAGTTACTGTTGATTTGGCGCCCCTAAATTTAAGGTCGATTGGCGCCCCTTAGTTTTACTGTCGATTTGGCGCCCCCTAATTAATGTCGATTTGGCTCCCCCTAAAATTTAAGGTCGATTTGCGCCCCTAAGTTTAAGGTCCAATTTGCGCGGCCCTTAGTTTACTGTCGATTTGGGCGCCCCCCTAAATTTAAGGTCGATTTGGCGTCCCCCTTGTTTTAAGGTCGATTTGGCGCCACCCTAGTTTACTGTCGATTTGGCGCCCCCCCCCCCCCCCGATTTTTTTTAAGGGTGCCCCTCCCCCCTTTTTCCCTTCCTCTCTCTCTCTCTCTCTCTCTCTCTCTCTTTTTTTTTTTTCTTTTTTTCTCTCTTTTCCCCTTTTTTCCCTTCCTCTTTCCCCCTTTTTTCCCTTTCTCTTTTTTTCCCCCTCCTTTTTTCTTCTTTCTTTTTTTCCCCTTCCTTTTCTCCTTTTTTCTTCCTCTTTTCGGCGCCCCCCGGGGGGCCCGGGCCCGTAAAGCCCCCCCCAGAATACGCGCATGAGATGATGAAAAGCTATCAGCAGTGGTAGTTCCACTTCAATTTTATGGCCATCATTTATCTGGAGTCCTCTTTGAACTGACCATGTACTCTGGCCAATTTCCCTCTTTTATTCCTATCAAAGTCGCCTAACAGCCTCATTTTTCTTATTTCATTCCAGCTCCTTACATTTAAAACCATCTACTGTATCAATTCCCAGTAAGGATCTATAAATTATTAGTATGATAGCAATGGTGTCCTACTACATGACTCTCACCTCTGGTCAGATTACATGTACTTATGGGCAAGTCCATGCTATTTTGCAATGTAACAAACGGGACATTCAGAGACAAAAATAGGCTTTTTTGATAAATCTTAAATTGAAATCCCAATCCTTAGGTATATTTTTGAAGGTACTAAGAACCTTCAACAAAATCAGAAACAATAATTGAAATAACTCAATTCATATTTAATTTATGATAATTTATTCGTTCGTAACACATGGGACCAGAAAAAAATTGTGTTTTTAAATTTTGAATTTGTTCACATGATACTAGGAATTTAAAAAGCAGATAAAAATTTGCATAGTCACATCCTCTTAACCATGTAATAAACTTTGTAAATACATATTTTATTGTCAATACAGCCTCACATTTTCTGGCAAGGTCAAGTTTAATAAAATATGCATTGTAACACATGGGACAATTATTCCATGAAATATTTTCCATTAAATATTTGGTGTAGCCAAGGCGTAGCAACATATTGTGTAAAAAAAATCCCAATGATAAAACAAAAGAACCATAATACAACACATTACTGTAAACAAGTAAATATTTTGTTTCATTACTGAGGTGGGAGGGCAAGTAATAAAACTATATTATTTTACATCAGCTCAGTAACTCTTGTGAGACTACTACTACTTTAGAAATAATGGTTGAAAATAGCATTTTTAATGCATTTTTTCATGAATATTAACGAGCCTTGTGACGTCATATGACCTTGAAATGACTTTTTGACCTCATTTGCATTAAGTTTATTTCATACACTTTGTGGTGATATATGATATATTATATGTACTTTTAAAATCTTGCTGACACACTTGACACAAAAATGGGCGAAAGGTTGAAAAATCACCATCTCGGGAACAAATAGCTTGGACTTGCCCTTATACGCATAAGCCATGTCGTACTGTATTGAATAGGAAATGATATTCAAAAGTCCAGCTTTTGAATGGATGAAACTATAATAATATTACATTGAATCAAATTTGTAAGTGTTAGAGCTGAAAACATCTTGTCAAATTATTATATTTTAGAAATTACCAGAAAGTATGTTGAGGCACAGCTCAAGATGTTGTTAAATCATTGCTGTTACTTCCCTCTCAAGACACTGTAAATTGATTAGGATGTTCGTTGAATCTCCCACTCTTATTTATGTCAGCAAGCTATGCTACAGACAACACTTGCGTAGACGGTCAGCTTTCTCTGAGTGAATCCATAGATATTTCATGTTTTATCAAGTGTCCTCCTCTTCCTCATCTTCTCCAAACGACAGAAGACTTGAATTTTTTACTTTCTTTCCAGAGCTGCCTTTTTCCTTCTTTTTCTTCACATCATCTTTCTTCTTTTTTGAAGATGCTTTCAAATCTGAAGGGTCATCTTGGCTTCTCTTGGTAGGTTTCCTGAAGACTATTCTGCCATCTCCAGGATCTGGAAAATTAATCAGAAGATAAGAAAGAAGGTTGAGATTAGGTACAGTGTACAGTCGACTCCA
Organism: Paracentrotus lividus; assembly: GCA_940671915.1. Classification (NCBI taxonomy): domain Eukaryota; kingdom Metazoa; phylum Echinodermata; class Echinoidea; order Camarodonta; family Echinidae; genus Paracentrotus; species Paracentrotus lividus. Next base: position 5,297,325 of record CALNVZ010003435.1, on the reverse strand, counting down.
GCTATAATGAGCATGCATACAATTAGATTTCATCACAACACGGGGATTCCCCATGGAAGAATTTCAAGCATGTGCACATGTGTCCATGTGCCTATGTTCAGTATTAACAATATTTTCTAACAAGGTCATTGGCTCAGTGCCGAGCACCTCATTATATTTTTAAAAAGATATAATAGGAAAGGTCTGTATATGTTGAGGAATCTAAGCTTTGATCATAAACATTAAAATGTGACATTTACAGTTGTAAAATAATAACTTTACAGAATTCAGTTTAGGGACAATACCATGAAATGAAGGCAGGAATGAAGGACATTGCACCTGAAAAATAAATCTGTCGCTTACGTTTAATTATTTTATTTATCACTAATGTCATGGATGTTTATGGTAGACTTCCACCGACTACCTTGAAATCTCAAACCATCATTAATTTACAAATGTAAAGTTCTAATCATGAAATTGCCATCTAAGGTAAACTTTAAATGTGTCGATCTAGAACCTTTTAATTTTGTGAATAATGTACTGTGCTGCACCTTTGAATGTGTTGGCAGATAAATTGTGCTTTATAAATGCTATTAATCATTATCATCATGTGTAATCAACACTCTAGTTCGAATGATTGACTGATACAAATACCAGAGCTCTAGCATGCCTACATAACATAGATTAATAATATTGAAATAATCATAATTTTATATCAATATCTCAACGCAGTTGCAGATTCGAATTGAAAGAGAAATACTAACCATCTTCTTCCTCTTCCTTCTTCTCTGCTTTTTCACTTTGGAGGGCATCGTCAGCTTCATCTTGTGTAAGATCTCCTTTTTTTAGAACAACCACGACCGGCTTCTCATCCTCCTCATCTGGTCTGTCTGGTAAATCTTCAAGAGAAGGTGTCCCTTTCTGCAATAAAAAGAAATTAGTCAAAAGATCAAGAGTTGTACATATTAATTCTTCAATAAACAAAAATTAAACAAAATCTAATGTTAGACTAACTTTAAGAGTAGATCTAGAAACCTGATTTTGAGTTTGACCAAGATTTGACTGATGCTGACCTAAACTTCAACAGTTCAAGTCTTTTAATAACGAGTTTAAAAAACGTAAACCGAGACTCTTCTTTAAATTTTCATAGGTACGATGTCAAGACAGAAGCATTATCAACACATCATTACAAATACCACCCACCCACTGTTCCAGTGTTTCCACTTCTACTTAGAACTTTATCAGAATTTTTTTTTTATCAGAAAAAAAAAAGTTCCCGAAATTGAATCCCAGATTTCAGGGGCATTTCCTGAAATCTTCAAATTTGTTTTAAAACAAACTTCGAACAATGGTACAGAAAGCTTGAAGTATGACTAACAGTTATAGTGACAAAAAATCAAGGGATTTTAAGACCTCTTTTGTTTGCAGAACTTCCTGTCCTGAAAAGGGGACTAAAAATAAATCAAGAATCACATGCAAGCGCGAAATATTTCAGGAATTCAGCTCTTGTCAAGAGCTGAAATATTTTGAGCTCCAAAATGACGCAAATAAAAATACCATGACTATTCAAATTTGTTACATTCAGATGTTGTGTTCAACTACATTTTCAGATTTCCCTTGAAAATACCCAAATTCGAGAAATTTTGTTTAAAGGGGAAGTTCACCCTGGAATTTCATTGATCTTAAAAAATGAAGAAAAATAATAGAAAAATATTAGTGAAAGTTTGAAGAAAATCGACGCAAAAAATACGAAGTTATGAAATATTTAAAGTTTGAGTGTGTGACGTCACGTTGCGAGCAGCTCTCCCATTGGTTGTGTATGTAAATTCCATAAATTTGTCTTTTTGTCATGGTTCTTGATAAAGAAATGGGTCAATTTGATATAATCTAGTCATGTATATGAACATATGTGTGATGATATATCACCCGCATAGGTGACATAATTAATTTCTTTGGAAAAAAAATGACATTTTATGGAATTTACACTGCATAACACATGGGAGATCTGCTCGCATGTGACGTCACAGAATCAAAACTTTGAATATTCATAACTTCATAATTTTGTGGTCGATTTTCTCCAAACCTTCACTAATATTTTTCTTTTATTTTTCTTCATTTTTTAAGACCAAGAAAATTCCAGGGTGAACTTCCCCTTTAACAGTCAATGCAGGCGAGTGGCAAACCCGGAGACCAGTCAGCCTCCCGATGCGAAACAGTGGCGGGTGGAGTCGACTGCCTCAGCCTCGGCTCTGGCTCAGCTCTGCTGAACTAAAATTGTAAAAATTATCTTTAGACTTTCTCATTTGTTCTCACCTTTGTATCGACTGTTGGTCCTTCTTTGTAGCCAACATCCTGCTTAAACTTTGCTAAGAAGCTTGGCTCAGCTGGCTTGATGTAATTTATTTGCCGTTTACCTGCCATAAATCCAGATTTAAGTTAATTAGACTCCTTTAATATTCAACAGATCTATTATGATAACAAAACAAACCGTGCGTGCAATTGTATTTGAGTACCGAGTTAACTCGACTATCGCACTAGTCGTCCGAAATGCTATATTTCGACCCTATGAATTGACCAAAATTGTACGCCGATGGGAGCGTTTTTGAAAATAAGGGTTGTGAGCATGCAAATGAGCATAATCTTGAAAATTAATCATTTCTACTTTAAAAAGTTAGAGATGCTCAAGTGTGTTTATTATAAAACGTATTTGCATGCCAATGAGTAACTGCAATCATGCACCAACGGATGATACGAATCGGAGCTGCGACTGAGGCAATTTTTGCAACGGTACATGTATTGAATCAAGGAGGTAGTTGATTGAATAGATGACAGCTCTAGGGGTCATGAGTCAAGCTACATCATTATCATTCTATTTCTTTCGCTGTATATAGGCCTATTTATCATGAATTATGTGAAACTACAGAGATGAAAGCGAAGTACCGCCCCAGTCACGCTCTGAGGCAAGCTAAATTAATTTCACCTGGTTAAGTATGATTGCAATCAGCTGTACCCTTCTACTTGATTTATGGACCTATAACCTCAGATGTTATAGGTCCATGATTTAACTCATGCGCCATCTGAGCTAAATAGTCTAAATGTGCCGACTCCTCCTCCACCCCTGATCTTACAATTAATGAACAGAACATGGAGAATCTTTAACATGATTGAATGCATTAACCTACATGATAGCTGTTATAGTCCAAATTCAGCTTTATAATAATTATATGCATTATTTATCATCATCAATAATTTGAGGAGCAGATGTCAAAATTACAACTCAGGCTAACCTGTAACATATAAACTATCAAAATCCAGAGCTACATTGATTATTTCAGCAGGGTTGTATGAATTTCAATCCAAATTAATATATACTTCTCTGCACTTGATTTAACTCACATTTGCCAAATTTTCTGCGCCTGCTCGGCCTCCACCCTAGATTTTTTAATTAACAGTTAATTAACAGAAAATGATGACACTCATGTTTTAATACATGCATTGTGTTATGCTATATACACGTATAGGCTTTAATTTGAGACCAAAACCAGCTATAAGCCTTGAATAGTTCTTGAGTAAACCTGTATTCAACATCATATTTTGGGAGCAAATGTCAAAACTCCACCTTTTTAGGAGCCCAACACAAAACGCATGGGCTTACATGCTATTTAAAATAAAATATAACATACCGGTGTTGGTGCCGAACTTTTCTTAGAAAAATTGCTATTGTGCATTTAATATGGTGCCGTTGTCATTCGTGCGTTGAATTTTGGGCGATTTCGATGAGAGCGGTTTTTGTTTGGGGCGATTTTCACAAGTCAAATTTACAATTTGCGCGAAATTTGATTGTTTCACAAATGAAAACATCTTCGAATATATCTTCCAAAATAAGCTCTAGCAAATGAAGGTGACAATATCATCATGAATAATGCAGACAAAAAGGAGTTAAAGAGTAAGTATACAAAGTCGTTGTTTCATTTTAGTAAAGTTTATAAGATGTATAACGTAGAAGATTAGCGTATATTACGTGATCATAACAATAATTTCTACGACTCAGTCCGATACACTCGTAATCGTGTACCAGTAAAGGCAGTATTATTTCGGGTATGAAGGAAGTGCCTAAAAAACTAAGCCTAACGTTAAGTTAAGGCCTAACGTTATTGGCTAAGACTAAGTTAACTCTGCGCACCTAAATTTTGACCTAAATTCATATAAAAACTAAAATGATATTTATAGATTCATCAATGCTATTCCATTCTTCATATTCTAATGATCAATGAAAAAAAAAAAAAACTCAAGAAATATTTGGAGTTTGTTTAATTTAGATCTAACGTTAACTTAACTAACGTTAACTATTCTAAAAAACGCATTTTCCCCGATCATTTTTTCTTAACTTTTTCGCTATTAAGCGCATAGGGCAGGGGCTTCAAGATTTTGAGCAAAATCTGGGAATTTAGGAGCAAAATTAAGGTAGATCTATGATTTTTTTTGTGATTTTTTTTTTTTTTTTTTTTTGGTTGTCTTCAGTGACGATGACGTGTCCACGCAGTACATTAGTCCATGCACCCTCTAATACGCTCGATGCGACGCGGTATGTGCGCTCAAATTCTTGAACAGTCAAGAAAACAACAAGCCTATCGGAGATATCACACAAACTTGGGAGGAAAATCATTGGTTTCTTGTATTTTTATGATTTCAAGAAATTGTCAACAATACACGTAATTGAGACAGAAAATGCAAATTTACATTCATTTACTGTATGTGTGTGGACTAATGTACCGTTCAGTTTTGCCAAGCAAAATTGACACGGTCGTGTAATGTGCTCCAGCTTGCGCATTCGCCAAATATTTCTGTCGTCGTTTTCTCTATAAATGTTCCTTGGAATATTCAACATTTAATAGAGAGAATAATTTTTGATTTAAACTTTTTAGCAGTTGAAAACAAAGTGCGTGGACTAAGGTACCTCCATCATACGTGTGATTATGAGTATAACGTCCATGGGCTGTGTCAGAAGTAGCAATCAATAATAGTTACAATGTATTCATAATCTTGTTTTTGTCTTTCCGGTAAGCAGTATTACAAGTTGAGGTGGATGACACTGAAAACTGGCAAGCAAAACAATTTTTTATTTCCTTTTTTTTGTGAGTACGCCTACCCCTCTCACAAACCACTTACCACTAAAAGTATTCAACAGTTTGTTACTGGAGGTGTTTAAGTCATAAAATCAAAAGGAGGAACCTGCAATATAACTAGATAATTCAGACAAAACATGAATTATAAAAACAAATTATGAAAAATTATAAAAACAAATTATGAACACAAACACAAATTATGAAAATGAAACAAAAGAATTTGAATTGTTCTTCATTGTTAACAGGATTGCAGAAATGCAAGTTGAAAGCCCAGGCTGGTGGCAACCTGAAGGAAGAGGCAGAACTAAGCAACTTTATTGGTGAACTCCTAGCAAGATCTGGTCAGTGTCAACTATTTATCGACTTCAGAAATTATCTCTATTTAAAAAAACATCTAACCCTTAACCCTAGTGATGTTCTAACTGTTAATGTTAAAATACTGATGCATAGAATCTGTATGTTACTTGCTCACAACTAAACGCGAAATGTGTTTAAGTTATTTCTACTCTTATTATTACTTCAATAGCATTTTCACTGAAAAATACATTATCATTATCATCAGTGTACGGAAGTACACTGTAGGAGATAGTCCTGTTCTGACTTCTGGTCTTGCCTTCAAAATACAGATATTGTACTAGATCCTAACTAAACATATTATTTTGCATGCATGCATGGTTGATTGGGTTATTATGGAAGATGATTTCTGTTTTATATTTTGACAGGGGATTACCATGAAGCAATCAAAGAGCATCGAACTGAACTCCAGCTCTCTGAATCACTCCATGATGTCATTGGAGCGGCAGTAGCAAACCGAAAGATCGGAGAATGCTTCAACGAGCTCTGTGAGTATGAGAAAGCTCTCAAGCACCAACGTAAGCATCTCCATCTGGCTGAGTCAGATGATAATATACTTGAACAACAGAGGGCGTTTGCTACCATAGGGCGGACCTATCTTTGCTGGGCAGACAATCCTGAGACGGAAGCTGCTAAGAAGACAGAGGTCCTACAAGAAGCCCAGAAAGCATTCTTGAGGTATGTGTTAAGATTTGTTGAAACTTGATCCTCAGAATCATAATAAAAGTATTGAGGTTAGTACAATAATTCAGTCAGAGCTTTTGAGGATATTCATACATGTACATGTCAGCAAGCCTTATAGTTCAAAATCAATCTGAGAGCACAAGGTATAATAGCATTGAGCATAAATTTAAAGGTATTGCAGGGCCTTTGTCTCTGGCCGTGATGCCCAAGGGAAAATAGATCAAGTCACGGCCATTTTGGCCTTGCCTTTTTTCCAAGCTGGCCGACATGCACTTTTAGGAAATTTATTGCCCTTTCATGAAGGACTCTAATATCAACAATAAAATGGGAAATGTGACACTATTTTGTCACATTAAAGTCTCAAAAAGCAATACAGACCATAACTTTTATTGGATAATCCTATAGAGAGGTTGTGGCAGAGCTCCCCACAACCTCCTAGGGAGTTAATGGCTGTCTGACAGGAGTTGTAATAGCAAGACATTCCTGTTTTTTTAATTCCCACTGACCTGGGTTTTGGATGTGCTGAACATTATCACAGTTATTATTTTTAAACAAATCTGTCAGTGTGTTAACAGAATGTTGATAGTTACATTATATGGACAGCAAACAGAATTTTCATCGCCAAATCACTGCAGGAATTTTGTGTTTTCCCCTACAGAAAAGGCAGTATTTAAAACAGAAAATCACCATGCCGACCTGGCTCTATTTTAGAAAAAAAAAGAAGGAAAATAAGGCCTTTGATGCCCTTTTTTATGAAAAAAAAATGGCCGTGGATGCCCTTTGAATTGGACAAAGTGCCCTAAATTTGGAGGGAAAATGGCCTTGCCCTAAAAGTAACAAAATTTAAGGCCTGTATTGCAAAACTGACATTTTCTGTAATAATCTATCAAAAGAGCAAAGACTAAATATGTTTTCCGCATCCACTTTCAATATTTCTTAAAGGAGTGCAGAGTGTCAACTTGCTATGTATAGCTGTATATCATCTGTACTGATTAAAAAAAATTTCTTATAGCTTTACCATTTTGATTGATAATTATGATAATAACTAGAATTTTAATTCGTCATGGGGACGAATTAGGTGGTCTGTCTTTCAGTCTGATCAGCACATTAACGATGGGAATTTGTCAGCTACAACATACTCGAAACTGGGCGAAAACCGACCAGAAATAGGGCTGTTGCAGTATAGCTTCAGTACACGTTCATATAATATTATGTCAAATTTGCAATAGGGTTGTATTGATATTGATTGATATTGATTGATATTTATTTACATTGATAATATGATCAATGATAGAATAATAGAATCAAAGAAATACGTAAAAGATGGTATAGAAAAGATGAAACAAAGAGGAAATGCACTGATGTGATATATATGCGCTCAGTACAAACATAGTTATCCTCAATAGGGTTGTGTACATAAACTACTAAAATTGCATTTTGACTAATATAAAAAGTAAAATTCATTTTTATTACATTATTGGCTATTGTTTGTGTGTTGAAATCGACCGAGGAAGACATTCACATGAAAAAAAAAAAAAAAAAATGTAGACACAGCCGGACTCGAACCCACGCGAGCCACGGTCTTTTGATTACCGATTGAGCTAAAATCCTATGAAGGATTACACGTAAAACGAAAAATTCCAGACGGCAAAAACATTTCAAGTACGGCAAGTTATATAAGTCATGATTCGGAGTCTGATTTGAAAACGTATGATATGTTTAAGAGAATTTCCTTGCCTACAACCTATCAAAATTTCAGAGAAAAGGAAGCAGAAATGATGGAGGGAATGGTCATTTCAGGAGGGCTTGCAGTTTTATGTTTCAACCAAAAGTGCTTCGTAATAGAGATTGCGTGCAAAATGAGCAAAATGACATGCCTTTATATATTGCATTTTTGACAATGATGCATTTGTTTAAATGAAAAATTAAGGTCACGTACCGAAAGCGTATATCCTCAGCTACAACATATTGAAATTTGGGCGAAAATCGACCAATATTTAAGAGTTGGAATCAAATTTGCATAAATTTTATGACGTCATTTTCAAAAAATGAATTTGAGTTTAGGCGCCATTTTGATGACGTCATAATGTTTATAATGGGTAAAAAGCCCATGAAATCATATCTACAACTCATACTGAACATGTTTCATTAAAAAAAATTGGGGTTCGTGGACTATTTTCGAGCTATAGCGAATTTTATAAAGGCATTTTTTTGCCCATATTTGCCCTATGAAGAGGAAATGCGCGCACGCGCGGCGAAAAGTTTGACGGGCTGTAGTTTCCTTATTATCGGTCGTATCAAGTTGAAAATGGTATCAAAATGTTCAGAATTAATGCTCTATTAGATGGCATAATGAAAAATGGCGATGAAGGCTGCGTTATAGTGAAACGCGCAATGACACGCGCGCACCCATGTGCGCGCGCAAAATTTTGAAATGCTGGAAATTGCCTGAAACGTATGCATAACTTGATACTAGGTGATTTAGGGCATTTTTCAATTTTGACGTACGCGTACGCGCACGTCATGACCCTTAGTGACCTTTGTGGTATGCTAAGGTCAAGGTCATGTGAAGTTTATGTCATGTAAATATGGGTCATTTTCAGTCATTGGTCATGAAGTTATGATTGTTAATGTAATTTAACAATGGCGTCTGGATGACGTCATCATAATTTGATGACCTTGAAAAAGTTCGATGCACATCTTCATAGTGAACATCCATTGATGACATGAAATTGAAGGAAATCGATTTGATAGATTAAGAGATAGAGTGGCAACAAGATATTGGCTATAAAAATAAATAATAAATATTAAATAATAAATAAAGAAAATTCTGACAAACACAATAGGTGATCTGTCAAAGACAGACCACCTAATAAAGAAAATTCTGACAAACACAATAGGTGATCTGTCAAAGACAGACCACCTAATAATAATATATAGCGTTTAATGTAAGCCATCTACCTAGTTTCTATTTCAGAGGCGCAGAGGGAAATACAATGAAGGAGAGGGGATTCATCTAAAATGGGAGGAGAACAACTGAATTTGAATGATTCCAAAGAGATTCATCGCTACCAGAAGAGCACCGAACTTCTAATCCGAAAGCTACCCTTCCAGCGTCTGGTACGCGAGATCGCCCAGGATTGCACACACTGGATTGCGTACCACTTGTAATGTTTTATTTCTATGCCATATGTATAGTATGCCTTCTGTCTGTCATGAAATGTTATGATTGGTAAAATTTACCAATGATATAAATCAAATCAAATCAAATAGTGTGGTAGCTTATGTACCTTTTGTTGAACGTATGCAGGAGCTTATCCCTATGTGATGATAGCACGTTGAGATGTAAGATCTCTGAGCGAGAGCTGATGGAGATGAGAGCTCGTCTTCTTCTCAATCTTGGATTGGTTCATGAGAGTCTAGGGAGTGGAAAGAATGCAGCACACTTCATACAGAAAGCCATCTTCATAGCAGAGTGAGTATCAATGCATGAAATTAACCTGTGTTCATACAAGAAACTTCCATTAATTTGATTCATTTTTTTGCCACTGTTTTTGCTACATATTGGTCATTGGAGTTAGCGTTTCACAAACATGATCAAAACACCTCAGCTCGTATTCAAACTGAGTGGGACATTTAGCTGAAATTTGAATGTGGCAATGTGCCTTTGAAAATGCAAATTAGGATCTGAAATCAACACAAAGGCTTCTTTACAATACAATCAATTATTTAAGTTCAAACATTATGTGATCTAGTTTTCTTACGCTGAATAATTGATCAAACAGGAATTTGCACATATGGGACTATGGTGCTTTAAATGCCTCTTATTCTTATATCTAGTCACTTTTTTCAGATTTTTTTTGCTTAAAGTAATTTTTCATGGACTACTCTTACATGGCATATACACAAAGGTAATTTCGATCTAGTTATTTACTTGAATTGTTGCATCAAAGGCACTGGTCGTATCACTCACGTTTTGGATGTCGTGTCACACATGACACATAGAGGTAGACCATTTTCCACAGAGAGGGAATGATTGATAAGGACAATAAATGTCAGAGTAGACACTATTCATGTACATATACCAGCACTTACAGTACCGTTAGAGATCTACTTGGGCACAAAATCCAACCATAACCAATGATGGTCAGAAACCCATGTCTCTTTTTTTGTTGTGTCACTCACACACTGTTTTTTAACCGTAATTTCCAGGACCAATTGTAAAATTCAAATCCAACTGGTAATGACACATGCCACTCGTACATTATATTGAATATGCATGACCCTCAATGCAGGAGATTTACCTGTGTTCTACATGTACATAAATAGTTTTTTTTTTAAAACTGCCATTGATTTGCCTCGTTTTTCACTGCAGTTTTTGCTAATTATTGGTGGTTTGGAGTCAGCGGTTCACAAACATGATCAAAACATCTATTAAAGACCAGTTTAAGATGAATCGGAATGTCTGATTCTTTTTCACTTTAGAGAATTTAGTTTATGTTTAAAAGAAATTGATGAATTTTCTTGATTTTTGATACATTAGTTCTGGTCATTTCTCTGTTAGTCTAATACCACATGAGCTAAACCTGTCTGGTCCACTAACAATTTAATCTAAGTTGTCCTTGGCCTAATAAATACTTGGTCTAATGACCACTTGGAATAATTGCCCATTTGTCTAATAGTAGGGATGGCCAAACAAAGGCAAAAAGCCACTAGAACGGTTTCCACTTCACTGTATGGATGTAGTCACCCATGCATTTACAATGCAAACAATAACCCTTGCACTGCCTACTCAATAATACACAGGCAGAGAAACAGCAAAATTTTCAATAAAAAACAGCTTTCGAAATTGTCTTTTGGCCAGTGGTAAATATCAATCATTTTTATTCCTAATTGGTCAGTTTCTTCCTTAGAAAATACCTCACCAGAAGATCAACTTCTCCTGTTGGAAAAATTGATATAATAAAAACTACAGCGTGTTCAAAGTGATGCTTCTGTGTGATGTGTGTTATGACTGGAATTTCTCATGATTGGAATAGATTCAGATAAGGAGAAGTGGATATCTATAAAATTTCACTATTTTTGAACAAAAAATGTATTGGGGTGAAAAACAAAGAACAATGTTTACCACTGGCCATTTAAGTTTTAAAATTACTCTACCCTGTCTAACACTCGGATCTGACCCACACCACCATGAAATAGCCCATTGTCTAGGGTGTTCCTATTGAAACATGTTCTATGGAGTATTTTTCCACGGTGGTCATATTGGATCACATACGGTAACATACATGTCAAACCATCAGTTTTGTACTGCCATAAATTGTATCTTTGTATAATCTACTCAATTGTGTTACTATAATCTCATTTCATGTTGATACACACATAGAAAATGTTTGGTATGATTTGGTTTAATAAATCAAAGACAAAAGAACCATAAACTTGAGCTTTATTGCATTTTCTGGCTTTGTCTGAAACTTGTAAAAGTGTTCTAGCAGCTCATTGGTAATCTGAGACACTCTTTGGGTCATATCTTTGAAACGGAACATGCAATTGTGATAATTCAAGTACCAAAATGTTTCTTTCAAAATACTCTATCAAATAAGCCTAGCAAAAACAACTTTGAAATAACTTAAAATTTTAGTGGACATCCCTACTAATAGCCTAATTGATGTAATTCCCAAATGAATATTTGGTCTATTACCGGTTTGTTACTGGAATTGACTAATTAAGTGGTGTTAACTCTTTGCCTGCCAAATTCGACTATAGTCACAATTGTACTTATTCATTATACAATCGTAATAATTCATTTTCTCTGTAATGGCTGGGCTAAAAGATCTGAAAATCACTGATAATGCTAGGACCAGGTCTGCGGCATAATTTCTCGTAGTTCATACTTAGCAAATATTGTTATACTATTTTTAATAATTAAAGAGAAAAGTCTTCTTTTTTATGCTTAAAATTAATGCGGCATGCAAAGAGTTAAACCAAGTGGATATTAGATGTAATGGCAATTATACCAAAAGGTAATTAGACAAACTAATTGTAGACAAAATGGAATAAGACCATTTGAGATGTGACCAAACAGGCATCAGTCAAAGTGGGTTTAGACCAATTGGGAATTTACTGTTTTCTCCACATAGGAAGCATAAGCTGTTAGAGGATCTCTACCGATGTCATCTCTCTCTTGGGGATGTCTTTCAGAGGTCGGGGGTTTACTCCAAGGCTGGTCGCTCAATGGAGAGCGCCCTCATGGTTGCTAAGAAGATGAAAAGCAAGGATCTAGAGAGTCAATGCCTCTGTGCATCTGCCAACGTAAGTTTTCTGCCTTTGAAAGTAAAAAATAAACAAAAATATTGTAGATCCTTGTTTTGTTTACTGCTTTCAAATTCTCCTTGGTGCAGTATCCAATATTGATCTGCGATCCGCGATGATTTATATCACATTCATAAAATTTCATTTACTGTTAGAAGACAAAGTGGATTTCTTGTTGAGGGAATTATCAATTTTTTGATAATATTGCAGAATTTAGGCAGGTACATTATGTATTGTCTACTGTGAGGGTTACAGCACTGAATCACTGACTTATATAACATTACACATAGTTCATCCTTATAGCATCCTGTCAGCCGAACACATAGACCCTTATTCTGCTAAGAAGACTAAGTTTGTATGCGTCGCAATCTTGTACAGCTGTATTGTGTGATCCGCATCAGACAAAAGGATCGCAGTTCATCGCACAATAGATTTTACAAACTTGCGACGCATACAAACTCAGTCTTCATTGCAGAATATGGACCATAGTGGTTTGTGTTGAATGAATTATTGAATCAGTAGCAGATCCAGCCTTAGCACATACAATTGAATGTATCTGCCTATGCCCAAACCTTAGAGCTGCTATTGTCCCCAGAGAGTGGGCCTGCACAATCTTTTGAAAGAGCGAACACTGAATCTGCACCTGTAAATATATATAAGCTTTTTATTCTGATGCCATCCAGGCAATCTAACAAAACAATATTAACAACATTTTATACAAAGACAGGAATGTCAATGTCCTGCATAGATATTCAGTGTTCTTTGACACCAATATTGTTGTTCCTATCCCCAGGTGTTTTTCCAGCTGGGTGATTTCACTGCTGCCAAGCGTTCCTTGAAGAAGGCTTACAAGTTAGGGGGTCAACAATCTGAGGAGAGAGAAAATATTATCAGAATATTACAGATAGGTAATTATGCAAATCATGTATGAATTGTTGGTTGGGTTTATGAAATATCATTATGAATATTCAACAATATTTCCTGAACTGATATTGGTTTGTACAGCCAAAAAATTTGAATTCAAATTCAAGTAGTAAAATTTAGATTATTTTGTCTTCTTGAATGTTTCGTACTCTGAATGTTTTTTTTTACATTTATTTTTTTCTATTTTCATAATACAAGCGATAAAATGTAATTTATATATAATTACCTATATAGGGCATTTTAGCTGTGAAATATTATGCCACACTGCATGGTCTAATGTACATACGTACTGCTTTTCACAGCTTTTGCCTTCTGAATAATGATCATAGATAATGATAATTATATTGGAGGGCTTTACTTCATGGGTTACCAGAATATTCCACTCGTTAGGGCCAATATTGCACTCATCTTCGATTCGTGCAATATTGGCCTTAACACATTGAATTATAAATATTTTTCTCGTTTTATTCCTGTCCATGGGATTCTCTTTTTGTGTATACAGCTATACGATGTGTTAATCTTCAAGTAAAGCTTGATGGCTTGCCATCTGAGGATCAGGAGTCCCAGCTTCCTATCCTAGAAGCATTAGGGGATCTCTGCTGCAAGGTGGATATCTACAAGAGGGCTATAGAGTTCTACAAGAAACAGGTAACTCAGAAAGGAAGAACTTTGGGTCATACAGTAGTTCAATCTTTCCATAAACCAGAGAGCTGGCTTTATAATTTGTTTACTATGCAGTGTGCTTTTTAAAATAAAAATATAATTTTAAACAAAAAACTTGCACTTGCCACCCTTTTTTTACCACTTTCCTATAAGTGGGCAATTGATATTCGTTCTTCTCTGTATAGTTCATAACTTTATTGGATATAGACAGCGGGTATGTAAAGAAACTTATTTGTGATTTGTTCTTGCCATGAAGTAAACTTCAATAGGAATCGTTTATTAGTTGTTTTAAATAAATCTCATTTCATTCACATTTGAAATTATGGGCCCATATTCTGAAGTGAAGACCGTGTGTATGAGTTGCAAGTTCTTGCCAATGTATTTTGCTATCCTTTTGTCTGATATATATCAGTCAACATCAGACAAAAGAACTGCACAATAGCTTTGCACGAACTTGCTGCTCATACAAACTCCGTCCTCACTCCAGAATATGGGCCTTTGTGTGTATTTCTCCTAAAAGGCTTTAGAATTTGAAGATACTCGGTTTTCACATAATACTGCCCCTGTTCATGTGTTTCTTGCAAGCACTCAATTGTAACTAACTGCGTATTATATACATGTACTTTGCACAATTATTTTAGCTTCAATGTGCGAAGGAGTTTGGTAAGCCAGCCAAGGAACAAGCCTCCATCTACGTATCCCTAGCTGCTACGTATGCAGACAATGGCCAATTTAGAGAAGCGATAGAGATGTATAACCAAGAACTCAAACTCAGGCGTGGAAATCTCAAAGAGGTAATTGTAATCTTTATTACTTTTAGGGGATGTATCCATGTATAAAACAATAACAATAAAAGACATAACTCATCTTTAACAAGGATGAGAATGGTTACTGGAACGATTTATAAATACATTTGGTATTCATCAGTTGGAAGTTGCATGCAATGGCTTAAGTTTGATGAATGTACTGAATGAAAAAACCACCTACACCATTTGTTGTATTTGATAAAAGTTTGTCTGGGTATATTCTAAGCTTGATGTACTTTTGTTGGTCAAGCAATTATACTATCTGTCCATTGTACAAAAGCTAGATTAATGAAGACATCTATATCTACAATTTCATGTAACCTGTTGACAGCTGAATTCTTTTTTTTCTAAGAGAGTTGGTATAGGGTCCACCCAGTTCCGCAGGCAGTGGTTCAAATTATTATCAAAAAGTTGCTGAGAGCAAGAATAATATAAATGTAGTAAAAAAAACTTTTTTTTACATGAAGCTAAAATCCCTGTTTATTTTGACATGATAAACGTTTTGGTTTTAAATAAACTTGAACTTGAACTTGAATTGTCTAATGGTCGCATTACATGTCTGGGGATGCAAACATTGCGGGTTCGATCATCGGCACAGCACTTATGTCATTGAGCAAGGTATTCAGTCTATATCGGCTTCTCTCCATCCAGGTGTGTAAATTGGTTCATGATATGTTAAAGCACTACATATCTGCTAGGACTGGGGTAATAATGTTGAGAGACATAATTTACATGTATATGTTATAAAAAGCCATCATTATTATTATAATTATCATTATTTTTTGTATTATTCCAGGAAACCAAGACATGGTTGAATGTCGCCGACATGCAAGAGAAGGCCGGGGAGAGGTTAGAGGTCATTCAAGAATCATACAGTAAAGCTTTAGAGCTTGCTAAACAAGCTGATCATCCTCGATTACAGGTATGGTTGGATGTCTCTACGTATACACCACAGTCGTAGACATGCTTTAATTTCTTCTGTTAGTGGGGAGATGAACTATTCATCATCGGTAGAGCAGGACGTACTTTCTTTTGTTAGTGGGGGGATGCTCTATGCCGGTGGTATACACCCTTTCACAGAGATGTCAACACTATGGAATAGTTATAACATTAGAATTAGAATGCGAATAGGGCTAATATTGAAACAGCTGAAACATACAGTGGTGGCCAAAATTATTAGAACACCAAACACATTTGAATGATTTCAGTTGTTTTCATTCAGTTGACCATTTATATACCTATAAAATGGTTGGAATATCCACGAAAGTCATCATTATGCTTTAAAAAGTATAAATTATAATATAGTCATGCTTTTGGAACTTGCCCCCATCTTGCCCTAATTCGCGTTACGCCACCTATCGAAAAAATAAAAAAGTTTGCCCCTATCAGGATCAAAGTGTTATAACATTAAAAATATCAAGTCTCTTCTTACAAAAGTATATATTTTCTGAAAGGAAATTTCATGGGAATTTCAAAAATGGCATTTATATAAGGGAAGGTCGAGAAGTAACGTCTTACATGGGGATTTTTAAAATTATTTTGAGGGACCCCAAATTTTTAATTATATGTAATTGTCATTTCACATATCTGCATTAAAACTACTTTTACAATACACAGTCTATGGGAGAGCTGACCGCACATAGCGCGACAATTTTTGAAACTGCGCTTTACCCGATAGTCGAAACTATATAGATTTGGTAACACAAGATAAGTAAGACTCTAAACTAAAAAGTCATAAAAAACTTTCGGCATCAAAAATTCATCCCTAAACTTACTTCGGCAAATGTACTAGGGCGTTCAGAATCCCATAGACTTTGTGTAGCTTTGGGTGTTATAATAATTTTGGCCACAACTGTATGTCTTGGTCAGAAAATAAGAAACCTGTTAATTTGAATGTATTTGTAAAATTAAGTGAAAGAGCAAAAGGTTATTATTCATGCTTTATGAAAAGTCATTTGGTTCACCTGTTTCAACTATTTGCATTATTCATTATTTTAATTTCTTACGTTATAATTATTCCGTAGGGTCTGACATCTCTGATTTTATGACAGGAGTCAAAGACTACTGATCAGTTTTGTTCTGCAATTACTTAAAACAAAAGTTTTTTTTTTCTTCAAAATCATTGATTGTCAATTTGTGAAGAAGAAAACTGATATTGATCACGTAAGAACAGTGCCAATTTAAGGATATTAGTGCTCAAATTCTGTCTTTTTAACTCTTCATACCATTCCCGAAGTGGTAACACTACAAGAATTTAGACTGTGTGCCAATTGTTTGCTCTCTGCTGATTCTTCAGGGGGTGTTCCACCAAGTCATTGGTAAAGTTACAAATGACTTTATGAGCAACTTGAACATTTTCTTGGGTGCTGTACAATTTTAATCATTTATCAACGGTCGTTTTTTAAGGTAGTTCATAACTTACAAACGATTTTGTGAACCACCACTTAAGTATATTTTTAATGTTCTGAATCAGAGGTGCAATTCATATTCAGGTAGGCAAACTATGAGAGAAACCTGGTGGTTTAGGTGTTACATATCCTTAAATACTGACCAAAATTAAACATAGGCCCGCAATTTAAGATTTCGTCCTGAAATTTTGCTACTTTAGGACTAGAAATCCTTGATTGTTATTACTCTTTCTGCTGTTATAGATTCAAACATTGAGATCTCAGCTGGTTGTTCTAGAGAAGCACAATATAGAACATCTCCTCAGACCAACACAGAGGATGCTTCGGAACTTAAGAGAAGAACACGACATCGCATCCGATGACGACCAGGAGATTAGCGACGACGATGATGATGGAAGTCAAAGAGAGAACTCTGAGTCTCTTGGTGACTCCTTGGATATCGCTCTTGATGAACTGTCTGATTCAGGTAATAATGAGTCTAAGACATTTACTCCCACTCCAAGGACCATTAGCCACTCCAACACCCCCCTCCCAGACATTAGCCCTGTACCCCCTTAACCGTAACATGCATCCTTACCCTAACCCTAAACCAGTGGTAGTAGTCCTTTGGGGGTAATGGTATTTATTCTGTGGGAATTCTTTGGTGTAATTGTTCTGGGGGTAGATGTTCAAAGGGTAGTTTCCTAAATGGCCAGTTGTCCAGATACAGGTTTTTAACAAAAATAGATATTCTCCAGATTTTCTCATATCATATTTTGACGTTATTGCATCATTTATATCTATCAGAGTAAGTTTGTATTATTACAAATGTGTGTTGATACATTTTATCAACTAAATATTAAAACATGGTTAGAATATCACATTCCCCATTTTCCTTGAAAATATTCTTTAGCATAATAATCAAGGTCCAATTATCATTTCTTACTGTAGATTCAGGTTCAGATGAGGAGTATGATCGTCCTTCTGCTTCTGAAAGAGTCAGAAGAAACAAGGTGAGATACTATGTGATACCATTTTAGGTCTTTGTTACCATTGCACACATTTTCCTGGGTTATTTGAGTACATTCAAGTTGTTCAAAAGAAAGCATTATCCTAACTGCATCCACTTTAGTTCACTAATGCGGCTGTCACAACTCGCCGTGCCTTCGACGTGCAACTTCCTACGATGGATTTCGTAGAAAAATCGTGCAGCGCAGGTACCTCGCAGGCACGTTGCATGTACGACGTGCAGGTAGTTTTTCCAATACCTTTACTACAGAAACGCAGGGCTCGCAGAAATTGACCAACGACATGTGCATGCATTTTGCATGCAGCGCAGGCTACGTTGCATACACATGCCCCGCAGCCTACGACGAGTTGTGACCGCCGCATTAGACAAGATCAAGATATTCCATGAAATTTTACCTTGAGGTAGTGTGGTCTACTCCCTAATCTTAAATCACTGCATAGTACTGATGACCTGAAGCAGGCATTTTATCTACATTGCTTCTCTACACCCAGGTATGTGATAGAATTCTCCCCAGGGAGTTGAGAGTATGCAATTTGAGTGGTGCACTAAACTTCACACTGCATCCCTATTAATCATTTTGAGTACCTTGTACTTGTAATTGGAAAAGCATTAAATTAATGGTTTAAAACAAGCAACATTTTAAATGCATATAAACACTGGAAAAATTTAAAACTTGTGTCTTTAACTGTTGATCTTTTCTAGTTTTCCAAGTTGAACGAGAAAGGCGAGTCCTTGCTCCATAGAGCATGCATTGCAGGAAACTTAAAACAAGTCAAAAAGCTGGTTGAGCAGGTGAGATTAATTATCAATCAAATCATTTTCATATTTTGAAGATCATGTATAAAGAGGAGTATGGAAAAGGGATATCTTCTTTTTAATTGCGTGATGATTGCCATTGCGAGTGATTTATGCTTTCGTGGAATGATGAGATTTTGGAACATGCACAAGGCAGCAAATACCAAACTTCTCACATTAGTTTTGGCAAACCAATTTGGAAACAGATTATTTCCTCAAAATTAAGACCAAATTTGTTGAATTTAGTTGATTAAGGTAAGTAAAAGAATTAGAGGCTGAAAATTTCTAGAGGTATTAGATGTATTGAAACTATTACTTCGTGTAGAATGGCCATTAAATTTTTTTAAATGAAATATTTATTGCCCCAAAAATCCATTGAGAATTGTATCCTGTAAAGTCCTGTAGAGGATCATAGAGATTTTGTTGAATATCTGGTATGCATTATGCCAGAACAAAATAATGTCATTATTATACTTTAAGGTAATTTCAGAATTAATTATTATCACCTTATGTATTAATTTTTGTTTTCAATTACTTGAATTAGGACCACCCTTTGAATTTAAGATCCTGGCGGATAGGCCTCTTTTCACAAAGCATACAACTATAGTTAAACAGACATCGTTGATAACCTATAGACTGCTGGTGATTGCTGAATTAGTTATATAATCTCATCAATTTTCTCAAATTATTCACTAGGGTCACCCCTTGAACCCCAGGGATTACTGTGGATGGACTCCTCTTCACGAGGCCTGTAACTATGGTTACACAGACATTGTTGACGTTCTCCTGACAGCCGGTGCTAATATCAACGATAGGGGCGGAGACAAGTGTGATGGAGTCACCCCACTACATGATGCAGTCAATTGTGGAAATTGGCCGGTCGCTAGGTTACTCATAGAGAGAGGCGCTAATACAAATGCTAGGGATGATTCTGTAAGTATACATCTTGATTTTTTTTATCTGAATAAAGTTCCATCTACTTTGCCAGAGTATATGGATTGCCAGGTTTATATGAAGTTGAGTAAATTGTTTGAAGGACAGATCTATTATTGCTAAATTCAAACCAAGTTACTTTTTCAAAATACCGTGTTATCAATAATTTACCTTCAAGTTACATAAATGATGACAATGTTGAGTGCCATTATTCTTAAACTGTTGGTCTTCTGGTGACCCATGGACAACCTCTCTCCCTGTGTTTCTTTCTTTCTTTGGTCACACTTTCATCTATCTGTTGTCTAATAATAATAATAATAATAATAATGTATTTATATAACGCATTTTCCATTATAATGTTCAAATGCGCTGTGTACATAATTTCATTTAAAAGCTACTTTACACTTCAAGTACATGTTCATATATGGTTCACCTCACACTAATTGCAACAGAAATCGAAACATGTACTCTGATCAGTAAATCTCCTCTACAACATAAAAGAGTCCTAAGGATTTGAGTGGTGGAAAGGGGTCAAAAGTCAAGGTCAATAAAGGTCATTTTTGGCCTTATATCGTGTAAAAATGATGTAATGTCAATGTTTTGTTTTCACTTATAATTGAAATTAGTAAAGCAACTTAACAGAACTGTGGTCATTATGTATAACAATATGCAAATAAAGATGAGCAGGTTTTGGTAGTACCATATGAAGGCAAGGGTCAGAGTAATAAATGTCTAAAACGTGTGAAAATGAAAAAGAATTGCCGTTATCCTAGCATAAAATTACAATAACTTATATACAGTCAATATGTGTTCAACCTCACAAAATTGAAACTTATTTAATTAGTAAATCTCCTCTACAACATATCAAAAGTCCTAAGATTTCGAGTGGTGTAAAGGGTCAAAAGGGTCAAGGTCAATAAAGGTCACTTTGGCCATAAATCATGTGAAATAAGTATAATCTCATGTTTGTTTTTCACTAAGAAACTTGAAAATTAGTAAGCATACTACAGAATTGTGGTCAATTAGTTATAACAATATGCAATAATGAGCAGGTTTTGGTGTAAACTCATGAAGGTCAAAGGTTAGAGGTCATAAATGTTAAAACGTGTGAAATGAAAGAAATTGCGTTATCCTTGGCATAACTTAAAACCAGTACAGGTATGTAAAAGTCAACTTAGTCTAATTTGTTAGTAAAATATTTGAAGTTTAAAGGTCAGAGGTCAATGGATATCCAAAATCCTGTGAAATGATGAGAAATTTCTTTTATCCTATGGCCAGCTCGGAGATCTACTATAGAGACTGACACCGAAACTTTTAGCCTCTATTGATACTTAGGCATGAATTTATATGGTTTTTGGTGACAACCATATTAAGGTCAAAGATCAGAGGTCAGTAGATTGTCAAGAAACTGTGAAAGATGAGAAATTTGTTTTGTTTACATGAGGAATGCTGCTAAACTTGGGGAGTTATTATATTGGATACTGAGGCAATTAAACATATAGGAACACACGAGGTGACAGTCATTACAGGTCAGGAGTCAGTAATGTCAAAAATCCTGTAAATATTGATGAAAAATTTAGGTTCATTGCATTGTGTATATTGAGAGACAAACGAACTTTGCAGTAGTGACAACTATTATATTTTGAAGGTCAAAGGTCAGAGATAAGTAAATTTTTATATCAAGACGTTGTGTAACTTATACCTCAACTTGAGATCCACTTGAGGAGTGTGAACCAACTTGTTTAGTATGTGATATTGATGGTAAATTTTATGACATTGAGACATGTTTAGGATCAAAGGGCATATTCCTCCACAAATACTAAGATATTATCTTTTGTTACCTTTTTTAAGCGATAACTTTAGACTTTAGTACACAATTCGTAGATCAACGTTAGGTATTAAGCGGACACACGCAGAATATGGTGGAAATCTTGGTAGCGACCAAGATAAAGTCAATCGTTACGTTGTAGATAATATTTTTAAAGTAATGGAACACCACAAAACATTGAGAAGATTTAATGAAAATGCTTTAATAATGAGTTATGGTAGTGCAGGTATAGTAGTCTATTATAGTGGAATCCTTGCCAGAGATAAAACATCAATGGAATATATTCATTTTTATCTCTGGCAATGTTTACAGTCATTTCAAAAACTAAAAAGGTTTTAGGTGATATCATTAGTGATCTGAAGGCTCTGGTCTCAAGGAAAGCGGCCCCTCTTTATGGCGGTGTTCCTGACGTGGATTTTCGGGAAAGGGGTGCACTATGTTTTGGGTCCCAGTTCAGGAGGGGAAAATGTCTGAAAGATATTGAATAAATGGTCTCTTCTGCATTTCCCAACTGTTTTTTAATTAGGGTATGTTCTTTCAAATATTTTTGGAGGCAATTATAGAGGTCCGTATAAAAATTGAAAAATAATACCGGTCTGTAGAGGGTATTTGCTGGTGACGTGGAGTTAAGCTTCTGTATATCTCCGTCTTGTATATAAAATTCTTTGTTAATAGGACATGTTATGATTGTATAGTATTCGGATCTCCATCATAGAGTGAATTATGACTAGTCTATGTTGCACTTGTTGTTGAGACGAGTGTCATCATTTGGTAATGTTCTTAGGCTTAGAGTTTTACTATCGTTCTAAGCGAATCTTTTTATGTAGATCGAGAAAGTATGTTTATATAAGAATTAGGCAAGGGCTATAAGTGGTGGCATGTTCGTGTGCCGACAGATTAAACGCATTGGTAGTATAAGTGGTATGTTGAAGCAATGTACTCTAGCATCCAAGTAAGGTTTAATTGTCATGGAAGAAGAAAAGTGTTGGACGGACTAACCGTTACATTTGTGACTAAATATAGAAAAATGCTGCAAAGAAGACTATAATGGAAGGCTATATGTATTGTAGAATATGCTATCTAACAATTCAGTTTTTTCATATAGCTCTCACTCTCTCTTTAGTCCTATGTAATCATTCATTTATCTACTCAGAAAGACATTTTATGGGTAGTTTTCTGCTGTATTAATGTCAGTTACCTCATTTGCGCTCAATGATCATTGATACTTCTTTATGTTCACACAGATCAATAGACCTATCACGAAGAATAAAACTAATAGCACAATGAAAGATCCAACACAATTAAATCCTGACTTGCTATTCAAAATGATCTTTAAACATTTGTTACCAGAACATATCAGTCATAATGTAGTTCCTCAATGTTGGTAAAATAATCAATCTGGCAATTACTTTTGAATCCTTCCAATACTTCTCATGCTTCAGTGGCGGATCCAGGCAGGCGGCACAGGGTGTAACGCCCCTCTATAATACTTATACTAAATTGACTTGTACATGTTATAAATTTGGGAAAACTTGGCGCTCACTACTCATGGGGTCAGGCACCCCTCTATTTTCAAATCCTGGATCTATAACTGCGCTTTTTTGCGGTTAGCATATATTTATCATTTTTACATATACTTTGTGACCTACTCGGATATTTGGCAGTGTTACCCTACCATCAAATATATGGACTATTCAACAAGGCTAGTTGAAAGTCATTTTATCAGTGCTTCTTAACTTTATATTGAACAAAAAACTATTGTACATGCACATTGTACATGTTTTTCATTATTTTGACATAGGTAGCTGCCCAAAAATGATCATTATATCATTAGTCCTCTTTATATCATAAATTAACACGAACTTTTGATAACATTAATGAAACAAACTTCTCGTCATCTCATGAGTAAATTTGTCTTTCGTCATTAATTGACTTTAAATTCTTGAACATATAGTTAAGTTGGCAATAAATACAAGTGCCATGAACCGCAATAACCTTCCTAATTATCAAGTGCTTGCGAAGTAATTGTGAAGACACAAGGGATTTCATTATACTGAAAAAATAGTTTACCTGTCATACATATGTGTCCTCCGACTTTGAAAGAGTTTACCATCCGCAGGTCATTGGCTCATCTCCATCAGTAGTCCCTTTCATGAGTTTTGGACAGGATTTTAAAGCTAAAAATGACATTTTAATGCCATTGCCTTTGCATAGTTGTCATTTAAACTTTGTATTTCATCTTCTTACATTCATACAGAATGCTTCAAGTTTGTTTGACATACAATTACAGAAACTATCAGTCATTGCCAAAACATAAAGTAGTTTCCATCTTTTCTTTTTACACAGGAATTAGACATTCGTTTGGTGACCCCTGACCTTTGAACCTTCATGGAAGTCACAAAAAACATTATTTAGTTACCTTTATAAATATGATAGATCAAAGTTTGGTTGAAATGCCCCCAGTTTATGATTACCAATCTCAAAATCTACAAGTTCATTTGCATGATAATTGACCCAAATTTATTGACATCCTGACCTTTGACCTTTAAATAGATACCCGGTCACTAAAAAGCCTTCAAAGTTCATTTCCACATCAAGATTGCACTTGGTTTGGTTGACTTATTTTAGTCGATCTCAAGTTATAGTTAAAGCCAAAGGAACTTTCAAAAGATTTACACAGGATTTTGGATTTTTATTGACCTCTGACCTTTGACCTTCAAATATTTATCACCAAAACCTTACAGGTTCATTCACCTAACAACATTGAACAAGTTTGGTTGACATGACCTGTAGAGGGTCTCAAGTTATAGCTAGGACAAGGAAATTTCGTGGCATTTTCCCCGGTTTTTGACGTTTATTGACCTCTGACCTTTGACCTTCAAATGGTTACTACCAAAACCTGTCCATTTATTTCTATACGATAATTGACCCAAGTTTTGATAGAATGCTTTTGCTAATTTTTCCTATTTATAAATATGAAATAAACATAACATTACATCAGTTTTACATGATTTTAGGCCAAAAATGACCTTTAATGACCTTGACCTTTTGACCCCTTTCCACCACCTCGAAATCCTTAGGAACTTTTGATATGTTGTAAGAGGAGACTTTACTGATCAAGATACATGTTACAGATTTTCTGTTGCAATTAGTGTGAGGTTGACCCCTTTTTTGTCCTAGAATGACTATACTATTAATTACAATTACAATTATAATACTTATTTATAACATTAAAATAATACATGACACAAATAAGGGGATGCATCATACATAATACTTAACATTAATGATACATGATACTTATGACAATTCAATTAAAATTAATTTACTTAAGTTACGGAGAGAAAAGGAATGATTTCAGTTCTTGCTTAAAGATGTTAAAAGATCGCTAGTTGGTTCCAGAGTGTAGGGGCTGCACTTGAAAAGGCTCTATTGCCAAGGGTCGGGAGCATCTTTTTAGGAGAAGGGTGTTTAAGCAGGGTGCCATTAGAAGACCGGAGGGAGTAGCGGGATTGGTCATTGATGGTTACGAGTTCGGAAAGGTAAGGAGGACCTACACGGTGGATACTTTTGAAGGTGAGTATGAGTACTTTGAACTTGATCCTGGACCTAATGGGCAGCCAGTGCAGTTCGCGAAGGACAGGTGTCATGTGACAGAATTTAGGGGATCTAGTGGCAAGTCTGGCAGCTGCGTTCTGGATCCTTTGCAATTTCTCAATATTGTTTGAAGTGACACCGTACAATATACTATTGCAGTAATCAAGGCGGTTGGTGATGAACATATATATTTTAATGTAAGAAAAGTAATATTTTGTCTCCCTCTTTTTCTTTGGCCTCGTCAAAATAATGAGGTCTTCTATTCTTAAACCTAGATTATTATTATTATTAATGAATGGAATTATGATCATTAAAGGGATAGATTAGTAATGGGACTGCACAGAAATTCTGCTTGGTTTGCTGAAGGTAGTCTGATATTACTTTTCTTGCATTAAAAGATATATGTTTCATACATTTTGTGACATTCCTTTCATGAATTTAGGCGAATTCAAGTGTGTTTGTGTGAGAGGTACCTGTTAACGTTCAATGAAAAAACATCAAAACTTAACGAACAAGAACAATTTATTGATTTGACTTCTGCACAGGGCAAGACACCTCTAGATGCTCTGAAGCTATGGCTAGAGTCTTATACCAATGAGATTGATACAGACACAAGAGAGGAATGCTTTCTGGTTGCCAGGATGCTAAGAGAGGGCGTCACTGCAACAGGTGAGATATATATATATTTAAACCATGTAAATGCTGTATTCATTATTTTTGTGGTCGCAGTTACTTCCATATTTGTCATATTTTGTGTTATATTTACAGTAAACTCATTTTAAAAGTTAAGCTGTGGTAAACCTAATTGTAGTAATATCCTTTTTCAATAATAACAAATTCTAATGCACATTCATGGTAATCTTTACAGGTGATGTTCCAAACAATAGACTTCTGCCTGCAAAGAATACACCAGCAGAAGCGTTTTTATTGAACAGCGACCTCTTTGACAGGGAGGAGGAATCGAGTCAAGCATCTCAACGGAGGACGTTTGAAACATCTCAGAGAGTCTCTCCCTCTCAAAGATTGGGCAGAGACAGTCATTACACACTGGGGAAGAAGCGGAAACATGTGCCTCAGAGGGACAGAGATCAAACTAGAGAGGTCAAAGGTCGCACTGTGGGTGTGGCTTCCAGGAGGAATGCTGCATTGTCTCTTGGCAGCGATAGCGAGGATGGAAGCGATCATAATGACAATGTTGAGTTGATGAGCGAAGATGGAGACATGAATATCGCTTATAGGATAGGTTATGTCGAACAAAGGCGCTGCGATGATGAGGATTCATTGCCAGAGGTAGACCTTGGAACCAGGACTAGCATCCCAGTTAAAAGTGCAATACCAACTCAGGAGAATAATAATAAAACAAGTCAGCTGAATAGGATAACAATGAGTGACACAGGACCAGTTGATTTGAGATCAGATACCTTTAGTGATGGTAATGAAAGCGATGATGACGTTTTACCTGCTTCTTTCCTGAATGTTGAGCGGACTATAGATGTAGACCGTCCATCTACTGCTCGAAAGACATACAAGGATGTGATGCAAGGAGTTGGAAGTGCAGCCACAAGGATAACAGATGCACCATTTGAGGTAAATACGGTTAGTAGAACGGATATCAAGAGTGCTCTTGTACCAGATGAGAGTTATACCGGTGGTGATGATTGGTTGGTAGAAGATGTTGTGCCGCAGCCTCGCAAACGCCAGCGTGTAGACATTGATGGAACCTTCAGGAACATGTCATCTGACCGTACACAAATATCGAACCCTGATTCACTGGAAACAACCAGAGAACAAAGAACTTCCAGTTCACAATCCTCCAGATCGTCATCTCGATCCCTCAGCCGGAAATCCAAACCTAAGCAAGCCAAGTTAACCAATCTTGGTTTAACCATCCAAAGAACTTCAACTGAAAGAGTTCCAAGTGACAACTCTGCTTATCAGACTATTAATGACAATGATGATGAAGATTTTGTGATACAGGATATTGCATCACAAACACATAGCAGAAGTATAACACCTACAGAGCGCCGTCACTCGTCTAGTACGTCTGCTATGGCGTCAGGTGATCAGCGTCCGTTGTTGCCTGGGCCATCATCTATGATGCGTGTACAAGTCAAGATTCAGGACAAGCTTTTGCTTATACCTGTAAACTTGAGGTCAGTGTTCATTTTACTAGATGATGATGATGATAGTGATGGTGGTGGTGATGATGATGATAATGGTGGTGATGCTGTCATTGCTGATGATGATATGATAACAGTGGTGGTGATGATGGTGATAATGATGATGATGAAAATGGTGGTGATGCTGTTAGTTATGATGACGCTGATGATGACGCTGATGATGATGATGACGAAGATGTTGATGGTGGGGGTGATGATGATGATGGTGGTGGGGTTGATGATGATGATGATGAAAGTGGCTATGATGATGAGCACTAATGATGGTTGAATTGAATGTTGATCTTGATGATGGTTTTGATGCTGATGACCTTAAAGCTAAGCTTGAGTTGTTGCAGCCACAATAATTTGGGATGAATCTGTTAGTTACGTCCTCACATTGTTCCATTCACATATACATATACGTACATATGATTATATTCATGTTTCATTAATGATTTCAGAAGAAATTATGAGAAAGTATCGAAACGGTCAGTCAAATTGAGACTTGGAGTAGACCACTATCCCCAACTGTCTCGCCTGCAGTCTCGACGTAACACACACACACACACACATAGATCCGGTGTGAATTGCGTGCACTTCAACTCATAGACTTTCCACGTGGATGAGCAAACTCGCGCACGTGGCATACGGCCCGACCAGCTACAGAATTTTTGCTTATTTTGCCCTTTTCTCAGCAAATACGCAATTTTCTGTAAATTCCTTTTGTGTGTAGTATCTATTTCCTATGCTTTAGATTTTGGTATGGACAAGAATGTTTTGATATCTTTCATCATGACTACCACTTAAGATTATCTTTAAAGCAAATGAAGAGGAAGAGTAAGTTTCTCAAATTTCCAAATTAAAGGTAGTGTCATCCTTTTGCAGGCAAAAATATTACATTTCTAGTTTTTGAGAGGATTTAGTAGTATATCAATGACTATAACTTCCCACAACATGATTCAGCTCAGATGTGTATGTTTGTCATTATACTGCGATTATCAAAATTCATTCCTATTTTTTTGAACCTCGAAAAATATACCGTATGGTGCGAACCGTTGACCGTTAGCGCAGAGAATAATGCACACTGATACGCCATGTGTATATTGCTGTGTGTGGTCCGCGCTGCACGCGCTGTAATATCAACGATGTTGTTGGACAGCTGGTCTAGATTGGTAGTCAGATTTTCGTTTCATATTACTGATCTAGGCAACCTATGACAGTAAGATTGAATAGACAGTATAGGTTGATCATATTCTAAAGTTATACCAAGTTGCATTAGTTTTCGCAATTTGTGAAAAAGGATGACACTACCTTTAAGCTATTTATTTCTTCTCAATTCATCATTTTCAGAAAAGTATACACTCTCCTGTGCTCCTTAAATCTTTCAAACAGCTACATGATCTTTCTTCTTCTTCTTCGTCTTCAGGGATCGGCCGTCCATGCAATGGTTGTCGGAGCAAGCAGCATCTCGCTATTACACACAGTGTGGCTTGAGACCCAAACTATCTCTCTGCACTCCTGAAGGAGCTCTATTCTCTCCTGAAGACTCTGTGGTTGATCTGCTCAACAACAATGAAATGGTATGTATTGTACTGGGCTTACGTAGCTTGTTGTACGCAAGCAAATGGGAGGCTAAACATGCAACATTTAGACCATCACACATGTATCATTGCATGGTTAGATGATGTCACAATATGATTCAGTTCATTACGCTAGATAAATGCACAATTGCGCAATGGGGTTACAGATGCACAGATGCATAATAGAATCACTGTTGGCTACATGTAACTGCTCAGGGACAATTTTTTTTTTTTTACACTAATTCTTTAACTATTTTTATTTACCAGAAAATTATAGGGAAAAAAATGTTTATTTTTCCAGGCATTTGTATTTTTGCTAACTTCCGAGGCGTGGTATATCAGAAATAGCCGATATTCCTATTCATGCAATTGTACAGAGATTTCACATTTGGTTACAGAGAGACGCTCAATTTAATTGTCTATGCCAGTTGAATAGAGCATCTTTCTTTCAATTAGTGCCATTTCGTACCATTGCACTCATGCCTATTCGCTATTTCTTTACAAGTAGCCGATACTCCTGTTTTTCACCAGTGACCCGTGGGCAGCATATTGCAGTAATTGTTTAAAACTCTCAACTAGATATATGTATCAGCACTATAATACTTTACTTGATTAGATAGTATATGATCTTTATTCCTTTCCCTCTTGAACTGCAGTCTGCATTTTTGCAGTATTTTTCAGTTTTAACTGTGCCATAGTCTTGTAAGCACCTTGAAGAGGGAACTAAATATTTGCATTGGATATTGGATACATTATCAAATTGGATTGTATCTAAATGTTCGTGCAAAGAATTGTTTAATAAGAGAAAAAAAATCTAAGATTTTATTCACAGCGATATTGCATTTGGAACATTTCAAAATCTAGGTATATATTCCAGTAATTATTATCAAGTATCATCTCATCTACCTGTACACTAATCTTGTATATTTTCTATTTTTGTCGGGATTGAAAATCAATGTTGATTGATTGATATACTTTCCTATTTACTATACTGATTGTTAGATTCTTCTATTGACTTTGTATTCTCTCAAGATATCTTTTCTTTTTCTGCAATTATTCAGGTTGTAGGCAGAGTGGATTCTTGGGATCTTCCTCCGTTAACTGAACGCTACAGGAAATCCTGTGAGAGAACAAAAAGTGGTAAGTCCTTGTCTGAAATAAACTGAGATAACAAGATGTTATAAGGAGTATACAATTGTAATCTTCAATAAATTTGATGATGAACATTTTATTAACATGGAATTTCAGAATGTTGAATATGAATTTGCCAGGTAATATATTATGCTGTCCAGTCTTGTTTTACCCTATTCTGACTGGGCTTTTCAAGAGGAGATTTTGACTGGGGGGGGGGGGGGGGGGGGGGGGGGGTCAATTTGACCCCCCCCTGAGATCTCGGCTGCGGATGGTCCGATCGCCGCGAAATCTTGCACGAACGTCACTGCACATGTAAAGGGTATCGCTGATATATTTTTTTTGGTAAAAAAATTCACATATTTAATTTATGCTAATTTATGCATACTCATGTATGCAAATTAGATGCTTTTTTATTAAAATTGTTAATATTTCATTAATAAACATAGTTATGAAGCTCAAATTTTTTCTAAAAGTTGCTTAGTAGCAAAGTCAACAGTATTGAATTGACAAATTCAGAAATTTCAAATTAATACTTTTGTATTTTATTGTTTTGTGAATTTCTTATGTTTGTTTTTATTTTTTATGTATTTCTTTGTTTTTGTAATTTTTTATGCTTGAGAAATGTTTCTTGATCAATATAAAGACATTTTTAATCAATCAAAAGGCTCAGAAGGCACAATTATCAATGTTATAAAGCAATTTAGGAAAAGCATTATTTTGTACACAAACGCATGCAAAATGATGATTTTCGTTCAATTTTGGCCTGACGTGCAATTACATAACGTTGCGTAACACGACAACCGGGTGTCCGATTTGTTTTAACTTGGTGTCAAAAGTTGCGGGACACTTGAAAGAAAAAATTCCTAGAGCGCAGGGTCGCGACTTGCAGCGGTTGTGCGGCATTCGCGGATTTCTTACTGGGGGGGGGGTCAATTTGACCCCCCCCCCCAGTCAGAATAGGGTTAATATAAGAAGCACGGATACATCAAGATTCTGTAGAGTGAGTTAAATCTTCTAGTCTACATTTCAGATATGTGCAAATCAATGGATTTGGTAATCAATATAACAAGATTTTTAAAAAAAAATGATATAAACAGGTTAGGTTGTGAACACCTCGTTATAAAAGGAGTGAACTGTGTTTATTTCTGATCTGTGATAACTTTTAATGTTGAAAATATCTTACAATCCCATCAGGAGAGAACAACGACATCCTAACCAGACTCCAAAACTACCAGACCCAGCAGTCCCAACACGCCTCGACCCTTGACCTCTCCAACCTCTACCTGTGCCCCGCCCCCCTCATGCCCCTTCTTTCGGCCCTCCAGTGCCAGTACTCCCTCCGCATCCTACTCCTCCCGGGCAATCGTCTTGATGATGACTGTGCTTCTCAGCTGGCGGCCGCCCTCAAGACTCTACCCAACTTGACCCAGGTTGACCTTTCATGCTGCGGGGTCACGTGTGAAGGGTTAAGGTTCATTGCTGATGCACTGGATGGGTCAAGGGGTCCTGGAGGGGATGGATTTGGAGCGATGATGGGAGGAGGCAAAGCTTTTCAGGTGAAAATAACATTTTGAGCTATTTTTAACCTTCATTTGATAAGTAAAACTCGGTATTTCACTCAGCAATTCTGGAAATGTATTGTATGAAACAGTCCAGTAAAATAAATGTAGTCAGTGTTTTTAGTATCAATTGTACAATATTTTGTTTTATTTCACATTACTGCATTACATCCGAGTGTGTAAATGGCTGAGTTCAAGTATGTGAAATGGTTTATTATTGTTATGAAGAATTTTATTGTATAGTACAAATAACTAGGCGTTCCAGTGTTTCTTTATACCTGTGTAAAGAGCCCTATGTAATTTGATAGTACCAAGCTCTTGTATATATAAGTATTGATGGTGAATTGCTCTAAATAAAACTGTTCAATATGTTTAAAATTTCACAGCTATTAGAAGAGTTGGACCTGAGCTACAACTACCTCACAGACTCAAGTGCCTTGTCTCTAGCAACGATTGTGAAACACTGCCCTCTATTGACAACCCTGTCCGTGAGGTCATGTGACCTAACAGCCAAGTTCTTCCAACTCCATCGTCATAAACTTGTAGAGGCTTTCCAAGGTACAGTGGAAACTTTATACATCTTATGTATTCTATCAAAAGTTTAAAGCTCAAATTGAGTTATTGTATCCAAAAGTAGATTGAGAGGAATCGTATACTTAGTAAATATTTTCTCACATTGTTCCATCAACAAATAGGTATTTGAAAGCTAAAAGGGGTTCTATGGGACAGACATTGACACAAGGGCTTGCCATAGCTCAGTTGGGAGAGCACCTGTCTAGCTAATCCCATTTCTTTGCACATTTTTTCATATTATCTATTGCTGGTCAGTTTCACTTTTTTTTTCCAAATGTTTATTATATGATGCATTCTTGTTTCAGGAGCACTATCTCTGCACACCCTACACATCTCTCACAACCTACTGGGTTCTACTGGGTTGGAGCTCCTACTAGGATGTCTATCAACTAAGGTACTCCAGCATCTAGATCTGTCCAATGTAATCGCATCTCGCAGCGATGGCATCCACATTGCTAGGCATCTTGTCAAGTACTTCTCAGAGGTGCGTACCTGAAATGCATCATTCTATTGTTATCCCTTTGAAGCTTTTATTATCTGAGAATAACTGAAGAATCAGGTTTTTGAACGAGGATAGATTTGTATAAAATGATACAGTCTGCTCATGAGTTGCTCAGGACCAAATTTTGAGCAATGTCATTACTGTGAACCTGTTTGATATTGGGCATTGGAGAATAATATAATCTTGTTTTGTTCCTGCTCATCATAACAAGAGTACCCTGTTCTGACAGAAAACAGTATATGAAGACAAACAGGGAAATAAAGGGAAATATCTTGTGATTTATGAAATATGGAAATATTTAATTCTAAAATATTTTGAAAGGTTTTGCAAGCATAAGGGGAAAAACTTTTGATTTGAATCTGATGATTTTGTATGTCAAACTTGTATTTGAGATCTGTGATTATTGCAATTTTTAGGAATCAATTTGTCACAACTGATTGGAGAGATTTCTAAAATTTTCTCGCAGTTGTACATCATCAAAGCCAGATTTGAATTTAAATATCAAGATGCAGTGCATTCCAATTATAATAAGGCCCTAATCCCCATGATACGATATTGCCCTTTTTTGGACAAATTTATCTTGTATCTGTGCATGTTGTAATAATAAAGTGACCTCTAAATACTGAATGACATTTTCTTTCAGGAGCCAGGTTTGGATAATCTTCACCTCTCGGGCTGCCATCTTTCTGATCTAGATGGGGATTATTTGAAAAGGTAAGGATCAGAACCAGAAAGTAGAAGAATAAATTTTTTTTTAAATGGGAGCAAATTATGTACATTTAGTTTTGGAAATTAATTTTTATTAACTATAATTTTTAATACAATCTTCTTTTCTTTTTCTTCACATAAACCATTTTATTGACTAGGTTATAGCTGTTGATATGAAGGTATTGTCTTATTCATGACATCACTTTGCTATAAAAAAAAAAGAGAGGAATTATTCTGCAGTTCACTCTGATTATAACCTCACTACAATGAAGTAGTGGCCATGACTGTTTGAAATTAGGACCTGGAGAGTGGTCTGCTTATGATGAAATCTTACTGTATCCATGGTCGTTATAATGGGAGTAGACTGTATAATTCCAGAATAAAGAGAGAATGGATATCAGTATGTCGTTGCTGGACATGGGCTGATAAATCCTTGTATCTCAAAAATGTCAAGAGAGTGGAAAAAACGAGGCTGCCAACGCACTATTACATATGGGATAGCCTATCCTGTGAAATGCTGCGACGGCTTCATTTTTCTAAGAGATCTGGGATTTTTCGATAGGACATCACGTGAGTGATTACTTAGAGGTTAACCCAGCAAGGTTATTTTCATCAAAATTTGAGATACGTTTTATCAGCCTAACGATGAAGTGTAATATCATGTTCATCTCTGTCTATATATTTGTGTTTTGTTGAAATGTCGCTAAACATGTGACTATTTATTTTTCTACCACAAAACAGACTTCAGCCCAGCTCTAAACACTGGAAGAGCCTGGACCTCTCCGCCAACCCAAGACTTTCATCCGTTGCCCTTAGCGACATCTTTCTCTCAATGACCCAAGATTCCATCTCCATCTCCCGACTGGATCTCTCGGGATGCCTCATTCAGTCTCCGATCGATACCCTCCTCCTGGATGCCTTCACCAAGCTCCTCCCTGACCCCTCACAGGTCAGAGGTCATGAGGTGGGTGACATCGGATCAGGGTTAGTCGAGCTGAAGCTATGTGGAACCGACCTGAACAAGGTGGATAAGGAGCTATTGATGAACGTCTGGAACGTTGCACATGGCAAGCAAGCAGGACATCATATAGATGCTAAGCGATGTATCCTATTCACAACTAAATCCTGACCAGAGGTCATGGAGTCATGACCTGAGGATTCAAAGGTCAATGTTTATCGAGCAGAGGGTGTGTGTACCAAGCTAAACAAGGTAGAAAAGGAGCTATGTATGAATGTGTGAAACGTTGCACATATGACTCAAGTAGGGCATCAAATTGATGCAAAGCAAATCATCCTATTCACAAGTTAATCCTGACCTTAAGTCATGGGGTCATGAACTAAGGTCAGAGTAGGTCGACAGAGGGTGTTTGAACCAAGCTCCACCAGGTAGATAAGGAGCTATGGATGAACGTGTGGAGCATTGCACATGGCACATTTAGTCGTCATTGGATATTACTGGCCTTGTGGGATGCAATCTGGTTACCATATGGGATACCATGCCATGAATTTTGATCAAACGTAAACCATGTGTGATGTATGATAAAATTATATATCTAATGTGGTATATATAGAAATGACAAACACATCCCAGTCTTGATGCCATGGAGTAGTAAATATAAAAACTACATTTTCACCTTAAGTTTAAATAGTGATGGAAGTCCTTGTCCATAACCTAATACGTGTAGCAAAAATTAAAATATTCAAAGAATGTGTGTTCACCATTTGCAGTACTTAAAGTCACCTTGCATTTATCTATCAGCATCATTATAGCAATCAATTATATTTTGGTTATTACTCAGAGCAATAACTGGCTGCTTTATAGATGATAATGACTCTTAATTTATATTTTCTTCAAGATTCTATGATTTGAGAGAAAAAATAGTTGAAATTGTCAATTTTGAAAGCACAGCAGCAGAACAATGTTGAATTTTGTAATTTTCCAAATACTAGTACTCTGTACAGATTACTGAAGGTCGTTTGTCATAATTGTATTCATACCAGTTACTACATGTACATGTTGTAAGTTGAATTTACAATATATTCCAGTATTATATAAACCTAATCTCAGTGAATAACCAATAAAAGATCATTTTGTGGATACAATACCTCATAGTATTTGGTAGTTGCTCAAGCTTCATGTTATATATAGATACACAATTTACGACACACAAGTGAAATAAATGCATTACACCTTCCTAGATAGTGTATTCTTGTTAAAAATGAGTATGGAAATAAGATTTTGGTATACATGTACTGTATACCAGTAAGCCAATATTTTTGCGAATTTGGTCTAAGGTGGGGGAATTTGTGAATTTTTTTCATGTTTGTGATGTTTCATTACTGAATAGCACGACATTGAAGTGGAATTTTTTTGACAGGACTAGCTCGCAAAATTCACAAAAATACCCATCCATACGGTCACTGTATCTACCGTCTGCCTATGGTTTCATGTTTAGTAAACAACAACTTCATATCCTTAGTGAAAATCAAACATTTTCGGTTTTTAATTGTTTGTGGGTTAAATGTGAATGCTGAGATGTCGTTAAAATGGAATGAGTCTTTGAAAAGTGAACCTCAAATAATATTAGCACATAATATAATGCACAGATGATTTTGCATGGTATTATCAGCTCATGTTATGTGATGTTGCATCTATAAAACCACCACTTAATCAATTGACTATGCACGTTCATTTCTAGTAGTTGTCATATATCATATATATACTATAAATCATTGAATATTATTTTTTTATACAGAATAGGGCCAGGTACATGTAGATATTTTACTCCTATGATTTAATTGACCAAATAAAACAATTACAACTGAAATCAATTTCTTGTAATTACATAATTTTATTATTGAGTTGCAATATTTCAGATTTACACATCAAGAACATAATCTCACTTTATAACAAACACCACATCACAAAATCATCAGCAATATATTTACAAATTCAGTTAAACCTGTCTTACTGACCATCTCTCTAAACAGGTTACTGTCTACAGTTATCACCTATATAGTGTCCATAAAGAGGAGCCATGTTTCACGTTTTTGTTGTTTTTTTTTCTAATTCGAGTGACCTGATATAGTGCCAGTACGTTAGATTACCCAACATGCATCTCGATATCGTTGACAACTCAACTTCCGGCTCCAAATCTGCAAGCGCGGCTAGCTGTGCGCGTGCATATTAAATAACTATGTACGCATAGGCCTACTAGTAATCCAGCAAATTTGTCAATCATAGGGAACAAGACATTCTGCATTTGGCCTGCATTGAGAGGAATTAGTTTAGTCAAATTTCTTCCTTTTTTTTGATCGGCCTATTAAAAACATAGATAGGACGTACATATGAAATTCAGCGCACCGTATGACTCCGGTAGTGGTACAATTTTTAGGTAAAAACAGCTAGGAATTTCAGCCAATGGCGGTTATGCATGCTGTTGCACCTAGAGGAAGTTGAGCTGTCAACCATTTGACCTTTGATCCGTGTAATTTGGCGATAATATCGATAATATTGAACAATATCGATCAGTTTTTGTATTGCAGGTAGCCCGAATAAGTATTTTAGTGATACCTATAGTGTCCATAAAAAAAAGCAATCCATTTTTAGAGGGGCCATGTTTCAAGTTTTTTTCTAATTAGTATTTTAGTGATTTATATGTAACACATAATTATGTCATACAGTAAGAACTCCCCATATGGTATGCTCAAAAACTATACAAAATGTCACTTTATTCCCATTCTAATAATATAACATATTTTGTGTGCATGTTTTATTATGTGTGTCGTATAGTTAATACAGCCTGGAAATTGATTTTAGACCAAACTTCATGGGATTTACGTGGGAAAGTGGTCTAATATCTTATTCAATACTGTATAAATGTCATACAAAATACACAAACATACTTGAAAAATGTAGATTTGCCAACATTTTATACATGTATACAAAACACACACACACAATATAAGGCACTTGGTGCTATCTGATTTAAACAATAAAAAAAATGCATACTGGTACAAGAACTCCAATTCACCATTAAAATGTCTTCAACTTCATTTTGATATCTCCACAATTCATATTTAGTCCACACCCATGCTTTGAACCAATCCGATTACCCAGCAGTGAGTAAACAAGTTTGCATAAATTAGGATCAGGTGAATTTTCTCGCTACAAAGAAATCTTGAAATATCTGTGCTAGTAATAACAGGAGTGGACTGTAATACTTACAGGTATCCTAACAATCTGAAGTAGAATAAACCACGGCTAGCATAGTCTCATGCCTACATTACTGTGACTTGAATTGGCTAGAAAGATTGAAGAACTGAATGAATGAACAAATTTTTTTTCATTTCATTAGAGGTGGGCTATAAATGGGTCATGTTTCAGAACCAAGTTTGTGCTATCTTATTGTAAGCAGCTCATTGTCCTGATCGATATGCCACCAATTTTAAGAAAATTGGATAAAAATTGAGACAGTGCAGGCCAAAAAACGATTTTGAGGGGGCGTGGCCAAAAAATGCTGAGTCATCACTTTTCAAAATTTGAAAAAGCTGTAATTCTTTTATTAAAAGGGATATAACGATGATTCTGGTGTCTATTCATATGTATTTCAGCCTGATAAATCCAATGACAGTGTTCAAATTGCAATTAGGGGTGAAGAAAGTACTGAAAAGGGGGAATTATAGTTTTTAACCCTTTATTTACCGTTAGGGTCTCTGAGGGCACCCTACACAAATTGTGTTTGCTCAATCAAGAACCACTGCGTTTTCAGTAAGATCTGTTTCATGTCTTTTTTCTTTACGATTCTTACGGACTTTGACAACCAAGTTCAAAATCGGACATTCCACGAGAGAGTTACTTGACTTTTCATGGTCAAAGGTCAACCGCAATTTGAGGATTTTTGCTCATTTTGTGTACAAAAACCAATGGCAAAGTCAGGTTTCCTATTTTACTTCTATAAAATCTAGCCGATTACATCACTTGAGCTGCTTTTATTGTTCATTGAGAATAAAAATACAGTACTATTAATGAAGGCTTGATTATTAAATTCCTAAAATAATGGAAAACATAGATATATACAGATAAGTATAAAAACAATAGGAATACATAAGAATATCTAAACAATGAAATACATAGATATGTTATAGTTGTAGACCTTCTGATACTTCAAATCATTATCTGGATCAATTTTAATTCTGAATGAATACTAGAACCAGTCTAAAGATGATTTACCTGTGAATTATAAGAGTAAAATAGGTAACTGACTTTGCGCATTGGTTTGTACACAAATGACAAAAATCTCAAATTGCGGTTTGCCCTTTGACCACGAAAAGTCAAGTAACTTCGTGGAATGTTCCAATTTCAATGAACTTGGTGTCAAAAGATTACCATAAAGAAATGAAGATGAAAAGATACATGAAACAACATTACTGAAACGCGTGGTGTGTTGATTGAGCTAACACAATTTGATTGTAGGGGTCCTCAGAGACCCTAACGGTAATTTAAAGGGTTAAAAGTATAATTCCCCTTTTCAGTACTTTTCTCAACCACCTAATTGCAATTTGGACACTGTCGATGGATATAGGCTGAAATACATATTAAAGCACCAGAATCATCTTTATAGCCCTTTTAATAAAAAATGACAGCTTTTCAAATTTTGAAAAACTTAGACTCATAAGCATTTATTTATGGACCAACCGTCCCCTGCAAATTCGTTTTTTGGCCCGCACTGTCTCAATTTTTATCCGATTTTCTTAAAATTGGTGGCATATCGATCAGGACAAAGAGCTGCTTAAACTAAGATAGCACAAACTTGGTTCTGAATCATGACCCTTATTTTACCCCTCTATAGCCCACCTCTAATTTCATTTATTTATTTCCACAATACAGCAAAAATAATTTACAGAACAAAACAATTAGTGAATAAGATAAATTAAGCTTACATAGATATAGTCAAAATACAAAATACATTTGTAACAATATCCAATATGTAATTTATCAAAATGAATTATTAAGTAGAGGCTGTATTGCGATGGAAACCAATGAAGCAAAGCTTGTTATTAAGGTTCCCAGAATATCAAATTTGTGTTGAAAAGAAGGAAAAAAATTAAGAAGACAAAACAAGACACACACAAAACAGAAAACAGGACAAGAACGGCACAAAGACAAGACAAAATAAGGAATGACCTTCTGCAGATAATGATATTTAAGCATTATAAGAAGCTATATGTTTAGCTTTGAGCTGATATAACAAGATTCCTTTTTATTACAAGGTTATTTTGCTGATCAAAGTCCTTGATATTACGGCACTTTTAGAAAAACGGTGCCCCTTATTCTCCAAGACACACAACATGTACCACACACATGCATGATCATAAAAATAATTTCAAATGCCATCATGAGAACACACTGCAGTGAGATGCAGACTTATAGAAGTACAGTAAAATGTAAAATGGTGGGCTCGAACTGAATTTAATCCAATGACAAGGGCAATAATACATTGTAAAGCTCTTTGATCAGTATCAAAAGAAAATAACTGCCTATAGCTTCTGTGTTACTCCAGTAAGGAACTGTTCGGCCTCTTTGTTGAACTCATCTGCATATCTCAAGTGAAGATTGTGCTTTCCCTTGGGCCATCTGATTAATCTAGGGGGGAATGAGGAAAGAGAGAGATAATAAGAGTACAGTCTACTCCCATTATAATGAGCACAGGTACAACAAAATTTCATCATAGTCAGCAGGGTAATTCTTACAGTCTCAATTTTAAAAAATTGCACATGTATACAGTCTGTTTCAAATAAAATGGTACAAGTGGAAAACATTCTTTTTAAAGTATAAAATTAATATTGATATTTCCATTAAAGTAGCCTTTCTTCTGCAATTTTAAAACAGACACTCTAACCACTGAGCCAACACATTGGCAAACAACAGGATAGGTTTTCTTAAACATTGACTTACTTGGATCCTTTTATTGTTTTATGAAGATACTCAGGATGTTCAGAGACCACCATAGCATCTAAATCACCATGGATTATCAGAGTTGGACAACAGATCTTCTTGGTCTCCTAAATAACCAAATAAACCACTTCTTTTAGTCCCTGGAATGAATCTTTTTTAACAACAAAAAGCTACAAAATAAGCACGATAGGTAATTCATCGCAGTTGCGACGGTTTCATCATATATTTTTTTAGGGGTGCGTAGCATGTAATGCTGTAATGGAAGCCTTGTTGCAGGAATTCTGCATCTAGTGGTTCTTTTCACAAATTTTGTGAGTTCATCTTACCAAAAATTTCCACATCAGTATCTACGGCTACTTATAATAGAGAAAAAAAAAAAATCATGAAATAATCCCCAAGTAGTCCAAAATAGCAATTATATATATATTTGCTTTTAAAGCAAGGACTGCGAAGTGTTTTTGAAAGTGGAAGGGCTGAGCAGAAAGTGGGGGGGGGGGGCCTGAATGAGCTGAAAATCACAAGTAGAAAAACTTTTTTTTGTACACGTTAACTAAAAACAGAGGGGGGGAGCTTAATCCCCTCCAGCCCCCCCCCCCCCCGGCCCCCGGCCTCTGCCCGTATACAGTAATGAGGATTAAAGATACAATTGAATGATAGGCTTACCTCTTTGCAAAGATCACCATCTTTTTCTGCCCTCAGTTTGGAGAGTGCATCACACCATCTATGCCAGATTTTCTCGAAGTTCTCTTTCCCATACGTAGCCTCCATTGGAGCTCGCATCCTTTCACTCCATTTGCTGACATCACGGGTAGCTGCAATGAATTTGTAGAAATTGTTTTACATCGTGAGATTGAGTACAAAATTCTGATTATTACAGTGGTAAAAAGCATGTTTTTACACTTTTTTTTCTGAATGTGTACATGTATGCAGCTGTTTCATCAATACCTGGTTGTAAAATTGTAACATTATCTCATACCTGAAAAAGAATTTGTTACGTATTTTTATCAAATCAACATCTTGTATTTCTTCTGTTGTTTTTGATCCACAATGCACATGGCTCAAGATAAGTTCACCTTCTCATTATATGTTTTTGTCATTTGATTCAGATTGCTGAAGGAAGGTATAAAATGTATATACTATTAAATATTCTGGAAAAGATGTAGTAGGTTTGATTGCCTGCTTTTCCCAAGATACTATCCACAATTTTATTTTATTAGAAATTGATTGCATGCTTCTCGAGATAAAAAAAGATAATTTCGCGAGTTTGGGA
Organism: Paracentrotus lividus; assembly: GCA_940671915.1. Taxonomy (NCBI): domain Eukaryota; kingdom Metazoa; phylum Echinodermata; class Echinoidea; order Camarodonta; family Echinidae; genus Paracentrotus; species Paracentrotus lividus. The sequence continues at coordinate 5,255,464 of CALNVZ010003435.1, read as the reverse complement.
AATTCGCCAGTGTATAATTGTAACTTGTTGTGATGTTTTGTATTACTATAAATAGCCTTATTTTAAAGCTGAAATTTTGCGAAAATAACCACTTATACAGCAATTCTCTAATATTCATTTTGGACTCACCTTCATACATTTCTATATCCCCTGGTGTGATATATGCATTAGCTCCCCATACAAGAAGTTTGTTGACATCATCAGTGTAGGTTCCTGCTAGGATCAGGCCTGTGATACCTCCATCGCTCCAGCCCATCACCGAGAATTTCTTGTGTCCCAAGGCCTGTTACAAGAATCGTTATCAACAGACATTAATCTGGAACTCATTTGTGACAAGACAGCCCCAAAATATGTCTCAATTCTTGCATTTAACATGTTTACTACCAGTATATAATGCTAGGTTTTAAGATTTCCAATGATGTTATTTAATTTGTACTTGACTCTAGTGGTATACCGGTAACCTAAATAAATACCATATGTGATACCGAATCTCGTCCCGTGTTGGCTTGCCATAGACTCAAAACCACAATTAGAAAGATATAGAATTCATGATATCCATTGATTTTATCTTCTCAAATGATGATAACTACCACTACCCCTTCAAGCATTCCTGTATTTCTTTGTTATATAATGTGAACATATCTGCGAGGATCAGGATTTTTTTTCAAAGCTGTCTCAAGATTTCATAAGAATTCCATCCCTCTAACCCACCTGCATGAGGTCTCTAGCATCCTTGGCATCTCGGTGGAAGAAATCTAAGGGAAAGTCCCTCTCCGGTGGGCGGGACTTCCCGTATCCTCTTGGGTCAAAGGCTATCACTGTGAAGAGATCTCGATTCAACTTCTCAAGCTGAGGCTTAAAATCAGTCTGGCTCGATCCTAGGAAAGGGAAGGGAATTGGTTTTTACTGGTCAACTTACACAATGTAGTGAAATCAGTATTGAAAATCTAATATATTTGCTGTGAAGGATTAAATAATATTCTTGATCTTAAATCTTAAATCTTAAAGTGGTCCATTTTGGGGAAAATCTAAAAGATATCACTATTTATTATGCACAAGCATGCTTCTAAAGGCAAGACATCATGCAATAGCTCACTTGCACTTGGACGACTTGGAAATTGAAAGACACCTCTTCTAAGGAATATAGCCCCGCCCCCCCCCCCCCCAGACAAATCAACTTTAGATCCTCTATATTAATTTTAGGTTTTACCCATGGGCACTCAGGGAACGGAGAGTGACATTCAGAAGCACATTCAGCATTCAAACAGTTATCATCCATACTTTAATCTTTTATGTACAAAGAAACGGTCATGACAAAAGCTGATGGTCCTCTATTCAAATAATATTTTTTTTTTATAGCGATGCTATCTTAATTAATGAGAATGAAATTCATAATCATGTTTACGAAGTGACTAAATGGACATTGCATATATTGAGCAGAACAGAACATTATGCTATAAACTCTGTGAAATATTAAGATAGCGTATCACTAATGTATTGAATTATTGATTGTATTCGACGTTATATTCTATGGTCTATAAATGCCACCTTGCATAAAAAAATGGTTGAATATTTTTGCTTAATTATGACTTAAAACTTGAACCCATGTCCTGTTTTAATACGGAGTGATGGTTATGGAGTGACATCTGGTTTCCCGCTCTTTTTCGTGAGGAGAAATGCATTATAAAGAAATATTAATACCAAAGTTTGTTAGAGTAGTCCATGATAATTACATTAAGCAAAAAAAAAATGGCAAAAAGTGACTAGATATATCGGAGGCATTTAAAGCCCCATAGTCCCATATGTGCAAATTTGGGTTTGATCAATTATTCAGCGCAAGAATACTGAATCGCAAATTTTTTTAACTTAAATGATTGGTTGTATTGTAAAGAAGCCTTTGTGGTAATTTCAGATCCTAATTTGCATTTTCAAAGGCACAGCGCCACATTAAAATTTCAGCTCCATGTCCTGTTTTGCTTGGAATTGCCCCCAAGTAAAAAGGTAAAAGGAAACAATGTGATGAATTGCCTAATAATGATTTCTTACCCAGAGCACCAGGCATCAATATGACTGGGTTCGGACCAGTCCCTGCTTGTTCATAATGCAGGTTCACACCATTCACACTCAATTTGGCAGACGAGATACCGGATGTGCTACACAGCAGTCAAAACAAGGAAATATTAGGAATGCATTTTACTTGTTGTAATTCTTAGTCCATTATCATGTTCTCTTTTTTTGTTTTGTTCAAATGTTGATGAATGAAAAGAAGTACGACTTTCATAATCCACACATTTTCTTTTAACACAAATTACAGGACCAGGAATATCTTCTCTCTCTCTCTCTCTTTTTTTTCTTTTTTGCATTTTGTGCAGTATTTTCTTGAATGTAATTTTACAACATTGTAAGACCTCAACATTAGCTGCCTCTGTGTAAATAGAGAATAAATTTAATGAAATTTAATAGAGGGAATGATGAAATAATGAATTATAAAGCAATGGGCTCTATGGACAGTGGGAAAGAATTGATTTGAGGTAAAAATGGAACTGAAGTCTGTAGCACTCATAGTCATGATGATAGCTACGACTACGAAAGTACGAGGTCAAGAAAGAAAGAAAAAAAATGATTCTTGAGACTTGATAATTTATTAATGTCTTTATAAATATAATTACTTGAAGTTGATCTAGACTCTAACTTAGATCTAACGTTATACCTAAGTTACCTCGAACTACTTGTTGACATTTTTGCACAAAGTTGATCACAGAGTGCTGGTGTGAACAGCCGTGATTTCAGGCTTGAACTGGAGAGAGCCTGCCCAATTCTTGGTAAAATCGTCATCTCTTCGATTGCTTTGTGATGACAATCTATCATCTGTGGCGTCTTGTTTCTTGATTGGCAGGGGCCGCGGGGGGGGGATAGTTTTCTTTGTTTTTGATTGTTTTTTGTTTTTTGAAAGCCAGGTGGTTATGTAAGCAAATTTCCACTCTATCATAATTTAGTGCAGTGGAAACACTAAGTCACCTTAAATAAATCATTAGGCCTATCTTTATTTTCAGCCAAAATAGCAAACACCAAAAGTGACAAAATTCCTTCATACTGCATCAAACAAACTTTCATATGACCCAAGCTTTCCTCATGCTCATACAAACTAATTTCGGTTTGCAACTCACCTTCCATTTTACGACTGATCAGGAAGGTGGGGGGTGTTGTGGTGAGCTGGAATGACTGGCATGGAATGGTCAATAGTGACAGCGAGTGAGGGAGGAGGTGTAATTAACAATAAATGTTAAATTCAATTGGCGTGGGGAGGGAAAATCAAGACTTGGTTGAAAAAAGGACTGCCTAAAACAATCGAAGCCCTTCGAAAGAATTAGCGTTATTTATAGGAAAAAAACTCTTTTTTCTTTCCTCACATCTTATTTCCTAGCAGCTTTATGTAGTTGAGGTTCCTCACAACCGTGTATGAGCCCTCTCACTCTGTCATACCTGTATCTCCCTCTC
>CALNVZ010003435.1:5238973-5250124 GCA_940671915.1 Paracentrotus lividus | reverse complement strand
ATAATAAACAAAAAGTTTCCAACCTTATTTAGAAATCAATGTGAAGCATTTTATGCAAAAAGTTGTCACTTTCACGTCACCTTGTCAGGGGTTGCAAGTAGCTACGCTATAAGAATGATTAAATAAACTCAATAACTAAATGTCGCGTTGTGGATTTTTTTTTGGAGAGTTTAGATAAACGTTGTATTAGATAATAAGTGGCTAACTGTGACAGTGATGTTAGATCCGACACTTTTGGGCTGGTGTTAAGGGCTTCAATTTTATGACAATGAAGCAGGATCCGCAAAAGTTCAATAAAGTTTGTTTTTTTCTGACTTTATGGTGTCAAAGATGTTTTTATTCACACTAATCTAACACCGCAAGTTTAAAATCCGCTCTGCGCTGTACATTTTAGTCATTTTTTTTTCAATGTGCCTGGTTACATTTGAGGAGCTATAGGTTTAAGGCTATACTCGGCCACAACTGAAGCTCACCATGACGCCACTATAACAAAATAAACATAACCGAAATAAATAAATAATGAATAATCTTTTTTTTAATGACTCAACCGAGACTACTCTCACTGGGAAAAGGGGAGGGAAGTATGTAATCTGATTAAGCCATTAATGCGTGAGATGTTTTCGATACAGAAAAGCATAATTTCTCTCGCTTGAGAGTCTATCTTTGCGGCTCTTATACATTTTTATTTCTTTTTTCTTTTTTTTTTTAATTCTGTGATTTCTCACAAAAAGAAAACTAAATTGAATTAAATACAAAAAATGAAAAGATAGCAGGACCAACAAAACAGAAATGCTGGCCGCATCACGTTGAGATTGAGGTGAAAACGCAACAATAATCATGATAATATTTTAATAGTTTAGGTTTCTAAAGACACCATAGTTGCTTTTTGTCATCGTTTTGGTTGTGGAATTCTGGGGGGCGTTTCACGAAACCATGGACAAGTTAGTCATATCTTTATCCACCAACCACGTAGTTAGCTCCAATCTTACTAAGTCGGTTACGACAAAGCTCTTCCAGAGCTCGGTACAATTGTTAATACGATATTATCGTGAGAGATGTGCATCGAGAATAGCCTAATCACGGTTTCGTGATATTTAGAACATTGGTGGTTTAGCAAAATTTTCAATATTATCCGAAAGTTGAAGTGATAAATCGGTCAATAACAGTATGAAAGCTAAACAAATTATGTATAATTATAAATATGAATTAAAACGCACAATGTTCTTACTGCTATAGTTTACAAGGTGTCAATCATGAAATTAATAAGAACTCAGACATGAGATGGTACCTGACCGGATGCGCTAATTTCATAGTTTCGTAAAATCAGACCTATAAAAAAGTGCGTAGGCTGAAAGAGTGGCGCGAGATTGAGGTTTTTTCCTAAATTTTCTGTTTGCTCACAAAAAGAAATTAATAGTGCATTGTAATTTAAAAAGAATCTATTCAAATTATTAATTTTGGGACTAATAGATGATTTTAAAACTACCGAACGTAGTTCTCGCGGTCTCTTTTATTTAGCTTATGGTAAGCTAGAATAATGCTTTTGCAATTTATTCCAATATTATATATCTTGATTGGATATATTACGAGATATATTATTTCTTTATGGATATAAAATCACTTAATTGTTACACCACCATTTATTTTCTAGACATTGAGACCAAAATCCTGAGGTTGCCACATCTTGTAGAACAAAAATGAGAAAATCGAGATTGTCGGCGGCAAATACAATTCGCCAACCAAACCGATGCTTGCCGATAGAAATGTGCGTTTGATTGACGTATCAGCGCTCTCCAAGATATGACAGTCGGAGCTGTCATAAGTATTTAAGTCACTTGTTGTCCACGATCTTGGTCAGAGAGGGCGCTTGCGTGGGAACCCGGCTTGTGGACAAGGTTCTGACTATTCGTCCGATTTAGTCAAGAAGTTAGACTTATGACGGGTTTCGTGAACGCCCCCCAGGGGGCGTTCACGAAACCGTCATAAGTTAACTTCTTGACTAATCGAGGATAGTGAGACAACTGTTCCACAGCGGGTTCCAGCGAAGCGCCCTCTCTGACAAGATCGTGGACAACAAGCTGACTAAATACTTATGACAGCTCGCGGACCTGTCATATCTTTTGAGAGCGCTGATACGTCAATCACAGCGCAATTATGACAAGCCATCGGTTTGGGCGAATTGGCATTTGCCGCGACAATCTGATTTTCTCATTTTCGTTTCATACAGAAATGTGGCAACCTCAGGATTTTGGTCTAATATCTAGAAAATAGAATGGTTGTTAAAAATTAAGTGATTTTATATCCAATAAAGAAATAATGATCTCGTGATATACCAATCAAGAATAATATTGATAAATTGCAAAAAGCATATTTAGGCTTACCATATAGCTAAATAAAGAGCCCGCAGAAGACTACGTTGGTAGTTAAATCGATCTATTAGTCCCAAAATTAATAATTTTGAATAGATTTCTTTTTAAATTACAATGCACTATTAATTTCTTTTTGTGAGCAAACAGAAATTTAGGAAAATACCTCAATCTATCTGCTCATTTCAGCTAGCGTACTTTTTTATAGTCTGATTTACGAAACTATGAAATTAGCGCATCGCGGCGGTACCCACTCATGTTCTGACGTGGTTTTATTAATTTCAATGATTGAACCTTATAAATATATGCAGTAAGAAACATTGTGCGTTTAATTCATATTATATAAGTTATCATAATTGTTATGAGCTTCATACTGTTATTGACCGATTTTTATCACTTTTATTCGATAATATTGAAAATTTTGCTAGAACCACATGGTCTAAATATCAACGAACCGGTGATTAAGGCTATTGGCTCGATGACATCATCTCCGATAATGATCGATATTACAAATTGTCGAGCTGTTGGAAGAGCTTTGGTGTAAGCCGACTTAGTAAGATTGGAGCTAACTACGTGGTTGGTGGATAAAGATATGACTAACTTGTCCATGGTTTCGTGAAACGCCCCCCTGCAGGAGTTACGTACCGAACTTGATTACAGATTTCACGAAATTTACACGTGTGCCAGAAGAAAATTTCATTGAAAATGGCTACCAGAAGGAGAGGAAATGTGGACAACCAACAGCCCAGTACAAGTTTGACGGATGGTTTACCATCAGTATGGCAGAGAGCATTCAGCGCTAAGTCACAATGGCCTGAAAAGGTGTGTATCTTGCAAACAGAAATTCGTGTCCCACACCTTGCAATCGGTGTAACAGTTAGGCCTAACTTATTTGTTAATATTATTAGTGACGCGTGACGTGGACGTGGGTCGCGTCTTAATTTTAACTTTGAACGAGCAGGTTTGGATGGTATCAAACTTAAGAAACACGCAATTTCGCGACAATATAAAAGTGATTTAACTTTCAAGATTAGAATAAGATTTGAGATTAGTACTATTTGAGATACTAGAATCTAACGTTAGTAGTATAGTTGTTGAATAACAAAATGTGTTTGAAAAAGCTGCTTTAATGAAGAAGAAAAACAAGACAAGTTTGGTGTGGTTCATCATGGGTTAAGAAGAAAAGCAATTTGTCCAAACAAAATGATTTGAATTGACCATACTCTCTTTTCTCATCCCTCCGCTTTGATTTGGAGATGGAAGTGAATATGTCCATTTTGGAGAATGCTTTTGCAGTAACACTGGTAAATGAAACTAACAATTGTTTACTTTTCATGCATTTTCTTTTTTCTTTTTTTTACATTTGTGTACTGTTGACTTGTCTGCAATTTTTATTTCAGGACGAATTCTTAGATGTGATTTACTGGATGCGTCAAACTTTAGCCATTGTAGCTGGTTTGGTCTGGGGTCTTGTACCTTTTCGGGGATTTATTGGCATTGCATTGTAAGTATCGAACCAAATATTTTGTAATATTTTAAAAATACGATCAGTATAAATTGACTACTCACGGTTAAATGTGAAAAAAATTGTTATTGCTCAAATAAATTGGGAAAAGTGTTCTTGCTTTTTGAAATATATACACAGGAAGTAAAACCATATGGGGCTAAGCTGCTACAGAGATATTTAATGTGAAGACTTTCAGAAAGTGAACTTAATTTTCCGTTATTAGAATATATATTTTTTTACTTGCCATTATTCAATAACTAGGTGTTTGGATGACCTTTCACTATTATTCTTGCTGTTAGTTTTATTTTATTTATCTCTTCTATGGTGAAAAATAATTATATTTTGTATCCATTTTATGACAAGTTTTAAACAAATATTTCACTATCCAGAGGGAAAATATCAGGGTTTTTTGTGATTGTGAAATCAAACTTGTTAAATACTGGTTCTCTGATAAATACAATCACATAGAAATATACTAGGGCTTATATTAAGAGTCAATATCTATTGCAGAAAGTAGAGAAACCTTGGAGAAAAACCATTGGACCACTCTTTCTTTGTAGTTGATTTCAAATCCAACCTCAAATCTTTCTTGGTATATATGCTGTAAAAGTAAAAAGAAAAATTTTAATCTGAATGCTGTAAAAGTAAAAAGAAAAATTTTAATCTGATTTGTTTGTGCATTTTGAATTTAAGATAATAATTTTTAAAAAATATCCAAATAAACCAAAGTTTTAGTTCTGTTTGACCGTATTTATTATTTTTTTCATTAATTATTAAAGGCCTACAGGGAGCTTAATAACCCAATTCAATGATACTGTACCTTCAAGTAATAAAAGTTCAGTATGTAAAAAAAAATTATGCTTTCTCTTTTTGTTATTAGCTTCTGCGCCTTGAATGCTGGTGCCCTGTATATCTACTTCACATCCTATCAACAAGTAGATGATGATGATTTTGGCGGACCTTGGGAACTCACTAAAGAGGGATTCATGTCTTCATTTGCATTATTTCTTGTAAGTATATTCTTTCTTATTTTTTAATTTTTCAATTTGTAGTTAATTTGTGTTAATTCCTATTTCACTTAATACAGCTAATGCAACTTTATTTGATTGGTTGAAACTTGCTTTTTTTTCCTTCAAAAGCCTAAAAATATGGATTTCCTTGACAAGTGAATACAGTACACTGTATACAGTTTTTTTTTTAAAGAAGGCGAAAATGCCAAAAGCCCAGCTTGCATTGGGTAAACCATTTCCAGACAAATAAGCAGTAATTACATACATGTACAGTTGAGGCCAGAAGTTTACATACACCAAGGGAATTCAATGAAAATTATTCACTTGCCAAACATCATAAAATTTACTGTATCTTCAGAAATATTAATACTACCATGACCAATCTGGTATCAGATGAAAGAGCTTATAAATATAGCTCTTTCACATGACTGGGATGCCAATGGGATTTAAGTATATTTCAAGTAGAATTTTCTTTGTAGAAAAAAGTAATATTTTTGCCAAATGTATTCTATTGTTGGTCATTATATTTTCAAACATAGTTTCATAGAAATATATAAATGTCAAATCTATGATTGATATTAAATTTTCTATCATGATATGTCCCTACTAAACAACAAAAGTGTAATCTTAAATGTTTGTGTTGAGAAGTAACGAGTACAAATATTTTTTTTTTTTTTAATCTTCTTTTTTTTTTCTTCAAATTTATCTGCAATATGAAGATTTTTTTGGGGGAAAAAAAATGACACCTTAATATTTTGCAGCCCCTGATGAAAAACCAATGTGATAGAAGTGCATGAAATACTCATTTATTTGATACCAAATTTGCCATGATAGCACAGATATTTTATAACATACAGTAAATTTTATGATGTTTAGCAAGTACACAATTTTCATTGAATTTTCTAGGTGTATGTAAACCTCTGGCCTCAACTGTATATACATGTAAATACAGTTTTCTTTCATCTTTGCATTCTATGATTATAATAATGGAATGAAAGTACATTGCATTAATTAAAGTATAGGTGGAAACGACCGTTTATGACCATTGCATTTAGGAGATCAGTGAAAATGTAGGAGCTGTTATCTTCTGCTGCTAATGTGTAAATCTTAACAATAATCTAATGTTATCTCCCATGTGTAGGTTGTATGGATTATAGTCTACTCTGCCATCTTCTTTGATTGACAGAGCAACAGACAGCGGCATTTGTCTCAACTGGTTGCCATTAGACATCAAGAACTAATCAATTATCCTGGAGTCAATCTGTGGGTGAAGAATGTTGCTGAGACCAATGAAATTTGATCGAAAACCTATAAAATATACACCATCAAACTTCAACCATAATTGAAGTTCAAAACACTTAAAGCATTCCCTGTGTATGTTCATGAAGGATGTCTTGAAATGCCATACACTTCCTGATCATGTCGTATTGAAGAGTAGCGCAGAGTTCTAAAATACTGAGAAACATTTTGGAAAGCTTGCACATTCAACTTACACAACATTTGCATGAGATATCTGATCATGTAAGTAATGAACATCGACCAGCGGAGTAAGAAATTGTGAGAGTAATAAACAATAACTCTATCTAATTGTCTTACCGATTTTAAACCAAAACAAAATATGGCCCTAAACATGGAAATGTGATTTTTCAAATTCCAGTCAACTGCAGTTATACATGTAGTAGCTAGGTGCTTGTTGACAAGCCAATTACTTCATAATGAAATCTCATATTATGGAATGCATAGGCTCATAATACACATGTTCACATGTTTGATATTGGTACTGGGTGAATCACCTTGTTGTACAAAGAGGTGGTTAGTACCACAAAAACAAAATATCGAACAGATTAATGACATGGTCTGAGCCTTTCGACTCGTTAGAGTCAATGCAAAAATGAGAAGAAGTATGAAACAAACAATATTGTTAGAAGGAAAAATTGTTATGTCAGTGCTCGTTAAAACATGAATTGACTGTATGTACTAGAATTCTGATTGATGTATTGTTTTTATTGTCTCTTTACAACCCCAAAATGTTCTACACACACTCAGGTTAATGCCATTTTGTTTCACGGCAGCTGCATGTTTTGTACAATGAAATAAATTTGAAATTGAGAAATCTCCAGTGATTTCATGTATGAATTTGACCATGTGAAAGATAAAAAAAGAAAGAAAATGTAAACTCTGTGGCGGGGGAGGGGGGGGGGGTTGTTCACAATTAAAGCAGTGCATGTTGATATTTTTATTAAATATTCACCTTGTTTTTATAACAAGCTAATTCAATAAAGTTGGGCAAAAAGTGTGACATAGCATAACTTTATACTTATTTTACTTATAATTATTTGATATTGTTTGTAGGTTTTATATTTGTATTGACATCATGCATGTACTTTTTCCTGAAAATTTGGGCCATACAGACTTCATTTTGATTAAGTTATCTAATGTTATGTGACAGTGTCGTTGTAGCATCGGAAAGTGTGCTTATCGCATAGAGATACTTTTTGGGTATTAATAGTCAAATTATGGCAATTAGTTTTTCCAAAATTTGAAATAATATGTTTATTTACTAGATTAGTCCGATACATGTACTTAAACATCTCTAATTTTCTTTACACCATGTTTTTTGTAACCTGCTGGAGACGAGCTGATTTGGCTATAACACGCAATTCCCATAGACCTTATCCCGTATATATTCGGGCTCAGTCCTCAACGGGTTAAGAGAATATTACAAAATTTGTCATTATTCTCTGTGGTGTCCTGTAAATGTCACAAAACAGGACACCATGCAGCATGGTGACAAATTTTGTAATATTCTGTAGAAATGAATGTATGGCAGGAAATTTTAGTTGTTTAGCTATTCGACTATTGTAATCCAGTAATTATGCATATATTGTCTCAAATTTTGTCAAGCTAATTGCTAACATTCGACTATTTATGTAGGGCCAAATTGTAATTAGCACAGTGCTACATGGACATGGTTTCGATGTTATTTGTTCAATAACTTTATCAAAATTGAGTCTGAATGGCACAACATTTTCAGGAAAGTGCATGATCTACATGCAAATTTAAAGCCTCAACAGGTAGCATAGCTGGAAGTAAAAAAAAAATAAAAAAAATAAATGAATTTAAGATACATTGTAGCCCTGATGATTATTAATATGCACTTCTACATCATTAAATTTTAGATTATATGACATATGATTTGTATATTATGGACCCATGTTGGCACCATACCTGTCAGATTTAGCAGTTATTGCTTGCTAGTAAGTTTTAACCAATAATGTTTTAGGGTGTGTAAGGTACATTCACATTTAGTGGCGGATCCAGGCAGGGATGCAGGGGATGCGGGCCCCTGATAACTTAAAATAAACAAATTTCTGCACCACCCCCCCCCTTTTTGGGCTTGGCGCCCCCTATTTTCAAATCCTGAACCCGTCACTGACATTTAGCCATTGAAATGGTATTTCTTTTTTGATATTTTTATTTATTTATTTATTTTATTATTTTTTTTTTTTAAAACATCAATTGAATTTATCGTTAAGGGGAAAAGTATGAGTGATTGAAAGCTTTTTAATTGTCCATGTCAGTACCTCTTAAAGCTTCACGTTCCCCATGGTGTAGAGGGATTTCAAAATACACATACGCAGTAACGGACCATGCATATGAATTAATATAAATATCTATCCCTCTTAATTAATTTGCATAAATAATATAAATTAATATAAGAGTATAATATTAAAGTGTGTATGTGTTATCTTTAGAACTTTGGTTTCGTTTCTTAATTTCTTTTGTAAAAACCTCAAAAAATAGTACACTTAAAAAGGTTCTTGTTGTAGAAGGTAGAATTTGATTTAACTCCGGTAGAACATGTTTTGTTTATGAATAATTTATCAATTTCGATGTCCTGAATTTATATAAAGTTGTTAGGAAAAATAAATAAATTAATGTTTTCATTATGTGATTTGTCAATTACACAATCTTTTCCCAATAGAAGCCATTTTTTTTCGCCTAGCATGAATGGTGTTGAAAGAATATAACTATACAAAGAATGTTTGTTTTCATGTACAAAACCATTAAAGGTGCTGAAAATACGTTGCCTTTGAAATAACTAACAAAAAAATAATAGAGAGGAAGAAAGGAACCGTGGTGAGAGAGAGAGAGAGAGAGAGAGAGAGAAGATAGAGAGAGAGAGAGAGAAGATGGAGAGAGAGAGAGAGAGAAGATGGAGAGAGAGAGAGAAGATGGTGAGAGAGAGAGAGAGAGATGGAGAGAGAGAGAGAGAGAAGATGGAGAGAGTGAGGGGGAGGTGAGAGGGAGAGAGGATACATGATAGGGAGGAATAACTATTCTGCAAGCACAGACTCAATTTGACACTTAAACAAATTTCAGTCTATTTGGAGGCTAGCCTCAAAACTCACTGTGTCAATAGTGAATATAGTTCTTTACTTCAGACCCTAGTAAGCGAACAACATGGGTTTGTGCCTGCAAACTTAGGAATACCGGTGTTGACATGGGAGAGAAAAAATAGGATAAAGTGAGAAAGGGGGAGAGAGAAGGGAGGGAGAGAGATAGACAGACAGAGGGAGTGATGAGTTTAGTAGTGATGAGGGAAAGATATTGAGACGAAACAAGATTGATAGAAAGTCGGACGGGAGTGAAAAAAGAGAGAGATAGAGAGAAAAAGGGGTTTGATTTGGGAGACGAGGAGGAAAAGGGAAAGAAAAAAAAAAGTACTAGTAATACTGCTTATCCGGCATCTTCCATAAAAATATCCATCTCTGCAATTATTTTTGTAGTTCAACACATTCATCTTGTTTTACAATGCGTCTCAAAATAGTTTAACTAGACATGCATTGAATATACTATACAGGGTGACCCAGAAAAAAGGAAACCCAACTTTGATCAACAATGATTTCAAAAATATTCCAATGGGGATTATTGAAATTATATATCACTGTAAAGTGCAACTCATACATTCTAATGATATCTCTCTCCCTCAACCAATATCATGCTCGCGAACCCATTGTTCTGAAAAGTCTTGTAAAATTGTGCGTGGTTCATTCATGCACTCGAGATGGTTTTGTGAAGTGTGCTGTGGAAAGGAAACCAACTTTATCTCAATAATTTAAACATATTTCAGTGGTGATAAGAATTTATATCACTGGAAAGTATAACTCATTACCATTCAATGATACCTCTCTCAGCTCACCAATATCATGCTCATGAACCCATGTTTTGAAAATGTTCTCGCAAAATAAAAATGGGATTAGTTCTCTTTAGCATCTCTTGAATGAGTTGCTTTTTAAGGTTCTAAAAACAGTAGAGCATTTCCGGTACTTTATAAAATTGGGTTTGATAATGGGTTGAATAGTCTACTAACTATTTAGTCCGTTATGCTTACACACCAGGTAATTTATCATGTTACTATGCTAACAACAACCCAGAGAACTTTTAGTCTCCGTGGGAATGTAGAAGCATGACGTGCACATCAATCAAATATTTTCAGAACATGGGGTTCAGTTGATTGCGTGACATTGGCGAGCTGAAAGAGATATCAATAAAATGATAATGAGTGGAGTCTTTTCCAGTGATATAAACGTCATAATTACAGCTGTCATGTTTTTTAAATGATTGATGATGAAAGTGGGTTTCCTTTTTAGGGCACATTGCAAAACCCATCTCATGAGCGTGAAAGTGAAACCACTCACAATTTTGCAAGACATTTTTCAAACAATGGGGTTCAGTGATTGCGTGACATTGGTGTGGCAGCAGGGTATCATAATGTAATGAGTTGCACTTTCCGTGATAATTAAATTTTATAATCACCATGGTAATATTTTTGAAATTATTGATGATCAAAGTTGGGTTTCCTTTTTTCTGGGTCACCCTGTATAGCAAAAGTTTTGTGAATAGCCTATGCGTATTTTATATGCTTTTTCTGCGATGTGAATATTATTGTTACGTCACTATTGAAGTACGCGCGTAAGTGCGTTGTAGTGCAGTAATCATGGCAACGCCATTTGAGCAATAATATTAGGCTTTTATCCGACACAAATATTTAGGTGAAATCGATGAAATTTATTTGTCAGCTAAATCATGGATATTTTTGATAAATTTCTCATTCGAGGGGTTAAGATTATATTTTGGAAGGGACCATCTCTTGTCATGGAGGAAAGACAACTTCTCGGAGAAGTGATGTGAGTAGATCGACCTCTCTCAATTGAGCGGACACACGATTATAACTAGCCATTTGAAAATGTTTAGAATTAAAGTT
>CALNVZ010003435.1:5197959-5238948 GCA_940671915.1 Paracentrotus lividus | reverse complement strand
CATCGAAAGTTTTGGTTTATCGCATCTATGAATACCTTTGTTATTAATAGTCATCAAATTATGGGCAATTTAAGTTTTTTTCCAAATGAAATAATATGGTCTTATATAAATTAAGTCCCGAACATTCTAACCTTAAACATTCTTCTAATTTTTACAACCATGTTTTTTTTGTAACCTCGGGAGACGGCTGATTTGCTATAACACCGCAATTCCCAATCAGCCCTCATATCCCGTAATATATTTCGAGGGGCTTTCAGCCTTTCAAACGGGTTAAGAATATTGACAAATTTTCATTAATTCTTCTCGTGGCTTCCTGTAAACAGTCACAAAACAGAGGACAACCATGCAGCATGGGGTGACAATTTTTGTTAATATTTCTTAGGATTCTTGATGTAATGGCAGGAAAATTTTAGTTGTTTAAGCTATTCGGGGGCTATTGTAAATCCATATTTATTGGTATTTTGGTCTCAATTTGTCAGCTATTGCTAACATTCGGACTATTTATTGTTAGGGCCAAATTGTAATTTAAGCAACAGGCTAACATGGGACAATGGTTTCGATGTTATTTGTTCAATACTTTAATCAAAATTTGAGTCTAATGGGGCAACTAACATTTTTCAGGGAAAGTGCAATGATCTTACATGGCAAATTTTAAGCCTCTCAAACAGTACGCTAAGCTGGGAATAAAAAAAAAAAATAAAAAAAAATAAATGAAATTTAAGATTACATGTAGCCCTGATGATTTTTAATATTGGCATTCTACATTTCATTAATTTAGATTATTATGACATTATGATTTGTAAATATTAGGAACCCCATGTTGGACCATACCCTGTCAGGATTTAAAAGCAGTTATTGCTTGCCAGTCAAGTTTTAAACAAATAATGTTTAGGTGTGTAGTACATTCACATTTAGTGGCGGGGTCCAGGGGGCAGAGGCAAGGGATCGCGGGGCCCCTATAACTTAAACAATAAAAAACAACTTCTGCACCAACCCCACCCCCTTTTTTGGCTTGGCGCCCCTATTTCAATCTGCTGAAAACCCCCGGTCCCACTGACACTTAGGCCATTGAAATTTGTATTTCTTTTTGATTATTTCTATTATTTATTTTTTATATTTTTTTTTTAAAACATCAATTTAGAATTATGTTAAGGCGGGAAAAGGTAATGAGTGATGAAAGCTTTTTTAATTGGTCCATTCATACCTCTTAAAAGCTTTCCACGTTTTCCCTGGGTTGTGGAGGGATATTCCAAAAAATTAACCCATACGCAAAGTTAACGGGACATGATATGAAAATTATATAATAATCTTATTTCCCTCTTTAAATAATTTGCTAAATAATATTAATTAATATAGAGTATAATATTTTAATGTATGTGTTATTCTTTAGACTTGGGTTTCGTTTTTTTTTCCCTAATTCTTTTTGTAAAACTCAACAAAAAATAGTACACTTAAAAGTTTTTTTGTAGATAGGTAGAACTTGATTTTTAACTCCGTAGGAAACAGGTTTTGGTTTTGAATAAATTATTCAATTTCCGATGCCTGAATTATTCTTAAAGTTTTCAGGAAAAATAAATAATTAAAGTGTTTTCATTATGTGAATTTGTCAACATTACACAAATCTTTTCCCAATAGAAAGCCATTTTTTTTTACCGCCTAGCATGAATGGTGTTGAAAGGGAATATAACTATACAAAGGAATGTTTGTTTCATGTACAAAACCATAAAGGTGGCGAAATCGTTGCCTTTGGGAAATAAACTAAACAAAAAAAATATTAGGGGGGAAGAAGGAAACGTGAGTCGGAGACAGAGGAGATAGAGGAAGAGAGAGAGGAAGGAGAAGATAGAGAGAGAGGAGAGAAGATGGAGAGAGGGAGCAGAGGAGCAGAGGAAGATAGAAGCATTGGAGAGAGAGAGAGAAGATGGTGAGAGAGGAGACAAGAGTGAAGATGGTGCAGAGAGAGAGAGATAGAAGATGGAGAGAGAGAAGGAGAGAGAGGAAGAGGAGAGAGAGAGAGAGAGAGAGAATGAGAGAGGGAGGAGCAGAGAAGAGATGGACGGAGGAGAGAGAGAAGATGGTCTGTTTGAGGAGAGAGACGAGAAGATGGAAGAGAGGAGAGGAAGATCGGTTGAGGAGGGAGCGAGAGAAGTGGTGGGGAGGATGAGAGAGATTGGATGAGGGGGATCTGCTAAGAGATAGAGGAGGAGGAGAGAGGAGAGAGATGGCAGAGAGGAGAGAGAGAAGATGGATGAGGAGAGGGCAGATGGTGAGAGAAGAGAGAGATGGAGGAGGAGAGAGAGAGAGCAGAAAGAAGGAGATGGAGGAGAGAGAGAAGAGAGAGAGAGATTGGGAGGGAAGGCAGAGAGAGAAGAAATGGTGAAGAAGAGAGAGGAGGAAGATGAGGTGGAGGAGAGAGAGAGGAAGTGGAGATGATTGAGCCAGAGCAGAGAAGCATGGTCGAGAGGCAGGAAGAGAGAAGAGATGGTAGACGAGAGAGCACAGAGAGAGATTGCAGAGAGAGAGAGAGAAGAAGAGCAAAAATGGCAGAGAAGAGGAGAGAGAGAGAAGATCGGTAAAGAGAGAGGACGAGAGGATGAGGAAGATGGAGAGAGAGGAGAAGAATGGTGAGTGAGAGGAAGATGAGAGATGGTGACGAGATGCAGACGAGGTGAAGAATGGAGAGAGACGAGAGAGAGAGAAGATTGGAGTGAGAGAGAGAGGAGAAGCATGGTTGAGAGGAGAGAGAGATAGATTGGAGAAGAGAGAAGAGAGAATAGATGGAGAGAGTGAGGGGAGTACAGAGAGGACGAGAGGATACCAATTTGATAGGGAGAAATCTATTCTGCACACGACTCACTTTGACACTTAAAAAATTCAGTCTATGTAGGCTAGCTCAAAACTCACTTGTGTCCAATAGTGAATCATATGTTTTTCACTTCAGACCTAGTAAGCGAACAACCTGGGTTTGTGCTTGCGCAACTAGATACCGTGTTGACGATGGGAAGGAAAAACAATAGCGATAAAGTGAGACAGGGGAGAGGAGAAGGGAGGAGTAGAGATAGGACAAGGACAGAGAGTGATGGAGAGTTTAGTAAGTGATGAGTGGAAGATCATGAGGCGAAACCAATTGATGAAAGTCGAGACGGGAGTGAAAAAAGAGGAAGAGATAGAGAGGGAAGGGTTGATCTTGGGAAGACGAGAGGAAAAAAGGGAAAGGAAAAAAGACGCTACTAGGTAATACTTGCCTTATCCCGGCATCTTCCATAAAAATATCCATCTCTGCAATATATTATTTTGTAGTTCAACACACTTCTCTTGTTTTACAAATGCGTCTCAAAATAGTTTAACTAGGCATTGCATATACATATACTATACAGCGTGACCAGAAAAAACGCGAAAACCCAACTTCTGATCAAATATTCGATTTCCAAAAATATCTTCCAATGGGGAATTATGACAGATTTACTTCCACTGTTTAATATGTGCAAAACTCATTACCTTCTATTGATATCTTCTCTTCACCTCACCAACATATCATTGCTTCGCTTGCAACCCCATCTTGTTTCTGAACAATAGTCTTGATTAAATTGTGCAGTTGGTTCACTTCATCGCACCTCGAGATGGTTTCCTGTGTGAAGATTTGTGTGATCTTGTAGCCTCGGAAGTGTAAACCCAACTTTGATCATCAATAATTTTCAAACATATTTCAGTGGTAAATTTATTTAAGAAGTTTATCACTGGAAATGTATAACTCATTACCATCTAATGATACTCTCTTCAGTCACCAAATTCATGCATCACTGAACCCCATTGTTTTTGAAATTGTCTCGCAAAATTGGCCGATATAGTTCTCTTTTCGATGCTGCCTTGAATGCGGTGCTGTTTTTAAGCAGGGTTCCTAACATATTAGTAGAAGCTTCCAGGTTGGACTTAAATATATATGGTGGTTTGATAAATGGGTGGTGGAAATGTTTTCAACTTCTTTATTTAGTCCCGTCTTAATCTTACTCAGGTTAATTTCATCATGTGTTACTGTAACAACAACCCACAGCCGAGTAACCTTAGTTTCTCCTGGGGTGAGATGAATTGTGTAAAGATAGAGCCAACATTGACAGTTTTGCCAAAGCATCAATTCACAATATTTTCAGGAACAATGGGTTTTCAGTGATAATTGCCGTGACATTGGCGGAGGAGCCCCTGAAAAGAGAGAAGAGATATCAAATAAATGGATAATGGTGGCACTTTTCCAGGTTGATATTAACACGTCATAATTACCATGTCATCGTTTTAAATGATTTTGATGATGAAGTTGGGTTTCCTTTTTAGCCACATTGCAACAACCCATCATCTTCTAATGGAGCGTGCAAAGTGAACCCTCACAGATTTTTGCAAGACACTTTCTAAAACAATATGGTCGGGCATTTCAGTGAAATTTGCGACGATTGTTCCGTGCAGCTGAGCCTGGTAGAGGTATTTTCATAAAACCAAATGGTAGGGGTGGTTGAAGAGTTTTGCACTTCCAGTGATATAAAATTTTATTAATCCACCCATGGTAATTTTTGGAAAATTATTGAATGATCAAGGTTGGGGTTTCCCTTTTTTTCTGGGGGGGTTCACCCCTGTATGCAAAAGGTTTTTTTGAATAGGCGGTATGGCCGTTATTTTATTATGCTTTTTCTGCGATTTTGAGTTTGAGGGAATATTATTGTTACGGGTTTCACTATTGAGTATACGCGGCCGGTTACAGTTGCGTTTTTTTGTAGTGCAGTAAATCATGGGGCAACCGCCAAAATTAGTTTGAAAGCAATAATTATAGGGGAGGTTTATCCGACACATAAATAAAAACACAAAATTATTTAGGAAGGGAAAAAAAATCGAATGAAATTTCATTTGTCAAGCTAAATCATGAATATTTTTGATTAACATTTCTCATTCGAAGGGGTTTTTAAGATTTATTTTGGAATACCTCCTTGCTTGTCTGGATGGAAATACAACTTTTCTCTGAGAAAAGTGATGTAGTTAGATCGACCTCTCTCATTGAGCGGAACAACACGATTTATAACTAGCCATTTGAAATGATTTAAATTAAAGTATAGGCATGGCGCCGGACCGTTGTCCGGGACCTTAGCGAGATTAAAATCTCATTTCTTTATGCTTCCTGGATTTTCTTCAAATTTACTGCAGTAAATGGCAAAAAATATTTCGTGAATATCTTGTGCATGTTATATGTTGATATTCTAAAAGTCCATTCAGTTGAAGAGAAAAATATTGATCACAAAAGCTTTTCCCTAAAGTCGGCCGTTTTTGTCCCGGACAAACAAACCCGTCCGGACAATACAACCAACCGGGCTATTACAAGCAAATTTTTTATATTATTTTTTTTTTGGGGGGGGGGGGCACAAAATGTGAGAAAACATATATACGATTCTAGAGAACTGCATATTGTTTGATGATAAGCATTATTGCATCCAATAATTTTGGACTCATTCAGACGACAAAAACCAAAAACCAGAAAAAACGAGGCTTATTTTTTTTTGACACAGCCCCCCATCCTTAATTGGGTTTTTGGATGAATAAGAATAACGTTTTGCAATTTCTAAATATCTATGGAATACGTTTAGACTAGAATCTTAGATCTAGATCATCCTCCTTAGATCATATAAGTCTTTATATATATGACCACCAGATCCTTAAAAGAATGGCCTTCGACAGAAATATCTGCTACTTGAATATTATGATAGATCTAGACCTATTTCTTAGGCCAGCATGGACAAATATGTGGGAAATACTACTATCAATGCATATCTCTTAAACGTAATCCAGGTATAATTACAATCAAAACAAAAAGAATCAGGATAAGGTCTCGAGACGAAGACGATGGGAGAGATAAGATAAATTGAAAACAAAATATGAAGATCTATAACTAGGTTATAATATGTTATTGTAATTCATAGGTTGATATATCCCCTCCTGTTACGCCTTATACCAGAGGTCTTCTCGTCGAATTACAATGGATTCCTTAAAAAAGAGTAAGTTAAGATAAAGACTATTATTATTTTTAATCACAATTGATGATGATGATGATCATATCATCATGATGATCATCATCGATCATGACGCATCGACCCCAAAGTCCACTTTCTCATCCCTGATGGGGTGTGATGCTGATAATTAAGTAATGACTATGATGATGAGGATGCATAATGTAAATCCGTTGAAGATGAAAAACTCTCCTACGTTCGGTTGTTCGACCTCATCTTCGCCGGCCGGTAACTAGGATTTATTTACGGAGGTTCGAACTGCCAAAAGTGGACCAAAGGATACATCGAAAATTTTTTTTACGTCACACGGGCGAGCAAAAGTACATCAAAAGTTTTAACTTCACGCTGTGGGGGGGGGGTTGTTCCAAAAAATTTCTAGCACTTCGGCCATCGGGCAAGAAGACCTATATAGCTATGGGGTACCGCTAGGTCGTTCTCATTTACATGACTCTTCCTTTTTTCTTTTGTTAATCCGAACCCCCCCCCTATTTACGGGCCTGTCTTGCTTTAGTGATATCAGTTTGTTGGTAAAATTGCTGAGTCTTCCTTTTACCTTACATTTTATATTAAAAGTCAATATTTTTTTTTTTTTTTTTTTTTTTTTAATTAATTATTCTCATTTTTAAAATTTTTTTTTTATTTATTTACTTTTATTTTATTTATTTTATTTATTTATTTATTTTAGTTCATTTTTTTTTTTTTTTTTTTTTTGGGTGGGGGTTCGAGTAATGTTTGTGTCGATACTTAATCCTGTTAGAGTAATTCTTTCTTCAATGATCACTCAACTAAATAAGATATGTTTTGACACCACGATAAACAAGAGAATTTGGAAGTATAGGAGAGCAGACGATTGACGAATTTAAACTGCTTCCGGGTGGTGAGATACAGCGTACATCTGCACTCGGGACGAGGATACAACACAGACCCATGATGACCTGGCTTCGAGTTGGCACTGGAGGAGTTCCTATTCAGGGAGAGACTAGAATCGGCCGTCAAATCTCTCCCCGACGAAAACCATGACACCCAAACTAAAAGCAACATTTCAGACGTTACCATGGTTACACACAACTTACAGGACGATAAGACATCATCTGTTACTATGGATACAGAAAATGTAACCAACAATTTTACAAATACTAGATTCCATTGCCGAGGCTTAACAGAAAATGGTTTAAGCACAACTGTCCACTGTAACCATAGCAACGATGAAAATGTTACGGAAGATGAAGGATCAATGGAAGAGTACTCTTTTGACCTTGATGGTAATGGCGTTGGAAAATGTTTTCAGGATTTCAAAGTAGAAACGCATTTCAATCTTAATAATGAATTTCAAAATGATCATCGCGCTATTAAATTTCCACCCAACGAGGACTATTCCAGTTGTAACGAGAGAGGTGAACAACCCATAAGAAACGACTTTAGCAATCATGATATTTCATCTGTGAATAAGCACATCGATTATAGTCACGAAAGTTCATCGTATCGATGTGGTAACAAGCAGTTTTATGTTCGAAACGTTCCTAATTTTATAAATCAAAACAATTGGAATAATGATTTTCAATTCTGAGATATAATTGTTCTTTCACTGACAATTCCATTGGAGAGAGATCAAGCATCTTCACATAAATCGTTTGAGGTTTACCAAGTTTTGGGGTATCCGGACGGGTTGGCTGTCTGGACAGAAGATTTTAACCTCTGCCATTTGAAAGCGTTTACAAACAACGTCTTTGTAGAAAGCAGGGTGGGGTGGGGGGGGGGGGAGGTCTTTCTGAAGGGTTTTCTATAGTCTTCGATGTGACTTTAATAGAGATATATCATTATTAAATCTATCTTTAGATAAGCATATATACAACGGGAGCCAGGTTATTATATCAGTACCTTTAAAGGCAAAAGATATTGAAAGGATTCTGAATGAAGCATCGCCTCATAAATTGTTTTGAAATGAACTGAATACAGGACTGGACGTTTTTCTTTCTTTCCCCCTTTTTTGGAAATCGTCTGCTGCAAAGTAATTTTTAGTTTAAAAGAAACTATTTGTATTTTATTGTTTCATACGTATTTATTTTTCATCATCAGTAAACACTTTTATGAAAAATTTAGCAATCGTGAGAATGCCATTAATTTTTATTCCAAGGGTAACATAATTTTCCACTTATGATGAAAATCATGTAATATAGCGTGTATAAGAATAATTGCACAGTGATTTACCATTTAAGTCGACATTCATTTGTTACTTTAAACTATGGAATGAATGTTTTGAAGTTTAAAACAATTGGAAATTATATTGTCAACAAATATATACAATGGAGCGATGTAGCTAGCATATATATAGAAATAATCATGTACGCATTATTATTACTCCATGATTATTAACTGTTATGCGCTATAATGGTTAATTATGAATGCAATAATAAAATGATTAAAAAAATACAATGAGACATTTCATTTCTGTCTTATAAATCGTGGTGGTTTTCATACTTTATTCAAATGTGAAAAAACCAAAATATGGCGAAAAATCACAATACATTGATATCAATACATTCAATACAAAATACCAGAAGTTAAACTTTCAGGAGTTCAGTTAATTGCACTAATTGCGAATCTTCGTTGTGTAAATGCAGGAATTCAACAATTGCTATTTTTGAGTAAAAAAATGAATAGACAAAACACTTTTTTGTTTGCAAAATCGCTGCTGGAATTTTGTTTCAAAGAGCAATATGCTCTTTTGTTTAGTAAAAATTTGATTTAGTGGTGGTGAAAAAGTATAATATTTGACCCCGGGCCAACTTATACGTTCAATGTTTCACAAAAGGTTTTATATGCTTTGCCTACATTTTTAGGCAGCGATTTTGCACTGCAAAATTTTCCACTCTATTTTCCATACTTATAATAGATTTATTACAATACTATGTACATGTAATAATAATATATTTGTATATAATTTACGACATGAAATATACAAAAGAAGAATTCTTAGAAATATGAATGTTAATAACAAAATGTCAAAACATTTAATTCAGATGTTGGTGCAGTAGTTATCTATCAAGCTACATGTTTACTTACTGCTAGGTGTGAAACATTTTTAACATAAAGATTGTGACTTAAACTGTAATTATGCTGTTTAACATTTGCCTCAGACGAAATAATTACCCCAAACATTTTGAGTTTTTTTTTTTTTTTTTTGGAACAAAATGAAAA
Organism: Paracentrotus lividus; assembly: GCA_940671915.1. Classification (NCBI taxonomy): domain Eukaryota; kingdom Metazoa; phylum Echinodermata; class Echinoidea; order Camarodonta; family Echinidae; genus Paracentrotus; species Paracentrotus lividus. Next base: position 5,229,709 of record CALNVZ010003435.1, on the reverse strand, counting down.
TTAAAAGAATTAGGTAGGAAATGTATGTTAATCTTTGATTCATTTCCGAATAAGCTATATCGGCGGGGTATATACAAAAATGAACATTTGGAATGATTTGCATAATAATTTAACCTTTTTAAAAGCTTTTTTCTCAATTCACGATCTCACTTTTTACTTAGAAGTACTGACAACACTTTAATTTCAAGCGCACATAATAATATTTTGAGCACATATTAGATTTCATTTGCACATTCAAATTGAGCCATACTTCTCTATAAATCTTTTGTACACTATATTTTATTCACACTGCCACACAATAAAAAATGATTTGAAATGAATTTGTATTGCAATTACGGATATAATTAATTCATCTTTCTATCACAAACAATATTAATTTTCATTTACTGCAAAATCAGATGCATGAAATGCATTTCTCTTTTACCGACTTTCAGTCATAACCAATTATTATTAATTTTGTATCCATGATATCAGTATAAACAAAAACAACAACATAATATGAAAGACTCAATCATGACTATATTAAATAAGTCATATATTTCATCAAAAGTGAATAAATTCCTTAATCATTTCTGTCAATTCTGAAAATTTTGCCAAATATGATAATTTTATAGTTGGCATGAAAATTGATACTCATTATAACTGAGATTTGAAATAAAGTAACCAATAAAATTATTCTGCGGTGAGATGAAATGAAATATTTGTTTTGTGGTTTCAAAAAATAATTTTTACTTTTCAATGAAATTAAACTTTATAGAAATATACCGTTATGACTATGCAGAACATAATATTTGGACGGCATAAATTTCGTTACAAACTGTATAGCCGTTCAAGAATAAATAATAAATATAAAATATAACTCGTTTTCTTTTGCACACACAAAACGTTTAGAGCATCTTTCACCCAAGTTTGGAGGAAAAAAGTTGGAATGATTATCCGAGCTGGAATGATTTTAGAAAAAAAAATTTCTTCAAAGGAAACAAGTCATCGAATCATTGACAGTACTTTTACGACCCTTTTCCCACAAAAAATATTCTAAATTAGTTCATCTCAAATTGCCATGTAAATTTTAACAATGCTGACTGTTCAATAGGAGGATATCTCACTGAGCATACTAGCAGCGAACATTTGCGAACCTTTCCTTCTTTATCCCCGACACATGCATGCGAGCGAGGCAATTTTGGGGGGTTAGTCACCTTAAATTCAGGCTCGCAAAGATTCGCAAACAGTCTCAACTGTGTCGCAAACGTCCGCAAACATTAATTTTTTTATGTTCCTAAAGACATTTTGAACATGTTCACATTCACTTGAAACCCAGACAGATTGTAGATACAGGGACTAATCGATGTTTGGATTTAAATTAAAACCCTTGAGATTTGAATTTTAACTCTTTAAAAAAAATTACATTCAAATCGTTAAGATTTAAATCTCAATCCAAATATCATCATTTTAGATTTATTTTAAATCCATGTGATTTAGAGAGTTCACAGTCAGTTTATACGTTCGCGAAGAAAATTTTTTAAAAATACGGTCACAATCATTTGCCGATGTCAAATGAAAAAATCGCAGTCATTCGCATGTCAGTGAGATAAAGAGGTAGAACCGGACTGCCGACAATGAAACGAATAAAATCATTACATTACGCCTAATCAATGTTGCACCGATTTGCGGTTGAAACGTGTATTGTGCAGTGATGAATTAACAATTATGTTGGAAAAAATTCTGGAGGCAAAACTAACGTCTTGAGATCGTTATAGATCGCGATGGAGCATGAGGACAAGGAAAATGTTGAATAAAATAACATGGAATGAGAAGACAAGTTGCCTTGCACTGCTTTCTTGTGTCTCGCCGATGTCGATACCTAGGCTTGATTCAAGGCTTGTTAAATCTTGGTTGATTGCTGCAAGGACGACATTAGCGCTAAGATAGCCACCATCATCTAGTATACAATGAATCAAAGAACGAAATAAAAAAATATTGTTATAATTATTAGTGAAGATTAACATTAAGAGAGGAGAGAAGAGGAGAGAAGAAGAGAAGAGAGAGAAGAGAGAGAGGGGGGAGGGGGTGGGGGGAGAAATGAGTGGGGGCGCGTAGATGGGCAGGGGGGAGGTAGGTGGGAAAAAGGAAGAAAGTTTTGGGGAGTGGAGGTGAGAGGGAGTGAGCAGAAAAAAAAGTTCAAGGGCGATGAAGAAGTGAGTGGGTGGGGGGAGGGAGGGAGACTAGACAGATACAGCTATAGATCAGAATATCATGTAAAAAGAGATAGAGAGAGAGAGAGAGAGAGAGAGAAAGAAGAGAGAGAGAGAGAATACGAAGAAGAAATATAAGTATTTCTTTTCTTTCAAGATATGTATAAAGATTTAAATGATTTTAATATCATGTCTGTGACTAACCAACTAATAATATATTATCTTTCATCGTCCTATAACAAGAATGAATATGCATTATTATAGGCAATTATTAAAAGCTACGCTGTTCATTAAAATTTAGCATGCACAGACAATCCTAAAGCACAGTAATTTGTTTGGCATTCAACATGTTCAAAGAGATAAATTCTTTCATGCCTGTCTGGCACAATCCAATGCTCTGTAATATAAAAGAGATAAGATCAATCTTACGATTGATTGTAGCTCTTAGTACACAGTTTACCTTAGACTTACGATTGAAATCAATCGTAAGTTCGATCGTGTCTTTTATGTTACAGGGCACTAAAGCTATAGGGGATATACCACTCATACCAGTATTTGTATCCAATAGGATTTGCATAATATGTGAAAAGGGAAACAAACATAATTCTATGAATGAAGGAAACTAACATTGTGAATAACTCGCCCTACACCGTACAAACCCCTATGGTTTCCCTTAACCCTTACTGTGCCATTTATGCACAGAAAAATAATACCAAGTCTAGTTCTTCCTTACCTGCGCGGCACACTCCTGGAGCTACAGGGGAGATACCAGTTACTTGTATCCAATAGGATGCTGATGAATAGTCTAAGGATTCCTCAGGGTATTGATCATCAAGGGTTAGACCGGTCGTAGTGAAGTCACTGTCATGATAGAGAAAGGAAATTAAAATAAGATATATTTTTGAAGGGAAAAACAAAAGAACTGCTGAAACTGCAATCCAGAGCTGGTGGAGTAATATTGAGTAAAAAAAGAGACCGAGCTTTTGATTCCCGCAGAATCTTTGTCAGAGACCAATTTACAAACATATTGTCTCTGACGAAGATTCCGCTAGGATCGAAAGCTTGGCTCTTTTTTTACTCTAAGATTTTCTTTGTTATATTTTTAAAAATGTATATGGCAACGTTTACTCATTAAAAAAAATTAAAAAGAGAGTAGGCTTAAAGGGATTAAGTAGCTTTCAAAAACAAGAGCAATTAGATCAAGATTAATAAAATTATATTGCTCCAACAATAAACACAAACTACTGAAAGTTTCAGAGCAAATGGAAGTCATTTACTACCTTAAAACAGTGTAACAAACAATGCCAAGCATACAGCCGAACACCAGTATCCTCTGCTGCTACCTCAGCAGGCCGCAAGAGACGGGGACTATACAACAGGAAATGGGTAAATGTTGTGCTATGTGGAAAAAGCACATGGTTTTACAAACCACCGGGGTTGGTTTATAAAATTTGAGTATGAAATCATTGATATCTCGAAGGTAAAGCAAGCAATTAGCTTGCAATTTTGAAGAGATACCAGACTGACCTGAGTGTTTATAATTATGTTGGCAAAATAAGCTAAATCGAATAAAATGTGATTTGAATATCATTCAATGTTACTGCATCCCTTTAACCAAATTAGAGAGCCACATAACATGATTTTGTATTGTGGGGGAGGGGGGGGGGGGCTAGGAATTTCTCCATCAGGCCATGCCCTAATGGATTTCGTAAATAAACTGGTTTATTGCAAATCGATCAAATTATTGTTTTATTTCTTACATGACAGTATTATTTGCGGCTGGACAGCAAGTTGATTGCCGGGCAGTGCAGTAGTTGATAACACTTGTCCTTAGAGAACTCAATACACTAGCTTGGATAGAGACCCACTGAAAAGAAAAAGAGAAGAAAAGTATTTTATAATAATTTAGTAAATGTAGGGTGAACAAGAGGCACGTGATCCTCAAATTGTATTATCTTGATATTGGCGGATCCACGGGCACATGGGAGTCATGCGCCCCTTCGATTTTTTTTTTTTTTTGATTTTTTTTTAATTTATTTGTTTACTATTTTTTTTTTTTTTTTTTATTTATTTATTTATTTATTTTTTTATTTATTATTTTTTTTTTTTGGGGGGGGGAGGTAAAAAATACGCCACAGATCCAACAAAGAAAACGACGATGTAATTAAACTGATTATGATGATTTTTTTTATTATTAATAATATTAAGGGATTCTGTGTGCTGAAATTCTGAATTCTGAAATTTTAAGAGTTTAGCTTCGAAAAAATTGGAATTGATTGTGTTTTTAGCTTTTTCCCCGAGTCATTCATTATCCCTTAATCAAATAGAAAAAAAAAACCATCATAATCACTGTACAAACTAAAGATACACTTCAGGGCCGGCGGAGACGGGGGGCGGGGGGGGCCGGGCCCCCCCCCCCCCACTTTTTTTGCCAAAATTTTAATATTTTCTAAGGAAAAAAAGGAAAAGAAAGAAAAGAAGAACGGGAAGGAGAGGCAAAATGTGTTTAAAATACATTACCTTCGGGTTCATTAGAAGCCAATTTTTCTTGCCGCGCATCGCGCTCGCAAGGTTTTCTCAATAAGGCACATAGACTGATCCCTTATGTCCCATATTAGTAAAGTTATGTAAATTTTTCTACTCGCACTTGGCCCTCGTAATTTATTTTTGTTAAAATTTGGGTGATCATGAACCATAGAAAATTCAAACAAAAAGAAATAAGATGGAAAATGTACGTAAAAATTTTCAGCTCGCGCTTCGCGCTCGCAAATTCGTCTCAGAAAGACTGATTCCTGACGTCGCAAAGGGAAGTGATGGATGTCAATCAAATTTTAAAATCTAGAATACACTACCTTCAGTTAATTATAAGTCAAATTTTTTCGGCTCGCGCTTCGCGCTCTCAAACTTTTCTTTAAAAAGCTCATTGACTAGCTGATCCCTGGCGTCCCAAATAAGTAATGTTATGTAAAATTTTCTGCGCGCTCGCAATTTATTTTCGTTAAAATGAAGGTGATCGTTACCTAGCTAGTAACAGAATTCAAACAAAAATACATAAGAATAGAGGGGGAAATGTGCGTAAAATATACGGCCTTATTTGTGTCGTTATAAGCCAAAATTTTCAGCTCGCGCTTCGCGCTACGATTCCTCTCAGAAAGACTAATTCCTGACGTCGCAAAGTGAAGTGATGGATGTCAATTTTCAAAATTTTCAAAATCTAGAATACACTACCTTCAGTTAATTATAAGTCAAAATTTTCGGCTTGCGCTCGCAAATTTCTCTAAAACGGGATGACAATTTTCAAAATGTGTCGAGAACACACTACCTTCAGGTCATTATAAGCAAAAATTTTCGGCTCGCGCTTCGCGCTTACAAATTTCTCTAGAAGAGTTTTTTTATACTAGCTATACATGTATAGGCTGACCCCTCACTTCGCGCTCGAATATGGTCTGCTCAAATTTCTGTCAGAAAGACTGACTCCTAACATTATAAAGTGAAGTGATGGGATGTAAATTTTCGGTCCGTTAAGCCAACATTTTCGGCTCGCGCTTCGCGCTCTCAAAGTTTTCTAAACAAAAAAGCTACATTGAGTGATCCCTGGCGTCCTAGACAAGTATGTTAGGTACATTTTTCTGCTCGCGTTCGCAATTTATTTTTATTAAAATAAAGGTGATCGTTATCTAGTAAAAATATTCAAACAAAATACATAAGAGTAGAGGGGGAAATGTGCGTAAAGTATACGGCCTGTGCATCATTGTAAGCCAAAATTTTCACCTCGCGCTTCGCGCTCGCATATGTGTCTCAGATGGGATGACAATTATCAAAATGTGTACAGAATTCACTACCTTCAGGTAATTATAAGCCAAAATTTTCGGCTCGCGCTACGCGCTCGCAAATGTGTCTCAGATGGGATGACAATTATCGAAATGTGTATAGAAGTTTTTTTTTTTTTTCTTATAGAATAACTACCTTCAGATAATTATAAGCCAAAATTTTCGGCTCGCGCTACGTGCTCGCAAATGTGTCTCAGATGGGATGATAATTATCAAAATGTGTATAGAATACACTACCTTCAGGTTATTATAAGCCAAAATTTTCGGCTCGCACTACGTACGCGCTCGGAAATTTCTCTAAAAAGTTCATTATACTGACCCCTGACTTCGCGCTTGAATATGATCTACTCATTCACAAAGCAAAGGTGCACTTTTTCACATTTCGACCCCCCCCCGTAAAAATCCTTATTATTCGGGCCTAATATGTTCGCATGAATTTTTCTAAAACTTGTGCCCCCTCACTTTTGAAAACGCTCCGCCGGCCCTGCACTTAAGCATTGTCTTCAAATATCTGTTTCGTTTAATCACAATTAAAACAGGGCACAAAATATCTACATAAAATGAAAAGGACAAAAAGTAAAAAGTTTACTTACATTATTTATATCTTCATGTATAAGTATACGAACGCCGTTTTGTCCTCGGGTATCCGCATCTGTATTTTGAATATGCAGGAAACATGATAAATACAAAAGGAATATATACGAATATGATACATGCTGAAAAAATGAATATCAAACAGTGATCAGAAAATATTACAACTGCAGCACACTATAACTAGTTTGGGTTGATAAGATAAAAACATATATCACTGCAATTAATAATCACTGCAAAACCACTCAACAAGATCGAGGTTATGTTTTTAAGCTTCTTAGCTGTACAATTCCATGCTTTTACATGCTGTTCCAACAATATGGTAGGTAATATACTACCCTACACTTTTCTTTTTTTTTCAATTAAAATCATTTCAAATTTATTCCACAAATGCACATGAAAGAGATATGATAACAAAACATTTGTCAGATACAACATTATCATAAGAAATTTGAAGTACTGATACATAGCACACACAAAAAAAAAAAAAAAAAAAAAAAAAAAAAAAAAAAAAAATCAAGATAAATGCACATGTGGAGGGAGTAGTCAAAAGTCACATGCGACTTATCATGGACTACCCCCTATAACATTATGTAGATACAAACAATACTTTACACAAAATAAATGCCCAAATGAAATAGGGTGGTACCAAAGTCTTGGGAGGGAGAAGGTAGGAAATTTCCAACAAGCATACTGTATTAAAAACATGCAAAAACAATAAACAGAGATACATGCACTTTGAGAGGACAAAGGAAAAATCTCGGAGGAAAATGGAAAAAAAAACAACAAACGAACAAGGCCACTGATCTACATGCAATAATGATCTGTAGATTTTTTTTTCATGAAGCAATGAGCACTTAAGACAGCATTAAAAAAAAAAAAAAAAAAAAAAAGCAGCAGGAACTCTTTTCTACTACTTATGAATTTTAGCCATGATGCAATTTTTTTATTATTATTCTAGCTAATAATTCCCTATGAATCATATGAATCATTCTATAAATAATTGAGGAAGCAAAATGAAATAATAAATGCCAAAACATACACTGACAAATTTCTCCATAATAGCTGCTTGTACAGTTGCAACTACACATTTCTTCTTCAAAGGTAGAGTCATGAAGGCACATTGAAATAGAGCAACCAACGGTGGTGGAGGTTGTGGCAGCAACACTCGGTGTTGTAGGCTCAACTGGATCATAAAATGTTGTAGACGATAAGTCTTGAGATTGAGTTGCTGTGGTCATCATCTCGCTTATTGTCACCATATTTTTGCTCTGTGTTGTAGGGTTGCGACCGAGAGTTGTGGGGTTGTCAACGTTAGTCGTGGCGCTGCGATCAATGGTTGTAGCCTTGGAACTTGTTGGATTAGATGTTGTTTGTTGTGTGGGTGTTGTTTCAACTAATTACGGCACAATTTGGTGCAAAATAATAGAACTTAAACAACTTGTTTATAAATGCCGAAAATGCACACTAATTTCATGTAGCATATTTGGATATCAATAGTTTTGTGATTCCCGGATTTCTTCCACTATTGTAAGTTTAAAGATGTTTCGGAATATCTATGAAATCAGTTTTGAGTGAAAATTGTGAATGTGCTTAAAAATGTTAACTAGCGTGATAAATGGTGGATTTATGACAAGTATCGGTCGCTTTATACAAGTGCAAGAGCCATTTATGTGTGACGAAGTGAGATGACGACCTGCAAATATACATGAACATTGTTTTACTCCATTAAACCCACACCATGCCAATAAAATTCACCATGCAATTAATCGATACATGCAGAGGACAACATAGTACAATATTGATGGATTAGTGAAAAGTGGAAAACACAACTACAGTCAACATAAACATTAAACAACAAATAACAGTTGAATAAACCGGCCTTTTGTAAAACCGTCTGAATGATTATTATTTCATTTTTTTGTGAATAGAGTATTGATAAATATTTTTTTTTAAAGGTTCCATTGAGCACCTTTTTTTTATAACCACAATAGCAGCACCTTTTTGGGTGCCCATAAATACCTTTGGGTGCCTATTACCTCCTAACGGGTGTTCACCACCACCCTAAAATGCTCAAGGTGCTGGTGCGCACCCATTTTTGTACTAAAAGGTGCTAATGGGCACCCTTTTTGGAGGCTGCCTCTATTGCGGCAAAAAGGGTGCTCAATGGAACTTTTTTTTCTTAGAGTGAAATGATGTTTCATAAATACAATGCATATGTCCAAACTAACTCGAATGATTTGAAATGGATGCATTAATGTTTCTATTTTGTAAGATGAAAATGCGTGCAACGTAATTCATGTGCATGTATTATTTCAAATTGATGTAGTGAGTGTGCTATACTTTTAAATTGGTATCGCTAATTTCCCTCTCCATGCAGTGAAAATGCAAAGTAAGATAAACTTTATCATTTGGTAATATAATGTTTTATTCAACAAAAGCCCAAGAACACGTCAAACAATGAATGCGCATTTAGAGTCTACAGCAAGACTTCAAATGATACAAACCCTTTCTCCATTGCTCTTTAGAATAACATCTAGCAGAATTGATGATAAATGCATTGAATTGTCATCATGATCATAATATTCAGATTTAGTCAAAAAGATTACGTGTAAACGTTTTTTTTTTTTATGAAAAGAAATTATTGCAATTTGAAATAAAAATATGTGCGTGTAATTTTCTAAACTTTTCAGACAGCATTTAGATAATTTTCGAGCGCATACGTCATGAAGGGGTCACCTGTACTTACCACACACAAAATCAGGTTCCTGTGCATCTGTTGGAGAACGAAAATAAGAAGAAAATAATAACAACAAAACAATCAGTTATAGATTATGCACGGTCAAAAGTTGGTTAACGACCTATAACATTAAATGCATTGATAAAATAATCTTTCCGTATTCCAAAATGAAGATAAACAAATTGGTAGAACAACTATTGCTGACCTCCAAAAGGAGATTAGAGATTAGGAGAAAACCATTCGATCATAATAATGAATTGGTAAGTAAAATTTATACTATTATGAGAATCATTATAAAACTTTGTTTACAATATTATTCTTGTAAGCAAATTGTTCCCGTCTTATTTCAACATCATATCCTTTTGTCCTCAAGGGCTTTATAACATTCCTTGTGGTAACCATGACATTTTTATTGACAATAGGCAATGGCTTTTTGTTTTGATGCTATAAACATGATATGCAATTGCAAACAATATCAACCTTAGTCATTAACAAAAAAAACAACAACAACAAAAGATGTTGTTTCAATCTGAGCATGTCAACAAACTCAGATTGAGACTCCCGAGAGAGGAAAAAAAAGTATACTAGATAATTAAAATCAGATATCGTTGTTATTTCTTTTTTTTTATTGACCTTGCTTTTTTTTTGCCTGCTATGTACATGTGAGGATATAACATCACTTCAAAATGCTTATACCAACAAGATCGACTAAAAAACTGCAGTACTGCGAAAGGCAAGTTAATGATTGGTTAGGAGACAGTATGACCTTAGCTGCGTCAGGGCGTGACCAGGGTGCGCAGAAACCATACTTACTGCATATAGAGCACATGAGAGGGCATCCGTTTATGACGTAGCTTCTATCACACCAGCTGGTTGGCCAGCCTGGGCTAGCCCCGCAGTATTCATGAGTGTCTTCACAGACGGCTGATAAAAGAATCAATTCAAATTCGTATTAAAATCAATCGAATAATACAAATTTGAATTTGTTGTTTGGAACATAAAAGAAGAATAGATAAACAAAATATCACCCGTTCCATAAGAGAATCAAACCAAACCGTATTAATTATTTTCAAAAGTATCAACCATCGGCAAAACAATATAATACATGTTTTATCAAATTGTTCTACTTTTTTTTTTTACAGGTAATAATAATAGTTGCATTTATATAGCGCTTAATACGATATCCACCTTAGTGTTTCTAAGCGCTTATAGTTCTAACTAATTATTACCCGGCTGGGCTACCCCGAACGGCGCTCACAGCATTGAAGGAATTGCTTCCTACCGGTACCCATTCACCTCACTTGGGTCAAGTATGGCAAATTTGCAGGTTGACACCTTGCCGAAGGATGCTAGTGGTATGGACGGGATTCGAACTGCGTGTATACATTATTATTATTTATTTTTTTTAATGCAAAAGTAAATTTGAAATTAATATGTACAAACATAAAATACCCTATTTTCAAAATCGTATCATTGGGATAGTAAGAACTGTACTTCGGTACATAAATGTAGATAGGAAAAATATCCACAAATGATAACTAAACAAAAAAATGAATATTGACGGTCTGACTTCGTCTACTTACTTGCACAATCAGATCCATAGAATCCATCAGGGCACGTACAAGTGCAGTCACTGTTCAGTGTACCACAATTCTGACAATCTGCTCTGCATTCTATAAGCAAAATTAAACGAAAATGACAACAACAAAGTATAAAATTCAAATTTGATTCTCCTGATATATAAAAATTTATATTTAAAGAAAAAAAAAAGTTTTGAAGAAGCAAGACAAACACAGAAAATTTCCGTCATAAAGGTGGCATATTCTGTTTTGCTCCAGTTCTATCCTTTTACTCAGGCCTTTATTTCGACAATGCACCAATAAGGGGTTGATATAAAAAAAAATACCACCACTTTTTATGGTCAGATTAAAAAAGAATGATAGATTGTTTCCCCATCCGCACTATTCCCAAATTTCCTTTTCTAGGGTTGCCCTTTTTGTTGACTTAGGGGACAAGCCCCCTCAGTCCTTACGGGTGTAGATTTATGAGTGGGTTATTGTTAACGCTCTTGGGTAAAGTTTGTCTTTTAATCGGAGGTTATAGTTGTTATACAACCAGCGACTTAAGAGTAAAGAAAGAATGCAATTTTGAGTCGTTTCTGATAAACTCTACATCATGAAAACTCAGAAGAATTTTACTCACCACAACCTTCATCAGTTGTAGTTGAGCAATCGCCTGAAAGAAAACAAACAAACATGTTTTTATTTGGAAAGATGAGACATACAGCAAAAAGAAAGAAAAAAAAGTAACCGAGTCCAGTACTAATGATAATGATGAGTTGTATAAGGCGCCGAATCATTTTGAGACAAATAAGGCGCAAATGTGCTGAAAAACAAAGAAATAAAGACAAAACAAAAAAAAAAAACGGATCGCATAAGAGAAATGTCTGTATTAAGAACAAGAACATGAATAAAATTAGCAGAAAATAATTATGCACAAAATAATGATAACATCATCATTCCAAATATATACTGAATTGAACAGATAATGTCTTAATATCAGCCTTGATCACTTTCGCTGGTCAGAGGTTGCGGATATCTGGAGGGAGAAAATTCTACAAGCGGCGGTTATGCGGCGGTCACAACTCGCCGTACCTTCGACGTGCAACTCTCTACGATGGATTTCGTAGAAAATTCGTGCAGCGGAGGTACCTTGCTGGTACAATGCCTGTACGACATACAGGAAGTTTTTCCCATACCCTTACTACAGAAACGCAGGAATCGCAGAAGTTGACCCAGGACCTGTGCGTGCATTGTACATGCAACGCAGGCTATGTTGATGGCACGTGCCCCGTAGCCTAAGACGAGTTGTGACCGCCGCATTAATCAAATCGATATTGTATTGTGGAGCAGAGTCAAGGATAATAGCAAGATAAAACAATGCGTGTACTCTATCTTGGCAAACCAATTAAGTGTTGTTTTTTTTTTAAGAACAGACTGTACTTTTACTTATAGATGTTTTATATTACAATAAAGTGATGGTTCTCTATTCATTTGTACAGTCTAATTCCCAATCATGTACAAAGATAATGGATTAAACTGTAATAAACATCCCTTGGATATAGTCCATAGGAATAACACTTAGAAACAAATTTTTAAAAATATAACCACTCAGATTCAATTAAGGTAAATAAGGCCTTATTAGGTATGCTTTAGTCAAATGACTAGCAAAAGAGAAAAATCTACAAAATGATATACATGTTATATACACACGTATAGTTACAATTATGAGCATAAAATTGAATAAGATATTATGAAAATAATGTGAAAATAATTAAACATATATTATATAACATAAGTGGATGCTCCAATAATTGGTATAAGCTTTGAATGATGTATAATTTATAAACTTTAAAAATGGAATACATAACTTTAAACTGAAAAAGTCCAGAATACTTACTACATAGGTTATCCAAACATAAACCACTCCCGCTTTCACACTTCGTACAGCTCGGTCCTGTTTCGTATGGATGTGCGCCTACATAATTCCCTCTGAGTACATCAAATGAGATGGAGTATAATCAGATTAAGAAAATTATGATGCTATATAAACAACATTTCCCGTTTGGAAGAGCTAAGACAACGTTCCCTTCCCTTTGGAGGCAGGTTCGGATGGGTGCAATGAGAGGGGTGGAAAACTCAAGTACCTTCATCTCTCGTATGAGGACAACTACCCCCAACACAACCCCCGAGAATTACCCCGAGAAATAGGGTTAGGTGTAGAGTTAGGATAAAGATTTTTGGTGGGAGTTGTTGTTCGGGGGTAATTGTTTAGGGGGTATTTGTCCAAGATCCTCATCTCCCCATCCCACATTATTTATTTATACCCTCGTTCGGCCTCTCGCCTAGCATTGCCTAGAGCTAAAAATATGATACAGAATAAAATGCATTATATACATGACAACAATTTCATTTTCAATAAATATTCAATTGTACGTATTCAAGTGTACATTATTGAAATATTCAATTTTCAGTTAAATTCTTAAATATACATCTATTTTCAATTTAAAAAGGATTGGAAGCTCCAAGAGAGCACAGAGGACTTGTACTCGCCCTGAACAAAATATATAATACATACACAATTTCCAAGTTCACACACATTATGATAATATTATGATATTGATATATCCTTACAATATAATAATAAAGCATATATCATAGTAGTCATGCCAGCAAATATTTGTTATTCAAATTTTTCACTACAATAAAAACTTTCTATAACTGGTTAGCAACCATATCGCCATTTAGACGCTGGAATTATTTTGTTTACTTGCAAACAATTCAGATCACACTACAAAGTCCCTCATGGTTGGATGAATATTTTTTTTTTTTAATGGATGTTCAAAGAGCCATGAATCTGTTTTCAATTAATGTTCAGCTCGACAGGAATAGAAATGATCATTATGATTGCAAATAAAGGTGAATGAAGGTTTTGTGTGGGTCATTTATTCTGTATAATCACGCATTATATATTTTTTATCAACCCAGCTAATTAAAAAGTCCACTTTGGTCCGTTGGCCATACAAAGAACGTACAAATCAATAGGGGGAAATATAATAAACTTTGTATATCAATCGTTAAACTAACAAGGAATTTCAAATAATTAGATGTTGGCATTGTAAGTAATGAGGGCCTTTTGCCACCGATCACTTTTAATTGCCAGAGCAACGAGCGATTTTATAACCCATTCCTCAATTAACTTTGAGTATCAATGAATATTTTGATAATCAACTAAACAAGCATTATTCACAGTAAATGGAGTAAATAAAAAGTCAATTTCCCGGTCCGTCTCAAAAACAATTATTCCTGTTGTTGAATTTTGAGGCTTACTTTAGATATAAACTTAAAATGGTCTTCCCGGCCTCGTACATGGTGAGAAAAAGAGAAGAGAGAAAATAAAGAAAAATGGCTTACGCTGGTCCGTAATTACATGTGATAAGCCACGCCCCGTTGTAAGTGTTACCAGAATCATCAGTTGCCGAATTGCAGAAGGTTAGGCCACACCCAACAGCATATGTCGAGGCCCAGACATTCTAAATGAAATTTAAAAAATATATATATATTTATTTCTTAAAACAGAAATAGTATATTACAATATTATTGTACACAGTAATCTAATTCGATGATTAATTTTGGGGATTTCCAATTAACAACATGCATAACCTAATGAATAATTTTTTAAAAATCTTATAACTTCCCAATGATTTTATATTTATTGTGACATCCGCACAACATTTCGGGCCATTTTGCAACCCCCGTCCCTTTTTAAAATATTTTCTTTCAGTCTTCGGAAAGAGATCTGATGTATCAACTTCGAGCCTCCCCTACCTATTATCAATGGATATCTACCCACACCTTGAATAATCAATATTATTACGAACCCTTTCTGTGTCCACTGGGGCAATACGCTGATTTCGGATAAATTGGGGGTGCACCAGAATTTGTTCAGCTATAATTGACCCTAATTGGCATATGGCCCCCAATGGACCCTTAATAAGGCCAATTTGACCCTTGCATCCATCTACCTGTGTGTAGTGTCCACACTGCTCTCCCGCCTGGCAAGATAGATCGTCATAATTGTAGAACTCGTACTCGTTGTACCATGCCTCTGTGGCCCTGGTCCCATCGGGTGGGGTGCCCGGTGCGGAGAGGCCCCATTTGATGTAGAGGTTCTGTCCTACAGCGCTGAAGGGTGAGATGTTGGTCGGGTTACCGTGCTCGTAGTGGCAGCCGTTAGACCAATCTTGAGCCATTGTGGCCAGAGTGGCATCCCACGTCTAATATATTTGAAAAAAAATGTTAGGAAAAATTAATCAAAGTACTCGAAGTAGTAAATGGATATAAATTAAATGATAAAAAAGAAAGTAATTTATTTGGATTCTGTTTCAATATTATTATTATCATAAAATATCATCTATAAGATTATTCCCAAGCCATCGATCCCACTCCTGACACCACTAAAATGACATTCTTTCCTAGAAATAACACAAATTAATCCTCATAGATCAAATGTGACGACATTTTTTTTTTTAAATCTAAAGAGGATTGTATCATAATTAACGGGCCATTGTCATTTCAGCAGTCAGATTATTATGACTAAATGGTCATTATCACCTAAGTGCATGGTCAAAGAATTCTTGAGCCATCGTCGCCGTGCGGGGTATCCCACTAGCACTCCAGACATCATGAATATCAAAAACATGAATCAAAACTGTAGTTTCAAATAGTTTTGACTATGGAAAATGAGGGAATTCGTTATGAATAAGGGAAATTATTATCTCAGCTGTCAGACTTTTCTTGAAACCATCGTAACTATCAGGGTTTCATCCAACTCCTGACACCAACATTGTACACTTTCTATTTATTTATTTGTTAATAAAAACACATTTAGATGTACACATTTTTTTGTCCCCGCCGAACGAGTTCGAGCAGGGGACTATGAAACGGGCTCCGTACGTATGTGTGTGTGTCCGTCCGTCCGTCCATGACCGTTCGCGTGTCCGTTCCGTCCGTCCGTATGTGAGTTCAATTTGCTACTCCTTCGCCATTTTTCAATCCGATTTTTCGATTCCGTTTGCTTTATATAGATAGCAGTAGGTGATGGCTACCAAACTTCTTCACAGATTTTGACCTTTGACCTTTGACCCTGATTTTTGACCTATATTGTTTAATTGGCTACAAAAATGCTACTCTCCTTCGCCATTTTTCATCCGATTTCGATCTGTTTGCTTTATATGATAGAGCACTAGGTGAGGGCTACAAAACTTCTTCAGAATTTTTGACTTTTGACCCTTTGACCTTTGACCTTCATTTTTTTGACCTATATTGTTAATGTGGCTACAAAATGCTACTCTTCGCCATTTTTCATCCGATTTCGAATCCGTTTGCGCTTTATAATGATAGCACTAGGTGAGGGCTACAAAACTTCTTCACGGAATTTTGACTTTTGAACCCCTTTGACCTTTGACCTTGATTTATACTTATATTGTACATTGGCTACAAAATGCTACTCTTCACAATTTTTCTTCGATTTCGATTCCGTTTGCTTTATGTGATAGCACTAGTTGATGGCTACAAAATTTCTTCACCGAATTTGACCTTTGAATTTGACCTTTATTTTTTTACCTATATTGTTAATTGGCTACAAAATGCTACTCCTTCGCCATTTTTCATCCTATTTCGATTCCGTTTGCTTTATGTGATAGCACTAGGTGAGGACTACAAAACTTCGTCACGGAATTTTGAATTTGACCCCTTTGACCTTTGACCTTCAATTTACTTATATTGTACATTGGCTACAAAATGCTACTCCTTCACCATTTTCATCCGATTTCAATTCCGCTTGCTTTATGTGATAGCACTAGGTAATAGCTACAAAACTTCTTCACAGAATTTTGACCTTTGACCTTTTGACCTATATTGTTAATTGGCTACAAAATGCTACTCCTTCGCCATTTTTCATCCGATTTCGATTCTGTTTGCTTTATGTGATAACACTAGGTGAGGACTACAAAACTTCTTCACAGAATTTTGACTTTTGACCCCTTTGACCTTGACCTTGATTTTCGACCTTTATTGTTAATTGGCTACAAAATGCTACTCCTTCACCATTTTCATCTGATTTCAATTTCGCTTGCTTTATGTGATAGCACTAGGTGATGGCTACAATACTTCTTCACAGAATTTTGACCTTTGACCTTTGACCTTGATTTTTGACCTATATTGTTAATTGGCTACAAAATGCTACTCCTTCGCCATTTTCATCCGATTTCGATTTCCGCTTGCTTTATGTGATAGCACTAGGTGAGGACTACAAAACTTCTTCACAGAATTTTGACCTTTGACCTTTGACCTTGATTTTTGACCTATATTAGTTATATGTGCTACAAAATGCTACTCCTTCGCCATTTTTCATCCGATTCGATTCCTTTGCTTTATGTGATAGCACTAGGTGAGGACTACAAAACTTCTTCACAGAATTTTGACTTTGACCCCTTTGACCTTTGACCTTGACTTTGACCTATATTGTACATTGGCTACAAAATGCTACTTTCTTGCCATTTTTACCCGATTTCGATTTGTTTGCCTTATGTGATAGCACTGTATCGTGATATAATGGGAATTTTACATTATCGGCGGGGACATATATTACGCATCGCGTAATTTACTAATCCACTTGTTTTTTTAATCTTTGAAATTAAATTTTGATGTTAGGCCACCGTTATCTCAACCTTGTACATTTATTATTGATTCATTGCAGTTATCAAACTCCTGACAACTGTACAGTGGCGGATCCAGGCAGGGGCGCGGAACGCCCCCCATATAATTGAAATCGGAAAATCTCAGCGGCACCCCCTATCGCCCCCCCCCCCGATTTTCAAATCCTAGATCCGCCACTGCATTATCATCATAAAATTCATTGTTAGAAATATGAACACTAAAATAGTTTTCAGATTAATAAATAAATTATTGTAGGTATATAAATAATATATTGTCTTCTTTGCAGCCGATGTAATAATTGTTAATGTAACCTTGGGAACGATCGAGAGCGTGACATTTTCGATGTGCGTTTGCGATTTGTAATTTTTTACAGGCTTGTATTAAAGTCATGTGATAGACAGTTAGATATAAGAAATGCACAGACATACGGGAAAATAATACAAATATATTATAAAGATTATGAGGAAGAGATTAAGAATAATGTGATTATGAACCATTTTCTTTTTGTATCATTGAGGTTATTGTAATCTCTCATCATTCGGCAGTCGTCATATAACGTTCAAGACTCTCTCTCACTCTTTCTCTATCTAGATATACTTTTATACTTTTTTGCTTTTCTGACTCTCTTTGTAATGTAACCATAATACCTTAAAATCCAATGTTTGATATTATTTGCTCATGGTTCTCTTGTATGGTCTATCCTAATAATTAATAATTAATTAACCTAGGCTTCACTCTATAAAAGTTTGAACTAATCAACGAGATAGGAGGATAAAACGGAAATTAATCAAATCAAAACAAAACAAAATTAGGAAATGGTAGCATGGGAATAGGAAATGCCACTCCACCACTAATTATTCAGTATGTCTGAATAATCAGTTTTTAAACTAGTAAAACCATCTAAACATAAGTCTATGGAAATGGGCCTGGTTTGTCGTGAAACAATTTTACACAAGCCGTCCGTGTAAATAGCAACAATATCATGAAATTAGTTTATAAGAGCAAGACTGATGACAGAAACTTCTGCAAACAAGGAAGTATTGGATATTTACACTGGAACAATGTCACTGATCACATAATACACCTCAGTCTAATTGGAACGATCAATTCAAAACCGACTCAAAATCGACAGAACATTGGTCACTCCGTGTAACTATATTACAGGTTCGATCTCGGGCCTATGTCGAGGTTCTTTCAAGCCTGTCTAACTGGGGCATGAATTTGCTACTCTCGTTTGGTGTTTGTACTCTTGGTCGAAAGTATGACATATTCTGGAGATATTATAAACATTTCGAGATGGTGGGTGAATTTGAGGCACATATGTAGCATATTAGACATAATCACTTTCAGGATATAAAGAGGAATTCGTTCAAAGAGGTTAAGATTAATATAGGCCTAATATTCGAAATTTTGGAGATACAGGCACTAATGATAACGATGGGGAAAACTAATTATATTGGGGAAGCGTCGTATCTTGACAGACTGGTGTTGATTTTTCGGGACATCTAAAGGGGCGTCTACAAGCTCAGCCCTTTTTTTCTGGATAAATTCGCATAATAGGCGCATATGAATGCATGGCCGCCATAAACACACTGATGGAAGTTGCTGTGAACGAGGTAATAATATTCTGTAAAGCGCTTTGGGCAGTTCAACAAGAAAAGCGCTATAGTGTGGGATCCTATGTCGTTTCGTTTGCAAGTCATGTTAATGTTTGGCAACATCTATATATGTGTTCTACTTGATTCCATGAACCAGGAAATGTTCGTTTTCATTGACCTATGACCTTTAAATGAGGTGAAAAGTCCAAACAATACACAGTTTCTGCTATTTCCAGGGATTTTAGCGTCATGTTATTTGAATCTTGACCTTAATTTGAGGTCATATGTGTCAATGAAAAAGAATAGCAACGTTGATATTCTGGTTCATGGTATCAAGGGATCATGTAGAACTGTTGTTACCAAAATTATAAAGTTAATAAGGCTAAACAGGACTATGATCAAGACAGAAAACTCTGGCCCTTACGTATTCCTTAAACTTTCTATACGTGTCTTGACCTTTGTTATATTGGCCATATTAGAGCTTAATAATTTTGATAATCACAGTTATTCTTGTTTAAATTGTTCCCATAAATCAGAATATCAATGTTGCTATTCTCTTTCATGGACATATATGACCTCAAGTTAAGGTCAAAGTTCAAATAACGTGACCCTAAAAAAATCTGGAAATAGTAGAAAATATGTATTTTTTGCACTTTTTAATTTATTTAAAGGTCATAGGTCAATGAAAACGAACTTTTCCTGGTTCATGGAATCAAGTAGAACACATTAACAGAGTTCAATAACATATTTCAAGTAATACGGCCCAATAAGACTAAGGTCAAGACAAAAAACTTTGGCCAAAACGTCTTTCTTGAACTTTAACCTTTGACCTGTTGCTCGTATAAGCTTAACTTTGTTGGCAACTAACATGAATATGATTTCCTTGATGCCATCAACCAAAAAATAGAGGTCATCATATTCTTACTTGACACACTTGACCTAGAAATAAGGTCAAAGTTCATAGAAAATTCGGTTTTTGCCAAATTAATGCCATTTCCAGGTTGTTAATTATCATATGAATTGACCTTTGACCTAT
Source organism: Paracentrotus lividus (assembly GCA_940671915.1). Classification (NCBI taxonomy): domain Eukaryota; kingdom Metazoa; phylum Echinodermata; class Echinoidea; order Camarodonta; family Echinidae; genus Paracentrotus; species Paracentrotus lividus. Next base: position 5,209,443 of record CALNVZ010003435.1, on the reverse strand, counting down.
TTTCAAGGTCATAAGGGTCACCAGAACGTGGCAGCAATATTAAACTAGTATGATTCACGTTTTAATCTTGGTTAGTTTTTATTAATATTGTCTATGGATATGTTGTGTCTGATCGCCGTTCAACTTGACTCTATTATGCATTCAATTATGAATAAATAAACTAATTTGCATATTGCTCAAAACTGACTGGTCGGGTGAAAAAATGATAATTGACTTAATTGCTAATTATAACATTATCTACAATTTGATACCAAATTTGACACAATTTGAACAAAGTTATGTTTATGTTAATGAAGCCTGACCTTACCTTCATTTTGGGTCACAAAAGGTCAATTAAAAAATTGGCGACATATATTTTTTGATTCGTGTGATCAAATAGAACATATATATAGATGTTGCCAAACATTAACATGACTTGCAAACAAAACCTATATTTTCCCCACTGGATGCCACACTACTATATAAATACCAGATATTATTATTATTATAATTAAATATGTGCTGTCTTTATATTAAAGACCAATATTGAGTCTGATCAGAGATGTGAAAGTTACACCCACCTTTTTAAGAGGTTCAAAATTGACGAGAAAGAGAGAGAGATGAGATATGAGAAGATTTCGAGAGAAGGACGAGAGAGACGAGAGAGAAGAAAGAGCAGAGAGACGAGGAAGGTGGGGGAGGGGGGAGACGAGAGAGAAGAGAGAAGAGAGGAGATATTCATTTATCACTAATGACCCCGTGGTGATTTTTCTATTGTCGTTACAGTTTCAAATAAAACTTGTGGGCGGATGTCATTTGAAAGAGTTTATCCCCAACGCTCAGCAAAATACTTTTAAAAGGTTGACAGGTAATATAAACGATACAAGCACATGCATGAAATATATATGTTTCAAATACTATATATACTGGACGGCATGAATAACAATGAACGACATTAGAAAGTTTGCCTGTGAATATCCAGAATAATCATGGAATTGTCCGGTGTTGATTATTGCCGAATGGTATTTGAATTTGTGGCTTTTTATTTATTTTAACGCATTAATCCTGAAGAAATAACAACATCCTTTTTTTTTTGGGGCGGTTGTCAAATCGAACTATTAAAAAACAAATTCTTTTTGAAGAAAATAAAAAAATCATCTCACATAGCTTAATGGACAGCAATATCTCATTTCAATGTGTTTTACATACAATAGGATAGGAGAGAGAAAGCGTGAAATGCTCTGTATTGACATTTTAAAAAAATAGGTCACATTAATATGACTAATAAAATATTAGGATATCTGGGAGCCTTTATAACATCGTAAATGCAAGAGAGTAGATACATGTACGCTGAAATGGTAGGAAAAGAAGAAAGAGTAATTGTTTATAGACTCTCTGTGGGTAATCAAAAATCAAAAGGTAAATATGCACAGCAACGAACAAATACGAGAGCGACTTTAGGTGCTAAATAAACTAAGAAGATGAATAGAAAATAGAAAGCTGTATATACTTGACAACCGGTAAATAAAAAAGATTGTTCGCTATGGCTGTAACAAAATGACATTATATACCTCGGCGTGTGAATAACTCACAGGGACTGGTTTGTATTAGCATCCAATGTTTGCAGAGTAGTAATTTAGACTATACTCAGAGTCTTTAGAATAGTTGGATACTGTTGATAATTATGTCATGGATATGGTAAAAGATTGTCTGCTTGGGACGTAACCATGACAGCACAATATCATGCAATAGTCCTTCCCTCGGATAAATCACATATCACAATCACTATTGCCAGTAGGGGAGGGGGGGGGGGGGTTATAACTGGATGACGGTATAAGGGTGCCATAATGGCCTAACCTTTACTTTATTTTAAACATGGGTCGTTCCTTGCTGCATTGATAAGAATTCCGGGGGTACTATCATAATTATATCACCCATATTCATTATAATATTGTTTTTGAAGTCTTCTAAGAAACAATCTCATGTAAAGTAATATAAAAATCCTATAGATGCAAAAGGCGATAGATTTCTAAGTAGTTCACCGTTCTAATACAAATACTAGTTCCGGGGCACTATCACCGTATCATTGTTATATTGTTTCTGATATCTTCCAAAGGAATAATCTATTGGGAAATATGAATAAATTTTTGGTGCGAAAGACGATATATAATTTCATCAATACGCCTTATTGTCTGCTTCAGTTTTCTGTATCATGTGACAATCCAACCTTCAAAAAATCTTTAAGTAGTCCTCACTGTTATTTTAGATCTCATACATGTCAAATATTACCAGCATTAAAAGTGACTTCGAACCGGATAAATAAACTAGGACAAGGTACACTGACCCCCATCCAACCAATAATTTGGATACCAGTAGAATCTCTATCATTATCATAATATTCACACTAATATCACTGTTTTGTTTTTGTGTCTTGTGAAATGTGTTTGTAAAGGTTTCCCAACGATCATAACATCAAAACATAATTAATGTTGATTCATTTTAATGATTGACTTATTTAAATTTGTATCTAATTTATTACTTCATTCATCCATAATAATACTAATAATAATAATAGTTACATTTGGCTTGTTTATTTATTTATTCATTTATCGAATATACTCATTCGCATTATTTTCACTCTTCCTTTTACCGCTCTTTTTGTAAACGCGCAATCGCTGGTATATTTTGAAATCAGAATGTATATTGTAATTTGTGCCATCCGTAGAGGATTATGCGTTTTACTCATAATGGATCTTTGAATTCAAGGTAATTATTCGTCAACCCCATTATTTACTACTCACCGCGGTAGTTATACCACCTCTCTGCATGTTATTTATTAATTACATTCATAATATTTTCGCATTGATCCTACCTCTTCGATCAATCAACCTACAGGTGCTACAGTAAAATGGTTTCTCACATCACCAGAAACGATTCGCAACAATACGACACCACATCAACACAGCATACAACTTTTTTTTCTTTTTTTGTTGTTGTTTTTTTAAATACAAATCCGGTGACGAAATATATTAAACAGGGATTGTGTGTATTAAATATGTAATTATTCCCCTTTGAGTCCCCCCTTTGCCAATTTTGTCATCGGGTCGTATTTCATGTCTCTCTCTCTCTCTCTCTCTCTCGTTCTTTTTTCTCCATTTCTTAGTTTGTTTATATCCCTCATCCCATACGCTTCTCCTCTCTATCTTTCCCCTCTCCATCTCCTTTGCTCTCATCCAATCTACTGGCCTCGAGAGAGAGAGAGAGAGAGAGAGAGAGATAGTGCTCCGTCTGACCTGCCCGTATATTAGCGTCAAATTACAAACGGTTGAATAGATAAAAAGCTGCCCTGGAAAGCTGACCTTCCGATCTGCTCGGATCAATAATCATATTATGTTGGCTTCAAACTATATACTGGAGAATATTTGATTTTATATCCCTTATCTAAGATTGTTTGCATTGAGAGTGTACACAAGGAGAAAAAGAATAGTTTAACTAAGAAAAACGTTTCTAAGAATAGTTCGTTTTTCTTCATGACGTCACGCATAGTACATTTTTCCCTAGGGAAAAACTGGACTATACGTTTTTTCCGACCCCCCCCCCCCTATTCACGAGTTGCCAAGCGCAACGCAAGCGGTCTACTCTGCTGCTTTTACCTGAATTCTCCACTGCATGCCACGGGAAACTTTCGGCGAGCTGCACTGATCAGGTGCGCTTACATAACAGACGATCGATTAGGCAAGACAAGTATTTTCTCAACTTCTCTACGATCGTTCATTAAAAAAATTAAAAGGAATGGTATTATAGTGGAAGGGATATAAAACAAATATACAATGACTCATTCTCAGAACAGGTTAAAACTATTCGCACTCAGGAACATCACATAGTACTATTCTCTCTCGGGCCGATGGCCCTTGAGAGAATAGTACTATGTGATGTTCCTTCGATGCGAATAGTTTTAACCAGATCCTCGATTGTCATTGTATATTTGTATAATACAAACCTCCATCAGTGGCATGAATATCATTATGTGTGTCGTAACTATGCAATGCACACTCAATGCAAGCACTAAAATCTTTAATTATATCCAATTTCCTAAACTGATACACATTTAAATGCATATTTGCGCCCACGCACACACACATACACATACCAAAATGATTGCATTTTCACACTTCTCGTAATCATAAATTGGTAACTTTATACTGCAGCACCCATATTCGATATTAAATGAACAGCGATTACGAACGAAGAAAAAGATTGATTATAATGCTGAATCCAATACATTTGGTTTCACTTTAAGCATTATATCAATTGCCTATACAATGTGGAATTGGTTGCTGATTGGTTGTAGCTATCGCTGTCATCCATGTACTTACTGTATCATGACCTTGCCTTTAATATATTGTCCTTTGCAAATGCTCATTAATTAATTAGAAATAAAATTACTTCCAATTATTTTCATATCATGCGCATTCGAACGTGGAAGAATGGAGTGCATGCACTTTAATTTCTATGGGAATTTCATTATTTGCGTTAATCTATAATAAATGATGCGTATTATTATACTTTTCTCTTTTTCTAAAGCTTCAATTATTCAATATTATCAATGTAACAGGGAGGGTGTAGAAAAAAGGGTCCATGCACTTTCAAATATCGATTTTCTGTCATCTTTTTTTCATAATTTTATCCTTTGTAATCAAACTGCATATATCTAACAAAATATATACAAATCAAATATTATTGTTTACGGTGTACATCGAACTTATTGAAAATCCAATATATTCTACATTTCATTATTTTTCAATATTGATGTATTTCATATAAGTTTTAGAATGTGAAAAAAAAAACCCTAGACGACTCTTTCAAATCAATAGATGATGGTTGCGGAGTTTTATTTTTGCCTGTAAAATACAGTAGAAATAAAAAACCCAAAACGGTAATCCATTTTTGGAGGGGCATATTACCAGCTAATCTATTTAATATGATGAACAACAACCTTTATTTTGTTATTATTACATTTGAAGGCAAAATAATATATTCTATGATAAAAGTAAAAATTTCTTCATTACCTAAACCTTAGTTTGAACGTTGAGTTTTATGCAATATAATTAGGTTCATCATCCAACCAGCTGAAATTAGCCGTAGATTATGTGATTAGGGGGAGACGACCCGCTTGCCATCATTTTTGACTGATTAGTGACAAAGGACATCCCCAAGGAATAATTGGCAATAAATTAATATTGCAAGATCCGGGACATTATCAAATGTGATTCATTTTAACCAAATCAACCTATTTATGATTTTTCTTTTTTCGTGTTTGTTTTGTTTTGTTTTGTTTTGTTTTTTTTGTTTTTGTTCTCTAGCTTTTTCTTTCTCCCTCCCCCCTGTATATTTCTTTTCTGCCACTATCTCCCTCTCTCTCTCTCTCTCCCTCTCTCTCTCTCTTTCTCCTACTCATGTCTCTTCCCTCTCCCTATTTCTTTCTAGAGGAGGAGGGGGAAACAATTTTTCATTTTTGGGCTATTCTTAAGCCTGTCGGCGTCACCGAGTTAATGTTACAACCTTTAATAAAAATTAGGGGCTATTTTATGATTTTGAGGGCTCTTTTGGTAATTCAAGGGTAGGGTCAAAATCGCCCGGTGCCCCCGCGTATTTTTTTTTTTTTTTTTTGGACCGTCCCTCTCCTTTCCACTCTTTATTCGCTACCTCTATGTTTTTCTTTATCGTCTTTCTTTCCATCTTAATTTTATTTTTGTCATTTCTTCCTTGCAGCCAATTTTGGTTAAATTATAATCCTCGGTATCAATGAATCATCATCACGGCTCATAACATCATCCTCGTCATGGCATGGAGTGGCTGGTTGTTGATTATTCATATAAGCTCATTGAAAGTTGTTTATTTATAAATATGACCATCAACCTCATTTATGTATCCAACGCTCCGCTAATAAAATTATATTAAACAAAAATTAAAAAATAAAAAATCATACAAATTCTCGAAGACAACTAAAGTGGCGGATCCAGGCAGAACCGCTCATTGACCGTACGTGTTAAAATCACAAAATATTGGCGGCGCCCCCCTCCCCCCCCCCCCCATCCTGAAAAACTGGATCCACCACTGTAATTATTATGCATATGGATTACGAATTTCTAATTTCTGATTACACTATTGATTAGGAATTGAATATGTTTATCATTCATGTAGGGGATGGGGGGGGGGGGTCGGAAACATTATGCATCGATATACCACGCATTATGCATCAAACATTGATTGTTTGTTATATTTCCGTCTGTGGTGAGTGCTTCCCTTTGGGCTGCAATCTTAATGAATCCACAGTACATTCTAGAGAGGCTATCCGGTTCTGATTCACCGTTCTATGTAATCTTTATAATGAAAGCCGGAATCTCTCATCAAATCCTTGCTCAATATAAAAGCATTGAAATGAGCTATATTGTTCATGGAAAGCAGGGGGATTGCAAAATGTGCCTTTTTCATAATTTTCATCTTTGTTCGAGACTATGCCACATTATAAACATACTTTTACTGCATTTTTCAACATCAGCCTCCATTCCCATCATATTATATGTAGCGTTTTTTCGTACCCGGCAAATTAATTCACGTAATTTGTTACCCGTGTAAATTTATTTCATTTTCTAACCCAAACCAGTGAAATTATTTTTAAAAAGGTACAAAGGGATAGAGAGAGAGAGAGAGAGAGAGAGAGAGAGAGAGAGAGGTGGGGGTGGGGGGTTGAGAGGGGAAAGTTTACCTACTAGGTAGATCAAGATGGGTTTGTCGAGAAACCAATAAGCTGCATCGATGTACTTCCTTAATATATTAATTAATTAAAGAACATAATTTTGATGTACGGTGTATTTAGCTCATGCTGCCAGTTTTATAAGCCGATGGGTTTCAGAATCGACGTAAATAATGCACCGAGAATAGAAAGGAAAACAAAATCTCACAACTACAAAGTATCATGAAAATATCGTCGGCTTGGAGCCAGAAGGGCGCTATTGCAGATCAAGGATGTTCCGTTTGGAGCCAGAAGGGCGCTGTTACCCTTGACTTTGTACAGTAATAACGCCCTTATAGTCAGGCAGCCAGCTCGATTTTGGTTAGCTGAACGAGGTACCAGTAGTGAAGTATTGGAATATGTGGGGAGGGATCCCACATTTACTAAACCCAACGTCTGGCAGTGCATCTCTGCTGCATAAGGTCCCTACAGCCGGGGGCGTCCAAAATGAGTGCCCATTTTACAAAAAATTCTATTTTGAATAAAAATAGCAGAATTCATTTTCTAAACACACTAACTTTGATGTCAAAATAAAGAGTATTAAATTGTCTTAACGTTTGTGTCATTTGAAATCATACTGAAATCGAAAACAGTGAGAGTTTTAATGAAGAAATGTTTTTTTTCTCACTTTTTTACGAAAATCTTTTTTTCCCCCTTTTTTTTCAATAATTTTTAATAAATAGTTGTATAAAACATTGATGTTTGTAACTTTTCTAAAAACTACCTACGTGCATGTGGATGATGCTGTAAAAAGAAGGGAGTTATATCTTATTCCGATAAAGAATTATGATTAGATAAAGTCAGGAACGCAATATAGACAAAATTCAACAATTTGCCCCGTGACTGAGAATAACACAATACCCGCACGTGTATTATGAAAAGCTGATTGTATGTGATGGATGTGAGTAGGCAAACAAAAGTGCCAAAAATGCGAAACATTACGTACAAGTTTTCGATACTTGTTTTATCTGCTAAAAGCTATCGCATGTTATCGGCCTTTTCTAATACACGTACGGGTATGGGATTCTTCTTCGATACGGGGCAAATTGCTTGAAATTTTGTCTATATTGCGTTCCTGACTTTATCTAATCATAATTCTTATCGGAATAAGATATAACCCCTTTTCTTTTTACAGCATCAATCACATGCACGTAGGTAGTTTTTAGAAAAGTTACAAACATCATGTTTTATACAACTATTTATTAAAAATTATTGAAAAAGGGAAAAAAATATTTTCGTAAAAAAGTGAGAAAAAAACATTTCTTCATTAAAACTCTCACTGTTTTCGTTTCAGTATGATTTCAAAATGACACAAGCGTTAAGACAATTTAATACTCTTTATTTTGACATCAAAGTTAGTGTGTTTAGAAAATGAATTCTGCTATTTTATTCAAAATAGAATTTTTTTGTAAAATGGGCACTCATTTTGGACGCCCCCGGCTGTAGGGACCTTATGCAGCAGAGATGCACTGCCAGACGTTGGGTTTAGTAAATGTGGGATTCCTCCCCATATATTCCAATTCTTTACTACTGGTACCTCGTTCAGCTAACCAAATCCTGTTATCTGCCTGACTACTATGGCTTCCAACAGACGATATAGGTAATAACATTAAGAAGTCTCTTATACTCACTTACCATAGTTTTCATGTTAGCTGCCTCAGGGGTCACCATACTCCTACCCTCGTTATGCTTAGCAACCGATAGCATCTGCATCAGCAGTGGGTAAAATCTGTTGCTCGCCTCCTCCTACTATGCGCCGCATCATCACCACCATTCCTCCTCCTCATCCTCTCACCACCGGCATTGATGTGCGATGATGACGACGATGATGATGTTCTTCTCGGAGATGACGTCGCGTTTTCTTGATGTCGATGATGGTATTCGGTCCGACTTTATGGATGACGTTTTCGGTGACCATTCATCGTGGGTGTCCCTAAAGAAAAGAGCCTTGCTAGTGTCTACATGTACCCATGGCTTTCCCCTAAATCTCTCCCCCAAACATTGGGATTGTGATGATGGTAACTAGAAATACTGTGCAGCAGATAGCATAGTCAAACGCGGCATCGTTCTTCCAACACAATGGCATCATTTTCGCTTCGTTTTAGAACTATTCTCAATAGCTGAATTTTCTCTGTTTTGTGCTAATGGTTTGTTTACGCGATACTGGATAATTTCCTCCTTACCGACCATTAGCGTAAGTCACAGCATATTTATTTCCTCATTCACCGGTTCAGAACAGAGCTTTGGTTGACTTGAATAGTGTCACGTACGGCATGCAATGAATGAGCTCTCCTGTCTGTCTTCGGCTGGTATTATCGTGCATTGATCAAACCTGCAAGGATATCGCGGATATTCAATTAGAAAAGTTGAGGCATTCGATACGCTTCACCATAAGTCAGTAGATCTAATATTTGTGGGAGTTTCTAATAATATATTTTATATATAAGTCAGAATTGAGAATTATTATTTGCATAAAATATGAGAATTGCCATTGTTGTTACTTCTCGGCCTCCTTATATGGAAGCGATTGAATTGATCTCCACACCAGTTCAAAAACACTTGAGCTATAATGACCGCCTGTACTTTCATTTTCGGTGTTACTTTGGTTTAATATCAGGATAGTTTGTTTTTTGGGGTTTTTTTTTTTTTTGCCTTTTTTTTTTTTTTTGGGGGGGGGGGGCAGTGTCAGTGTTTCCTATTCAAATACAAGTCATACAAGATAAATATAAGTATGTTTGATTGTAAAACTGAAAGACTAATGAGAGGAGAAGAGGGGAGGAGGGATAGGGTTATTTGGGAGAAGGAGAGAGAGAGATTCAGAGACCGATGGAGAGAGAGAGAGAAAGAGAATGGAAGAGAGTGGGAGAAAGTTCAGTTCTAGTTGTAAACTTAAGAGATAGAGGGCGCTACCATTCTACTCAAAGCGAACGTGCCCATTGACTTTTTTTTATTTTTGGACAGTTTTTCGCTTTATTTTCTTTATTGTGGCGAGCAACTACCTTTTCAAAGAAATGTTCAACTTGAATAAGTACGCTAAGAGTCTGAATTTTAAAAAAATAGGAATAACTTATTGCAAAGGAAAAAAAAGTCCTGTCACTTGTGTCAATTCGAAAGCCTAGTCAGATCAAATTCCTGTACAATATGGCATATTTTGCTCTCAAAATAGCTCATGCGCTGCATAGTTTTGATCCTCGATGCCGCATTATACTATTATAGCTTATTGTTCACAGGGCAATTAAAAGCTTGAATTCTCAGCTTTCCGGAGATGGTACATTCATTTTAATTGAATAAAAAAAAGTCCTGTCCCTTTGAACATAATCATAAGAGGTTCTTTCCTCGACTAGTCAATATTTACGCTTTAATATCACATGCATATCGCATAGAAAGATGTGAACGGCGTCTTCACAAGACTTGTGACAAGTTCACAATCTATGTCATTGTTTTGAGCATCAATTTATATGAATTGCATATTCTGATTACAACTTCAGCACAATAATGTTATAAGCTTGCCCAAATGTGTATTTCCTCCATCTGGTCTGGAGAATCTATTAACTAACAACATGATAAAAGTTCATCAATTTCTTTCATCTCCTCGAGTAGATTGCTCAACCGAACGGACAATACCATTCAACTGGAGGGAAGTCTTCTTACGCGAGTTTTTGTGAGCTAATTTCTTATTGCAGCCAGCTGTATAGATTTATGCGCTTCTCAGCCGCATTTCCAACGTCACTTTGTTGTGTCTGGCCTCTGAGATAATGGACGCGCCTTGTTTAATTACGATTTAATGCCGCACATTGGTATACGTTAACTTTACATTTTACATAGAGTAGAATTGATATGTATTTCATTCTGATATTGCGATTATAAACCCACTAACTATAGCCTCTTAAAAACCCTAAACCTTCCCCAAAACAGTTATTAAAGTCTGGATACCACTCTGAGGCTTGACAGGGCTTGTAAAAAAAAAAAAAAAAAAAAAAAAAAAAAAAAAAAAAACGCTTTGCCTATGTTGGTACAAAACTGGAACAATCGCGAACTAAAATGACCAAAATGTTTTCTTTTGTTTTGTGTTTTTGTTTGTTTTGTTTTTACTCACCGTATACGGGCTCCGTTGTGATATGTGATCTAGGCTTAAGACACTTTTCTAATTGAAATAAACAGTTTATAATTTATTATAAATTATTATCTGTTTTTTTTTTTTTTACTTTTTGTAGTTATAGAATAGAAAAAGATTGAAAGCTGATGAGAAAGGTATCTGCAATATTTTAAGGTCATATAGAGAAAAAGGGAAAATAAAACCTAAGGCGAAAACTAAGGATTACATCGAATCATTTTAATCACGTTATTTTTCGTTTGATTTTGAGTGGAACCCTGCCCCCTACCAATTTTCCAGGACGGACGCCCTTGTTGGATGAATATCTAGGAACAAAATAATGATTCTTCAGGTACACTCACCAATATTTCCGGCTAAAAAGTAGGATTTGAAAAATCACTTGCCTACTCAAAAATAATTTACGTTAATCATGCAGATTCGATATTTAATCTTTGTTTGCTTTTTTTGCTAAACTTAAAAGAGATGGTTAACGAGCAACACGAGCGCTTTATTCAGGTTCATCGTCACGGTTTTGTCATCTTGGTTATCTTAAAACCCGTATCAGGACATCTCCCCCGGAGGACAACTCCCCCGGGGACAACTCCCGGAGGACAGC
>CALNVZ010003435.1:5151298-5195023 GCA_940671915.1 Paracentrotus lividus | reverse complement strand
GGGATGTTTTCATCGGGAGATGTCTCCGGACATTCCCGGAGTTTCATCGGGAGATGTCCAGATTGTTGGCGGCGAGACCTTCCTCCGGGGAGATGTCCGCGGGGAGGCTGTCCACGGGGTGTTGTCCTCCGGGCGAGTTGTCTCCGGCGGAGCTGATCCACTCAAATGATTTTGAAACATATAATATAATGCGAGCGCGAAGCGCTAGCGAAAAATTCTAGAGCTCTGAACTTAAATGAACTTTGCAAGGGACAGGTCTTGAGACCGAATGGTCATAAAATACGGAAACAAAGACGATTGACAATGAAGAACAAAAAGGGAATAATTAGGCAGCGAGAAAAAGTATGGACAAAAAAAAAAAAATCATTTTACTTAGAGGGACCTTCATGTTTATCTGAAGCGGGAGGGGGGGGGGGGCAAATTGATCATGAAATTTGAGGTGCCATATTGATCTTAAACTATTTAAAGGGGACTCTAAATTAAATTGGAACTCAGGGGATGTCAAATTGGTCTTAAAATTAGGATTAGGAGTGTACACACCGGGGGCACACAATTGATCTTAACATTTATAAAAGAACGCTAAATTGAAGTTAAGGGCGCCGATTTGATCTTTAATATACAGGGGGCGCAAAATTGACCCGAAACTATGATAGAAGGTACTAAACCTAAAAAAATTACTAGAAACTTTTGGGCGCCAAAAGTTAAACTTAGTGGTGCTATGTAGGGGGCGCCAAAATTAATAATGGGAGGAAACATGACCCCAATATCGACTGTGGATCACCGATCTCCTTTTTCTTCCTCTCCTTCTTCTTTCCTTTCTTTTTCTTCTTCTTTTTTTTTTTTTTTTCCTTTTCCTTTTTTGCGCCCCCTTGAAGCTCCGCCCGGGGCACGTGCCCCCCTTGCCCCCACTAGATACGTCACTGGGGGTGGTTCCAATGGATGATTAGCAATTAAACAACCATTCCCATCCTCGCTTGTCATTACAGAAGGGTTACTCCATGCGAAAAGTAATGTAATAATTGTAACAGAAAGAAAAACCAAGGGGTTGGCATAAAATCAATAGTTATAAAGCATTTAAAGGACTCCTCCGGGCTGGAGTTTGCATTTATTAGAAAAATAAAGTAAAATCTAAAAAGCACAACACTGAAAATTTCATCAAAATCGGATCAGAAATAACAAAGTTATGAATTTTCTTAGGTTTTGAATTTTTTTAGGAAACAGTTTTTGCCATCTTCAAATTGGCAAACTGATGATGTTTCAGTCCCCCTACTTTCTTTGTATTTTATTGTATGAAATACCAATTATCAAGATTTTCTGCCCCAAGGACATAAAAACAGGGATTAATCCTTGTGGAATGTTCAAGGTCACTAGTGCTTTTACCTATTTCAGTATGAGGGATAGATTTTCTGTATACGCAATATATGAAAAAATGAGAAAAATAGGATTTCATATAATAAAATACACAAGAAGTAGGGGGACTGTGACATCATCATTTTGCTCATTTGAATATTCAAATATTCAAATGAGACAATGAGACAATGCTAACAACTGTTTTACAAAAAAAAATTCAATACCTAAAAAAGTACATAACTTTGTTATTTTTCATCCGATTTTGATGAAATTTTCTGTGTTGTGCTTGTTAAATTTTTCTTTACTTTACAAAACTTTTTAATTTCAGCCCGGACTCCTCCTTTAAAGTGAGGGGAGATGTCATCCGGGGAGTTGTCCTTGGGGGACCTATCCTCTGGGGGAGATGTCCTCCGGGGGAGTTGTCCTCCAGGGGAGTTGTCCTGCGGGGGAGTTGTCCTCCGGGGGAGCTGTCCTCCGGGGCGTTGTCTTTCGGGGGAGTTGTCCTCAGGGGTTGTTGTCCTCCGGGGGAGTTGTCCTCCAGGGGAGTTGTCCAGGGGGAGGTTGTCCTCCGTGGTAGTTGTCCCTGGGGGAAGCTGTCCTCCGGGGGACTCGTCCTTGGGGGGACCTGTCCTCCAGGGGAGATGTCCTGCGGGGTACCTGTCCTCCGGGCGAGCTGTCCTCCGGGGGAGTTGTCCTCCGGGGGAGCTGTCCTCCGGGAGTTGTCCCCGGGGGAGTTGTCCTCCGGGGGAGATGTCCTAGAACCCTTAAAACCAAACCTTAAACTAACAATGGTGCTTTGTTTGAACATTAATTATTTATCATCACACATAGCATGGTCATACTATCCGTTCCACTTTGGTAATATTTTTGTTTAAACTTGCAAAAAAAAAGTAATTTTCTCCTTATGTTGCTTAGTCACAAGTAGACTGAAAATGAAAATTTTGATATTTCATGTAGAATTATTATGATTATTGACTTTCGTTTGTTATTTGGAAAAGGGATTCTCTCATCCATATAAGGTTGATGTACATTCATTTGCGTCCGGTTCGAAATAGTATGAGTAATTGAACGGATACTCATTATACTCATTTAAAAGGAAGGAAATGATACAGTGTAATCAACCCTTTTTCTCATTACATTGCTATATCGTTTTAGCCACAATTTCTTACCGCTCCCTCTACCGTTGAGTCACATATCTCTCTCTTTCTCTTCCCTTTCAATTTCTCATTATCCCTGTTTTATATACTCCGATTAGTATATATGTTTACCCTTTTTCCAAAAAAAGTTATTGCCTAAAACTTTTAAAATTCGAAAGTCGAAAAAAAGAGTCACAAATTAAATGTACAGGATGATTTGTGTAAAAAAAAAAAAAAAGAGAAGAAGGAGAACTTTAAATTATAAGTGTGTAAATCCTCGGGGTTTTTTTTTCTTCAAATTTATCATACCAGAATCACTGGCAGGAACAGAGTCCAATGTCTGATCAATAACCGATTCTCCACCGATGTAGTGGAGTGTAATATTAATCACACACATCATAACACTGGCAATTTAATGGTAACATGCTAAAATGAACTTTTTATATAAGCGCATTAATTAGGAGTTCCTACCGAGAAGGAAATAAGATCATGACTAACTCAGTTTGATACAATATAAAGTAGACTATGAAGGGGGTATTGAAAATGTATTGTATTCCGATTCAATACCGCATGTTGTGTTCAGAGGGATATTTTCCGCCTCATTACGTTCAAAGCAGGGTATGAAATTAAAGTGCCAAATATTGTGACTTTTGTAACCTTAATACTGTTAACTGTAAATTCTGTAAATGCGTGAAAATGCAAAGAATTCAATTTTCTTTTCAGCGTTGTTGATCCGTATAATGTTGATACAGAATATAATGTTTAGTCAATATTATGTCATCGACTGCTAATCTCGCCCATAAATAAAAAGTTTCTATAAAAATTGTAGACCGAAGTTAATGTTGTCCTTTTTCATGGTTCAAAAAAAAAAATAAATAAATAAATATTAATACGATTGTTTCCCATCGCATATATACGATATCGAGTAATGCAAACACAATACATAGAGGCATGATGCATCAATAGTAAAACATTCTTTATTGTTATTTTGTTTTTATAACAAACCTAAAAGTGCAGTTGGAGTAGCGATTAAAGGAGATAGGTTTATGTTTATTTCAGTTTAGGCTAATGTCATTTTAGGCAATACGTACATAGGCATTTGTTGTAAGGACTCATGAGTTTTTTCAAGTTTTGTTCAAGTTAAGTGTCATAAAAATGTAATTTGCTAGCTTTTAAGAGACCAAGATATTATTACAGAAATTTTGCCATGCCTTGTCAGTCCTGCAAAGTAAAAAAAAAGAAAAAAAAAAAAGAAAAAAGAAAAAAAATGAAAAAGGAATTAAATAAGTTGTTATCTCCTTGTCATTTTATGTGAGTATTTAGTAACGCAGATTTGTTAATAGTTGGTTGGTTGGTTGGGTTTAACAGACAGACAATTTTGTCCTCCGAAGAACGTGACTGGATTCGAATCTAGGTCCGGATCTTTTCACTATGTCCTGTATGATAGGGAGAGTGGGGTTTAGTTGAACACGGGTTAGTTGAACATTGTAATTTCTTGAACGTCTATAAAATATATTTATGCAATACTACCGCAGGAAGATGCTATTAGCAACTGCCATCCACCATATTTTTAGACAGCACACGCTTCAAGCCTCGTGAAGTTAGAAAGCAGTGTTTGTTTTTTCACCTTTCTGAGTAAATTTGTCATTTTACACATGTTTTTTAATCTCAGAGAAATCATAAATTATTGGCCAGTTGTGGATTATAACAAACAGTTATACCAAACTACAAAACAAGGTTAAATATATGGCATGTTTGTTCCTCTTTTGTGCTGTAAGCTACAAACTGTCAAATGGGCTCTGGGGTTAGTTGGAACATTGTACTAAGTAAATAGGTTTTCAGCTGAATAAAAATAAAATCATATAATTCAATGAAGTGTTCTGAAATATTCCTATACATCTATATTAGAGCACATTGGACAATTTTATTTTGGTTTTGACAAAGTATATTGCAGAAATGCTACTTCACAGGACTTCAGAATATCTATACGTGAAGTGGATGCTATCAGTTATTATAAAACATGAAGGTTAAGAAAAAAATTTGAACACCAATCATTTAATATTTAGATTGGAATCAATAAAGCAAGTTAGCTGAACCCATGCATTAATGTTGCAGGTATTTGAAATATTAATTTATATGATATAATGCACAATGTTCAACTTACCCCATGCCTTGTTCCAACTAACCCCGTGTCTGGGGTTAGTTGGAACACTTGACATGGTCTTGTTTGAAGATGGATTTTTTCCGAATCATCGACTAAGTTTAAGAATTTTATGGGTACAGTGTAGCATACAGATATACACTCAAGCTGATTGTTTATTGTTTTCTGAATATAATCCGCTTTTGTTTTACGGCCATTTTGTGAAAAATGTTCCATATAACCCCGCTCTCCCCAATACTTAAAGTTTGTAGGCAAATCCATTCCAAATACAAGAAATATATATAGCAGATAGGTTATAAAGAACATAGAGAATAAACAGAAGAGGGCAGCACATACAGGGTGGTTAAAACAAGTTGATCGATCAGTAGATTTTTCCACATTTTTTTCTTGGGCTAGCTTGCGTGGTTAGACATTATGACATCAATACGATAGGAAATATATTATTTGATCATACGTTTAGATGGGATGGGTTCACTTAAAATTGTAAAACAAAAAGTATTAATTGATGCTTTCACATCATTGATTTCAACGCATTTTGAATAATATCAATAGTGGTCTTATGAGAGATTGCTTCTTTTTTTTAAAAACTGGTTTGATAAAAGCTCCTATATATTAACATTTTTTCCTCGAAATTTCAATGCCAGTGGAAAAAAATATCTTCTGCGGGAATTGAACGCCGTGTCTTCATGTATAAATACCTTCTTTTGAGGTCCAGCGGTATTGGTGTTTTGACAATTGACTATTTTTTTAAATCGTTGTTGAAATAATTATGTTCCTTTGTTTCGAGCAACTTATGGGCAAAATCTATTATTTTGTTTGAGCAACTTATGGGCAATGATAACATTGTTCGTGGAGGGTGGTTTATATATGCAGGCTTCTGCATATAATCAACCATTATTATTTGATACACATTTCATCTTCCATCCTGTATTAAACATAAAGGCATCTAGAAAGAATATTTGCTTTGGAAGTGCAAGGCTGCCCTCATTGGTCATGGCTTTATATTAACCGACGACACAACGTTTAATAAATCAACAAGAATAGTACACCGTTCCACGCAATGCAGAAATGTTAGGCAAAGTGTGAATTTAACGTTTAAAAATGGATCTTATCCAATGAAGAGAGAGAGAGAGAGAGAGAGAGAGAGAGAGAGAAGAGAGAGAGAGAGAGAAAAATGAATTGGGACATGACTAAACAGAATAGAAGTGTTCTGTTTTGCTGCTTATATTTATATTAACCAAAAATATATAAATCATGGCTGTTCTATTATAAACTGCCAATTTTAGTACAGTACAGACAAAGAACAGAATAAGACAAAATAGACAAGGCAACGAATTAAATCGAAAATCATTATAAAATCAAAATGGGTTTGGCAAAACAGTTCAAGCCGGCCAATCTGACATCGTGATAAGTATATTGGCAATAATACCGTATATCAATATGTAATGTAGATTATAGCCTACTGGATTATAGGCAATGCATAAATCACGACAATCTAGACTTATTTATGACACGATTCATTATTTACCACACCGTCGTTGTAACGTTCAAAAAATAAAAAAGACGTGCCATGGTAACAAATAGAATTATTAAAGTATATATATATATATAATGTGCGATGTATATAATTAAATAAAAAGTAGTTGATTTCAATTGTTTATTTTTTATTAAGTACTTTTAGGCATTTTATTTTCTACAACTTAAAAAATCATAATTAGAATAATTTTTGAAACGCAATCCTTATCATACAAGGGCTACTTTTTAGAAAGTGTGAACGAAAAAAAGAAGAAAGAAATAGCATAAGATACCAAAGGGAAAAAAAATGGAGGTTGGATATTTAAAGATGAAGGGGGGGCATAAATGAATCAAGTATATTTGGAAATAGCCGGGTAAATTTTTATTAGCAGATTTAAAAAAGAGGGGTGCAATCGATTCTCCAAGAAATAGTAGAGGGCACACCTCCTTCGCCCCACATGGATCCGCCATTGGGAAATATAAGAATCTATTAGTACTACTTCCATTTCACTACATATTTCAGAATCAATTTAAGCCAATTTCCTCGAAATTAATTCCATTAACTAAGCTCAAGATTAGCTATAACTGACATACGAGGAAATTTCGTTTTGAAAATAAATCAATATCACTGCTAACAAAGGCAAGCAAATGCTCAAAATCGATGGAATTAATTCTCGCATGAAATTTCCCTGTATTAACTTAAAGGCTGTAAGCAACACAATAGATAGCAGTATGCAATGGGACTCATTATTAACCGAATATGCATTGGTAACATCCAAAGGCTCACTGGAGCAGATAAATAATTCAGTACTAACTCTTTGAAAATTATCATATATAACAATGAAATCGTTAAAAAGTACTTTTATTGTGGTGTTTAGTAAGTATGTCATGAATATTATTATACACAACATCAGTACCAGCAAAGCTTAGCAATTATGTATCGTATTCCAATTGAATTATTAATTTGATTCATAATAGTTATACCATGCGAAATAAATAAACAGGATGAGATGCGTTTGTAGTACTATAAATTACTTCATAAAACCATAATGCAGACATCCCAACCTTGATAATTTATGTCAAAGTTGCTACATCACTAATTAATTCATGCAATAGTACTAATACATGCTATGGGAAATAAATAGCGGAAAATAGGCTCGGTGTGGCAGGACACATAGTACTGAGCAAGTTTTAACAAATTTACTCATTATTTTTTTCCCTTTTGGGCCTCTTCTGGTTGACCAAATGTCGAGGAGCCTACAGCCGAAAAGAACCCGCACATATTTATGCCAGCGTACAAAAATAATTTGAAAGTATCATTGATTTGTTTTCTAATTTGTTAGGTTGCACGATTTCACTGAGAAATGTTCGAGATAATAAGTAAATAGAAAATGTTGTCAAAATGTATGATCTCCCACTACTACCTGGGTTACTTTTTGATAACACAAAATCCAAATTGTGATAAAAACAATATACTTATTAGAATGAAAACACCGTATGTTGACTACGACGAGATCTGAATGATCTTTTTTATTTTTATTTTTTATTTTTTTATTTTTATAGAAATAATGGAATAAATTTGAGAAGAAATATATATTCCTTGCCCTGCCTGACATATCTGCTTTCTGTCCATTGAAAAATATTGTCTCTAAGCAAGTACGTACATAGTTCAGTGCTATTGAAAAATATATTGGGTATGATACATATTTAAATACATTTGCTATCCTTTTATTTGTAATTGTTACGTCACTTTTCAAGAAATGGCAGCATCCAAGTAATCATGGGAGCTTGCATATATTTTAAAGTGAAATATTTTAGTGCAGGTACACACCTCTCCATTTGGAGAGAGACTGATTTGATTTGATCCTTTTTCAAGTTTGGTACTTTCAGAATTAGTGAATGCCCGAGATTGACATTAAATGACCTTGGAATTCTGTATTTAATTTCACATCTAAAAGAAAAAACAAAAAACGGTACATATACGGTAAAATAACATTTCTGCTTTCACAATTAATTTCAAGAAAAAATAATTGTAATGTTTGTGTTTTTTTTTTTCACATTTCGTATACACGGTGCAAACGTCGACATTAGCTCCATTAGACTAGTTATATGCATCTGATTTACAGCAACCTTTAAAATTGGCCTTATGGTTTGCCTATATCCCGCACTAATTACGATATTAATATTGCAAAGTAAACGGCCCCGGCGTCAGCATGAATACGATGGAAATAATGCTACTAGCAAAGCCCTAATCGATCTAATGCAAACGAGCATAAACCAACAGCTGGTAGAGAGTGCATATAAACATTAAAAGGTATGGATTTGACTGGCTAATCCTTCGACTATGACCTCGTTTGCAATTTTTAAGGGAATACAGAGAGAACTAGAAATAGTGATAGTGGCAAGGTATTCAAATTAGTACAGATTATGCCAAAGCTATTTGATTCTGGAAGATCTATAATGGGGAAAAAACTAAGAGCAAAGTACAATGTTTAGATTAAGTACAGTGGGGCTATTTCGGGAGGGGGGGGGGGTGATGATTAGGAGGGGGAGGAGAGTTATGACATATATATGTATATATAGAGGGAGAGAGCGAGATATAGAGAGAGAGAGAGTGTGTGTGTGTGTGTGTGTGTGGGGATAGTCAAATACATAAAATAAACTCAGACTGTCCTGTACTGAGGGAAAGAGAAAGAAAGAGAGATACAAACACACTCACACGCGCACCCTCACGCACAACACACACCCCCATAAAAGCACACACACACACACACACACACACACTAACAACGCCCATACATCCACACATACACACATCTACACACACCCACACACAAACAGCCGCTCACTTACTCACACACACGCACACTACACACACGCACACACACACTCACACACACGCACACATCCTTCCTCACTACAGTGCGTCTCAAAAAGAACTATACACTTTTGAAATGGCTACCAAATAAAAATTACTAGATTCTTGGATAAAAAGGTTTGTATGTATATAAGACTCATATCCTCAACTATCATGACACCAAAAATTCCGAAAATAACTCATGCTTCAGTGAGTAATGCCCACTTTTGTAAAGGACACAAAAATTAGCCTGCGCAGGAATTCACTCTTCATTTTGCACCTGGTTATGGAACACCATGAATAAGTCAAAATTAACGATGGAATAAATCAGCCAACAGAGGCAAAGATGAACCAAAAGTCAAAAAAAAAAATTACTATTATGCAAAAATGTAATGTTTCCCCGTTAGTTTCCATATCATTGATTTATGCTTTGACTTCAATTAATTTTTGTCTTTGTTGGCCTATCGATTCCATCATTAATTTTGACTCCTTCATGGCGTTCCATAACCAGGTGCAAAATGAACAGTGAATTCCTACGCAGGCTAATTTTTATGTCCTTTACAAAAGGGGGCATTACTCACTGAAGAATGGGTTATTTTTGGAATTTTTTGTCTCATAATGATAGTTGAGGATATGAGCCTTATATACATATAAATCTTTCCCCAAGAATCATATATTTTTCTATTTGGTAGCTATTTGAAAAGTGTATAGTTCTTTTGGGGACGCACTGTAGAACGGAATGTGCAATGTTAGTTTGAAAGTGCAATTGGTCCTTTCAAGTAAATTGAATAGTCTATACCTCCATAATATTATGCAGGGGCCGCGGAGCGTTTTTGAAAGAGGAGGGGCTGGGCCGACAGTGGGGGGGGGGGGCTGAAGCCCCCTAGCCCCCCGGCTCCGCAGTCCCATGATATGGTATATCATCAGCCCCTTCCGACAACTTTTGAACGGAAACTCCAAGAAATTATATGAAGCTAACATTTCAGGTATTAAATATATCAAATAAAAAAAAAAAAAAAAAAAAAAAAAAAAAAAAAAAAAAAAAAAAAAGGCGAGAGTTGGTGTGGGTAAAAGACAGAAAATGGCTGAACTTCCCCTTTAAAAGTTGCAATCACACGAAATTCACAGTCAATATTCAAAGTAAAAGATGAAAACCTTTTTTTTTTGGTCCTATTTTAATCAAGTTGAAAGCATTAAACACAAAGAGAAACACATTATGGAAATGGTGGTTAAATAAACACATACGGGTTTCTGTATATATTATTTTTAAAACATTAACTGAATGAATTTTAAAGTAATTGAAACATACAGATGTATTATGCCTTTGACTGATAGATTGAAGGTTTTTTTATTTATTAAATTCATTTTCACTCATTTTCTGTTTTGAGATATAGTCAAGATGAATGTACGTAGCACATAAAAAAGCTGAAGTAAGAAATGAAAATCAATTCATTAATGTAAAACCTTCCATTATTAATCATAATATTTTAAAAAATATATTCTTCTTCTCGCCTTTTCTTTCATGTTCATACATTAAAAAAAAATGGGGCCTATCACCCGTTTTCTCTGCATTTCATTTGCATACAAGAACTGCAACTATAATGCTCTGTGATAAACAGACACGTTCAGAATTTTACTGCATTTCATGTAGTTTAGATTCTCCTATAATTAATGTATTTGTACATCCTCTTTAAATATTTGTGTCTAACATAATTCGAGCAGTACTATTTCACATGCAAGCTGTTTTCTTAACAATTTGTGTAAATGTGCTTTTGTCAAGTTAATTTCTTTGCATTTTTGATTCACATGTTTCAGTCGTATTTCAATTTATGTTTCAATTACTTCAACATACATGCATTTCAAAAAAGTGTTTTTAACTACTAAAAACTTGTCTGCTCCTTCCCAATTTTTAAAATTAAAAAGGGGAAAAAGATAGTATAATGTGCAATGAGCACGATGGTAATTGCTGACTGGTCGATTAATCTAACCTGAAATAAAAAATTTAAAAACTTCATCAATTTCATCTCAATGTTTGTATGAAATACTTTTAATCGAGACGAATAAATCTTCCCATTTTAGAGGAAACCTGCCTGGTCATACAAATCTTTGTCCCTCAGAATAATTTTGTCGATCTAATAGGCGTATCACAAAATAATCAGATAACATTCATGTCAATGTATGTCCCCTGATTTTGGATAATGTTCTTACAATAATATACATTTACATGTGACACATTTTATGCACGTCTCTGTGTGTGTATGTAGTGAGGATGGCGTGTATAAACGGGTGTGCATGCATTTTTCTGGCAAAAAAAAAGCTCCACGGCGTGGGTATGCTTGCGCGCACAACCGGCGGCAAAAATCGAGCGATCGCTTCACCACACATCAATGCAATACCACGCTGCGGAGTTTAACAGGTGTGGGCTAGTGGATATTGTCTTTGCACGCCACAGTCAGAGCAGAGTGTAGACTCAACATTTCGCGCCGAAAAAAAAGTGGGAAACGCCTCGCGCTGGACACAAGGCTTGATCAATTCTGTCTGTAGAAGTTTTCCCTGGCTTTCGTTTGTTTGTTGTCTGTCTGCTGCTACCTCAGCTTGATAATACCTGACTTTTACGGCTCCGATTTCAGCGCGCCTTTAAATCTATTGCAAGCCCCGTCGCCCTTTTCCAAGTGGATTTTAGGGATTGTTTGAAGGAAACAACAACATCAACAAAAACAAGAGCACCAACAAAAATGGCATCTCAATCGGCAATGTTGGATTCGTACAGCAGTTTATTGGGGAAGGATTCACCCCTGACAGCTGAGGACTTTGCGCAGGTGTGGGAACATTATGATGCAGACGGTAAGATAACCTTTCAATAATCTAGAATCATCTGACCTTTTTTCATGACGTTATCTCATCCGTGTGACTATCTTGTAATTCAATAAACACTTTCCAGCATCAAATCTGAAATATCCGTTAAGATCAAGGGATGAGTGGTTGGTAATACCCTCTTTAATAAAAGGGTAATGGATTACATAAAGTATTTAGTCTGTTTTTATAACCTTTTATTTTAATAGGCTATAATATATACTGGGATGAAATTATGATTTCTTTCCTCATCAATTGACACAACAATAAACCGCAAATTTCTACTCAACTATATACTCTTTTTGCATCATTAATATTATTACTCAACTTCTCCCTCTAATTTGTAAAAGTAATATCTCAACTAAAATTAATGCATTTATTTTCATGCATGAACAATAAATACTATGACTATAAGAGTATAGTAGTTATGTTTTTTTCTAGTATTCAGCACGTTTAGATGTGTGATATTGAAAATTTACAATATTCTTGTAAAATTAAATCAAATCATATTGTTTCTTATCTGACATTATTTTATATTATACATTAGGTATATTATTTTACCATAAGTCACCATAAGTCATCATAAGCAAATGCGAACACATTTACCTGTATATAGATATATACATATATCCGAATTATTACATTTCATATCATTTCGATAATAATGACATGGTGAGAATGACTATTCGACAATCACGCAACTGCTTCTGTTGCCACGCCCATCTATTGGATCACTCCACCATCCACACGCTCCCTTATTACGCACCACCATCGCACCCTTCTCATTATATTAATCCATCCCGGGAATCCAATTCCATCCCCATCTCTCTCGCTCCCTCCGTATCTCTTTGGGTTTTGTATTAAAGTCGCCACCCCTCTCTCTCTCTCCTCTCTCTCTCTCTCTCTCTCTCTCTCTCTCTCTTTCTCTATATGTCTATCAATTTTTTTCGTGATTACCTACATAGGACTTTTTTATCTCTGTGCCTGTCTCTAATTTTTGCGTCAGAAAGTTAATTTTGCTCTCTCTCTCCTCTCACTCTGTCACTTCTCCTCTTTCTCCGTCTATAAATAATTACATAATCAAAATCCGAGGTGTCTACATTAGGTTTTATCCTCACCTCTCTTAGATGATGTCTCACTCATGTACTTATTGTTCCCAATTCATCCCTTGACATATCTTGACATATCATTGATACTGTATCTTAATTTTGAAATGATATATAATTAAGATTTGATAGTCATATCTACTTCTATTTCACACTTACTTTTCTTTAGCATCCCTATGCTTTGCCACATTTAATTATGTTATTCCATCTCCTACACATTTTCTTATAACCAGCATTGAGTTTAGCAGTTTGCAGCTTGCACCCTAAAACTATCAATCTTGCGTTCGGTCCGTAATTCTACTGCTGTACTCTGATCTCAA
This sequence comes from Paracentrotus lividus, assembly GCA_940671915.1. Classification (NCBI taxonomy): domain Eukaryota; kingdom Metazoa; phylum Echinodermata; class Echinoidea; order Camarodonta; family Echinidae; genus Paracentrotus; species Paracentrotus lividus. Next base: position 5,181,725 of record CALNVZ010003435.1, on the reverse strand, counting down.
TAAGTTACATCCTATTTCACCTCTTTCCTGCCTCGCAATTCTCATCATTCTCCTCTCCTTTTGTCGTCCCCTGCATCAAACCGTACGTCAATCAATCTTTTACTCTCGCCACGCCCCTTTGTGGAGGTTAAAAAGAATGCATCTATGCGCAATACGCCGATAATGGTACGATGTGATATACACACTCACGCACGCACACACCCCATACACAAAACCCACACGCGCTATTAAACATGCACATACAACGCACACACACGGATCGGAGCGCCCAGTTTGAGCTCCTAGCGAGTTACCATCGATATCATGATCATGTATGATCATTAAACTTTTATAATATGCAAGTTATCCACACCTACCCCACCCCTCTCGACATCACCACATCTATCTTTTCCTCTTACCAGCAAATTGTACGCAAAAGTTATATTTTAAAAGAGGATTAACCTTGAATTTCTTAGCGAGAACAAAATAGGAATGGTATTAATAGATATCGTCAAACTATCCATTGGCTTTCCTTTGATTTCATCTTGCTAAAAAGAGCGGGAAGCCCATCTGTGATGCTACTGATAATGCACTATAATCCTTATCTATTCTGAATCCAGCTTCCATCTCTTAATTGATTATATTTCAAGGTTTCGGTTATAATTAAAATGCCAGCGAAAAAATTTTCGAGCAAGGGAAATTCTATGAAGTTATCATGGTTATTGGTGCACATTTCCTTTTCACTTTTTCGTTTTCTTTTCTATACGATTCATATTCCATTCAACTTTGGCTTGGTTATTATGTTATTCATTAAGTAATAAAATATATGCAGCTATAGAAAGCAATACATATATCTCTCATTCACATTTTATAATAATTGAATCTGGATCTAAAAAGCGGAAAGCAATATAATCATATTTTATGTTTTTTGCCCGTCTATCTCAGCGTTCATTTTCCTGAAATCGTATCTCATCACTCCAAAGTGTTTTTAAATCATTATGATCGATTAAATACCCTATGGTATATAGTATCATGAAGCTCTATTAATCGCTGTAAGCGATAACATCTCATATTCATATTATATTATAATAAGGTTGCAATATTTGGCTCTCGAAGAGGAGGGGATCTTGAATGTGGTGTATTTTCATTTTCGTCATCCTTTCCCGCGCTTTCCATAATGTCCATGTCATTAATCGGCGTTAAAATCACGAGGAGATGGTCAGACATGAGTGATTCTCGTTTCAGTCATGAGTCTCATCCGACCGACCCGTCTCGTATTTGCTTTAATATCACTATCAGTTCCACCACCTCTATCTCTCTCCTCTCCTTCCTTTTCTCTCCATCCCTCTCTTTCTCTCTCTCTCTTTCTTTCCTCTATATTCCCATGGGGTAAGCATCTCATTAGGGCGTTATACCCTGTGACTAATTCAGCATAATTTTCCATTCTTTTCCAATCTGTCTCCTCTCACTCATTCTCCAATTTGCTCCACGTCACCCTCTCTTTCCACAATCTTTTAACATTTTTTTTTCTTACTATCTTATTTCATCTTTTAAATCTATTTCCCTCTTTTACCTTCTTACAACTTGGCTATTAGACGAATTGGAAATTTGACCAAGTGGTCATTTTAGACCAAGTGAAAATTAGACCAAGTGGTCATCAGACCAAGTGGAAATTAGACAAAATTGTTGGTAGACCAAATGGGTTTAGCCTATGTGGTATTAGACAAAGAGAGAGTTGGGCCAACTGGTGTTAGACCAAGTGGATATAAACCACATGACCTCCCGATCTAACGTAGATGTTAAAGTATTATTTCGCCTGGTCGTGGTACTGGCTCACAAACAAACTTAAAGGAGAATGAAACCCTAGGATTCAGTTGAATTGTATTAAACAAAAAAAATCAAAGAAACAGATTAAAGAAAGTTTGAGAACAATTGAATAAATAATAAGAAAGTTATGTGCATTTGAATGTTGTGATCACTAACGCTATGGCGATCCTCACACTGGCAACAGGTCCAAGATGTGTGATGTCACACATGAACAACTCTCCCACATGACATACAAAAAATATCAACAATTCTTCTTTTTCCTCATTCTAATGGTAGTACAGACTCTTCACACATGATTATATTTTGTGAACTTGTATTACATGTCCTCCCATGAAAAGAATCTCAGATCTTTTAACGGAATTAATAAAAAAAAACGACAATTTGAGTGACATTATATATGTACAAAAGTAATGGGGAAGTTGTTCATGTATGACATCACACATCTTGGGCCCGTTGCCAATGTGAGGATCCCCATAGCAGTAGTGATCACAACATTCAAAATGCTCATAACTTTCTTACTATTCATTCATTTTTTTCTCAAATTTTCATTGATCAGCTTCTTTGATTTCCCTGTTTTTGTACTATTTAATGAATTCCTAGGGTTTCCTTCCCCTTTAAAATGATTATATTAATATCACATGAAGAAAGATTTTTTGATGAAATAATATTTGAACTGAATAAGGCAGCCAAATAAAGTCCTTTATATTACGATCGGTTCTGGGACAACTACTCCCTGAACAATTACCCCGGACAACAACCCCCATCAAAAATCTATCACCTAACCACAACCTATAGGGCGTAGTTTTCTTGGGCCTAGGGCTAATCATTTTACAGGGTTAGTTGACCTGATACGATTACGATTATGAATAATTTTGCTTTATTTTATTAGTATTTACTTCTACAAAGTCATAAATACTCTCTATGAGGTTCATGACATGTTAATGTGAAAGGACTTTCCGTACAGTCCCTGGATTACGAGGGGGATCAGACCTTCACAATCGTCACAATCAATTGTAGAAATATCTCATCTTCTTATGAATGAAGAAATTGGTTGGAAAATAAATTCGAGTTAGTTGACAGTAACAGACTTATGTTGGGGAAAACGCCTCATATTACTGAAATACACATTTACATGAACTGTTAACAAACTGATCGAGGAAGATTTTCTGTAAAAAAAAAAAAAAATTGATATACATTCTGCTAGTTGTTTTTCTTTCAACTCTTTTCTTGATTGAAGAATTCCATTATGACAGTTCTTTAAACCTCACTTGCATGAGTTTCGACAAAAGTGTTATATTTCTTTCTCTTTGCTAACCCTGCAAGAACAAAACAATTTTAAGTTAGAAATATATATTTAAAAAAAATAACCTAACGGCTTCTGATAACAGTAGTCCCATTCATAGCAGTGCCCATCTATCTGCATATTATCAAACAGTCTTTATATCTGCACAACTACCTTTTTTGTCATATTTCATCTATTTTTTATATACTTTTTCACCTGCTCACAGCTTTCTGCATATTCTTTTCCCGTCAAAAAAAAATGTAAGGGAAGCAGACATTGTAAATATTGGCTCACGTTGTGATATGCGTGGACGGGTTTTGTCATTATGGGTGTGTGGTTAAGAGTGAAATTACTTCTCCGTATGTATCTCATCACACGCGTTATACCTGTCATAAAGATGCTTAGTGGTATTTACCAGTCTTATTCAACCCAAAGAAAGACAACGGCAGGGTGTAATATCAGGTGACATGAAGTGTTTTATCGTATGTTAGGAAGGGTAAACAAAATATACCATGTTTGGGTCTGTGAAGAACCGATATATATTTGGTACCATCACGTTTGTCGCTTCAAATTGTATGTGCAATTCCCTCATATTTTAGTGTAATGTTCTCGCAAAATATTTCGAGTTTGTGTCACGTGATCTTACATTAGGTTCCGTAGTCTTGGAACATGTACCCTAAATTTTAATCTAGTTTTAATACCATTAAAAAAAAAAAACATTCTGAAAGATGTGAAGGTGCTTCACAAGCTGTACTTTAAGATGATAACCTATTTCCATGGAAAAAAAAAATCTTCGTGAAGGTAATGTTTGTCAACTCTCTATAGGAGAAAAATAAGTCATGATACAGGCGCTCATTGACGAGATTATTAAACAACATAATTTACTTCGACTGTATCAGTTACTGTGTTATTCTCACTTTTCAAAATATATACTAATATTGTTTTAATCGGTCAATCCAAGAAGATAAATTTGTTTGACCGAGATTGTAAAATTTAATAACACCGAGAACGTAACATTTTAATTACACCAAATTTATGGTTGATTTTTAGTGTCCAACCCTTAGTAGTATCCCTAGTTTATGGATACTAAAAGAGACATTATGGTTATGAATAGACCAGTAAATCGGCATTTTGCAATCAGTAATCGTGGAAAGTGAGTAGAGAGTCAACATGATTAAGTTTGCCTTAAAATAGTTTATAATTAATTAATAATAATTGTCGTAACAACTTCGAATTCGATGGGTTTTTTAAAACACAATTAAAACTATTTAACTCTTTAGTACTATAGACTGACAACGATTTTAATTGCAAACTTTATTTTATGGTACAGGCAAATGTCTTAATTTAAGATACAATTCACATGACATTTCTTTCATAAATTCCGTTTCCTTCTTTTACAACTTGTTTATAACTTAGATAATCGGCTTTTTAGAATCAGCAGATCTCGTCTGTTCATGCAAGATTTTTTTTTATGTTAATGCATTTACATTCCTTGATGAAAAAGCTTGACTATATAACTATTTAACGCCCCTTAAGAAAAACAGAAACAAACAAACAAACAGTCAAAGAAAACATGACAAACAAACAAAAACTGGGAACAAAAATTAACAAAATGGTTTTAGCGATGTTGAAATCTTATCCCAGAGCTTTAATAGGAAAGATGGAACGCGCTAATGGATGATTTGTTAACTCCAAAGAACAATATAAATCTGAGAGATACCACTCAGGGTAAATGAGAAATATTAGACAAACACAAGGCTAATGCATCCCGCATATTGTGATGTAAAACACTCAACGAAATTAATATTAAAAAATCATTTCCGCATGCTGCCGTCCCCGTGGATAGCAGGTTTGATACATTTTTTTCGCAGAGTTCAAGTTTCCGTCTTGTTACTATGGCAATTGTTTTCATATTCTTCTGGCTATCTATTACTTATTTGGAGCTAGATTTAGTTTAGCTGGTTTAACAGAATCTAAATACACATAATACCTAATATTGGAGAACATTCAGTTCGATGTGAAAACAAAAGGTATGTTATTTCCCTATAAAAAATGAACGCAAACAAATTTATTTACATTTTCAAATTATTACTGAAATTCTCTTTTACAGGTAGAAACAGGTAGAAAATGGAAGAATCATCATCTATATAGATTCTTAATTTTTACCTTTTAATTCAAGTTGTTAGTCATTAACATTTTATTCGCCTATTGAGGTTTCCTAGAAGTACAACTCTGTAAAGCGAAGAAGTAAGAAGGATCGCCTACTGCTTATCATTATTCTTATAAACTGCGATGGACTTGTACGTAATTTAGGCTAGGAGAACAAAAGACCAAAAATAACATTTTAATTGAATTTGCCATATACAAACTAACTACCTAACTATTAAATCAAATTATCTGAAAGAATGAAAAATAGATATAAAGGAATACCGCGTTGATTAAAGGGAAGTAAAAAGGGGCAAATTATAAAATAGCAATAATTGTTTAATCTAATTTATGAATTCCTACGAACGGTATAAGTGTTAACGTGCCGCTATAATAAGACCCATTCCAATGTAATTAAATTTGTGGACGCTTTTTCTCCGCGAGCATATACAATCATCTAGTACGATGTAATTTATATCCTGTACATATTATTTGCAATGGGTAGTTTGGCAAGCTTTATAGTGTTTTTTTTTTTTTTGCTTTGTTTTGTATGTTTGTTTGTTTTTTTCATTTTTTCTGGTCTCAAGACAAAACAAATCATATCATTTTTATTTAAAGATTAAGAAATAAGCAGTAAGAGTCGAGCATTAGACTTGGCAATGTTTTTTTTTTTTTTTTTTTTTTTTTTTTTTTTTTTTTTTTTTTTCTCGCTCTCTTTTCATCTCGATTAGGTAAATTAGTCATTTTTATTCCTGTCATCAATCTATATGATAATCTGCAATGTTTTATTCTTCTCAATCTTATTTCTCTTTGGTTCTCTCTCTATCTGTTTCGCTCTCTCCCTCTCTGTCTTTCACTCCAACTCTTTACCTCTCTCTCGATCTCTCTTCAAACATCTATTTCTTGTCGATTCCAACTTGTGAATGACTTGTCTTTGGCTATTCCTAAACCAGACGCTCCCTCTTTCTTTCTATATCTCTCTGCTCTCTCTCTCTCTCTCTCTCTTTTTTTCTTTCTATATCTTTCTTCTCTCTCTCTCTCTCTCTCTCTCTCTGTTTGTCTGCCTCTCACTGTCTCTCCGTCTCTCTCGCTCTCTCTCTCTATTTTCTCACTCTCCCTCACTTGCACAGCGTTACAAATTGGGCACCATCAATCCATTTAGTGAGAGAAAACTAGGGCCTTATGGCTTGAGGGGGCCGCCTGAAATTGTGTCAATGACGGCTCCGTATATCAACACTTTATTGTAGCATCGAGCAACTGACCCGTTTTATATCATAATTATCATGTGTTTAGAGCCAGAAAGGCATTAACTCGATACAAGTGTATGTAAGTTACCACCTTCTGGTTCTCAGGTGATGACCCTTTGCTATGCTAAAGCAAGAACAACAGGCTCATGAAAACACACAGTACCATTACACCAACGTGATTGGCACAGTGGAAAAGCACTAATTTTGAAATGAGAATAAGCATTTACTCGGAATGCAATTTGTTAAATTACGGAAACTTGAAAGGCCACAGCCTCTCCACTGACTTCATCGAAGCACCTGATAGATATTGATCGAAAAGAAAACAAAAACGAACATTACTGCAAAGAGTCTATAATTGGTCAAACTCTTTATAAAAAGAACACTATTGATGATCAAAACGACCCTATGCATTGTCCAATGTGACCATAAGCCATATATACCTTGTCAACAAAATAGCCAAATATTCTGGTACGGTCCAAATTGACCCACAACGGGGTCATTTAGACTTCTCTTTTTTTTTTTTTTTTGCAGTACCAGTTTGGAATATATGTTTGAAAGAGGTACTGGTTTATGAAATCGTTTATGAAAGATTTTACAATTAAAATAGGATTCTATATAAGACAACCTACGAGAAAAAGAAACCACTTTTACACATAGAAAAGCGATCTTCATAAAAAGGTGACCATTATGATATAACGTATTTGACTGTATTTCATTGTGATTGGAGGGGTGGACTTTGCAAGATTTTGCATGCATATACATCATTATTTCTAAAGAAGAGCCCATTAAATTTCTTTATTTCCGTTTATATCCATTTTCTGTATAATCATACAGCAGGTATCATACTTTTCAAATTAGCTTGAATAATGCCATCCACGCACCGAAAAAAAAAATCCCCCAAAGCAAAAAACAAACAAACAAACAAAAAACAAACATACAAACAAACAAACAAAATAAAACAATATTTAAGGTTCAATAACATTTGTGATTATAAAAGATTCAAAGGTTATGATAAAAAAAATCAATTAAAGAAGTAAAGTAAATAAGGAGTGTCTCGTTTTGTATTCCATGACGTACGTAGAGTCGATTATTCTAGAAAGTAACCTGCACTGTTTGATAACATTTTACTTAATTGGTTCATTGTTTTATAATGCTTTAAATGATCATGGCGACTATTTTTAGGGCGGCTGACGCAGTAAGAATTAATAATAGTTTAAGACTCTGTAGTTGAGACATGGAATGCAAATTCAGGCACCAAACCACCTCGGGCTAATTCTTTTTTGATGTTTACATTGATGGCACACAACAATGCTAAATAGCTTTTTAAATAATACAAGTCACTCTATAAATGATCAAACTGTCGAGTTCAAATACGTCAAAAAGGGATTAACTGTATCCTGTGCACGTTCAAAAATATCCCATCCCACAAAAGTAGAGGATATTGGGGTCTACCAAAACAAATTACAAGCACGAGTTGGAAATCGAGCGTAAAAGGGAAAAAATCAATGTCGAAAAAGTACGCTAACTACGTCATCGGAGCGTTTTCCCGCCATTTCTAGAATCACACAACAAGGTACCTAAACAAAAATACGATAATGCTTTTTTGGTTTACAAGGCGTCTAAATAAAACCGAAAACAAAAATTGAGGTGTACATTTGGAAAGTTTATATTGGTTTGCTTTTCTTTTGTTGTTGCTTTTTTTTCCAGTCAGATGAAGTTATATTGTTTTAATGTTGCCCCTTGCCTATATAAATGTAGGCTATGTGTGCATTCCACATCGAAACGACGAATAGATTTTCTTCATTTTCTGAAAAAAATTGCTCTGAACTATGGACATTCTCCATTAAATACATCATTAATCTTTGTTGATTTGTTTTATTTGTTGGTTTATTTATTTATGCATTTATTTTTATTTTCATTTTTTCCTGGGGGCGGGAGATGGGCGGTGAATCGGGTATATTATTATTCCCCATAAAGTAAGGATATACAATAAATACCTCATGGATACAAATATTTCTGATCTTACAATTTTCGATGAACATTTCCACTAATTCAACTCAAAACAAAGACTAATATGCCATTTCCCGCACAAGACTAAGTATTTCAATGGGGAAAACACATTTGTCCATTCGGACAGTAACGCCTGACTGCAGGCGGGTAGGTTTCTTTCTTCTTTCTTTTTTTTTCTTTTTTTTAGCGGTTGATAGAAGAAAATGTTAATCGACTTAGCTTTAGATCATGTGTACCCAGGAAAACACATTTCTGTCAAATATATGACCTTAACCAGCATAAAAAAAAAGTAAATTTCGTCTGAATATATACATCAAATTCAGCTCTTACCGCTAATATGGCCCGAGTACCGAACCAACAACGCATAGACCATGGATACGGCTTACATTTTTTGTACAAATACTCTGAAACCTCGAAATAACTAGCACACCCTTATGAAAATAAGGGAATCTTTTACTACAAATTATATTTTGACAGTAATATCCGTGCAAATGTTTTGCTGAAACACCTTGAAGCTTCTGCGAACAGCCCGAAGAGGAAAATCATCCCCACTCGACTATGCGGATACGGGGAGTGAAAGCAAAAACATCTCCCCTGTTTGGTGAGCAGATCGGCTATTTGAGATTTTGTTTCTAAATTCGGCGCGCTATTTTGAGAATCGTTTCTAAATTTAGTCTTTCCGGTACCACTGCGTATTCCCACCAGGTGTATTTTGTATTGTTATGGAATAACATAAATTGTTTACTTTGTCAATAATATTCTACATCGATGGCTTCTTATCTTTTAATGTCTCCTTATATTTTGTTCTTATTTTAATCGGTGTTTAAGGACAAACTATATTGACTATTGCTTTTTCACAAACGTACTATTTCTGATAGTCGTTTAATAAGAATGTTAAAAACATTGATAAACGTGTTGCTAACAATATCACTAATATGCGAAAGTATAAATATAAATTGTGAAATCTAAACAGGGTTGTAATAAGTGAAGGTTCTTAATAACTTCATAAGTTCTATACACACAAACCAACTCTCCAACATGTAACTTTATAGGTTACCCTGCATGTAGGCATTGTCGCATTGCTAAATTTTGCTTTTTTTTGTAGTAAAAGCAATTGGCATTAATTAAGGTGAAAACATTCGTTCGGAGTTAATGGCATTAGATATTCATTTCCCCCTCCTTGTCCGCGGTAAAATCAGATCAATATCTCCGGGCTTACAGCACTGGGGACTAAACAGTATGGGATGTATACCGGAGAATTACTTTTATCGGGTATAAAGTGGTTGGGCCGTGTTCACATCCATAATACAGTTTTTGAGGGATTTTTTTTTTTTTCATTTAAGTGGAAACAAAAGTGAATATACAGGGCAATCATTGAACAGAAAAGTACGTCCTATTTGCTAATAAGTTTATTCTTTAGAGTAAAAAATTAAAGTAATGAAGAGTTGTAAAACCAAAAGTAAAGGCTGATGTATCCATGTGGGTAGTAATGCATAACATCTTGAACAAAAAACATGACCGTCTTATGCCTATCCAGTTTCCTTTCTCCCATTAATCTATGCCATTCATAATGATTAATTTAAGTGAACTTGATGCCAATTTATCTTAGGTAGCCTATAATAATGAATATGAGGATATCGAAATATCCGTCTCTGGGAATGTGCCCAAATAAAAACAAAACGAAACAAAAACAAAAAAACACAAAAATTGTATTTATATCCATTTCCTCATCTCCCCCATACTTGAAAAAAAAAATATTAAAAAAAATGGATAACATTATTTTTGTCTGATACCTGTTAGGGTTCAAGTTTACATAAAAATGACAATGGACATGTTTAAATGCACAGAGAAGTAAGGTTCGACTTCGGTTAACATTCTTGAATGAAAACCATGATATGAACACGACCCATGGGTAGAGATTATACTAATTTGCTCATTAGGATTACGCAATGGGTATCTTGACTAATGAACGACACAGTCAATAGTCGAGGAAAGTGTACTACCGGGCAAGCTGTTATCAAATGTTGACTGAGAAATCGATATGAAAAGAGACAAATTAACTCATACTAAGAGTGACTGCGGAGGAGTCAGTGAACATGGTGAATAATGATTCAACTTTGTGGCGGACATTGGGAAATAGTTCATTCAATGGAATTGAATAATTCGTAATAATTATGTTCTTTACATGAAGAAGATCGCTTTAGTTAAAATAACATTGACCTATAAAATATGATATTTAAGGAAACTTCCCCTAAAAAAATAAATAATGATAATAATAATCGAATAAAATAAAATAATCTCGAAAAACAAAGTATGATATATTTACCTCATTATGGAGATATTGACATATTCATTTCATATTTTGTTATTTAGTATAAACATTTCTTGCCTTCTTTCCATGTCATTTGTTGATACAGTCATGACAATGGCTGAATACCATATAGGGTACATGCAGGTAATATGGGCCAGCAGGTAATATGGGCCACCTGAAGCAAATCATGTCGTGACCGTCGACCGGTGACCGGTGACCGGTGTGAGCACCATAATGTTGTTCATTATGAACCGTATACGAAAATATATCGTCGTGAGAGCATCTGATGCCGAAATTTCTCTGAGAAAATTACTAAAAACCAACAAGGTAGGTAAAACTTACGGCATTTTTTTACCCTGATGTAGAATTTGACATTTCACAGAATGTGATGGTGAAAGAGTGTTTGAGGGGGTAATCTCAATTGTTTTGTATATTTAGTAAGCTTATAGTTTCATTTTGATCATACTAGCGTGTACAGGTCAATTTTCTTGTAGTGAAGGGGTGTAATGTGGCATTGAATGATTGCCTGACACAGCAACATAAGTGCAGGTAATATGGGCCATCCAAAATGGCGGAAATGATTCTGGTACTTAGTATTGGGATGAGGCATCAATCTCTTTGCTACGATTTTTTGGGGTATATTCACAGTGTATAATTAATATAAATAACTTATTGTAGGCCTATATTGACTTGTATAATGAAAATAATATTTAAATGATATTTAAAAAAGAAATAATATACAAAATACAAAACAATGAAATATATAGTCAAAGTATTTACTGAAGGGTCTTATAATTTCAAATGAAATCTTAAAGTTAATGATTTTCAACATTTTAAGCAAATTCCAGACATGGTAGAGTCATCGTAGTTTTTAAAACATACATTAAATACATGTGCCCATATTACCTGAACGTGCAGGTAATATGGACACTTTGGTAATGACGTCAACATTTGAATATTGCAGACAGGAGGGTTGGTGATAATTGTTTTTCTTCACAATAAAAGTTAGAGCAGTAGTTATTGATTCATATAAACAAAGATTAGACTGTGTGTCATTTTGTGATTTTATGCAAATTAGGCAAATGAGCTCAGGGGGCCCATATTACCTGCATTTACCCTACTGCGCGTATCAGTACGCGCATCTCATAAGTATGACGTCATAATGCCTTTTTGATGAGTTTTTGATAAAACATTTCAAATGGATAAGTTTTCACACGAACCTTTCTAGAGTCGTTCAAAACGATATATTAATTATAAATTGCATGTGATCATCCAACGACGGCCATTAATGGCGAATATCTTATAGTTTAGAATTTTTGTAACTATATAAATATTTCATGAGGGTCATTATCTTATAAAGAAAAATTACTCTAATACGTCAACAATGGCGGTACAAACCTTTCTAACGATAATTACCTCTAATGGCAGTAATATATAACTTTTCTCCCTCTAACCATGCTAACAGGGTTCATGAGGAGTACAATTTTTATCATAAGTAACTGGTCAGTGGATGTAATTCACCACGTATTAAGATTACGCATAATATCTTCTGCTATGACCAAAAATAGAGGGTATAATGGCATTAAACGTGTTTTCAATTTGAGTCGATTACGTGAAAGTTTCAGAGATGGATATCGATCAATATTCGTGTGTGCGGGGCTTTGATCGGAATATAATCTTGAATGGTTTGAGTAACTTTTGCGGAGGCTTGCAGAAATCTAAGTTGGTAGACTTTACATAGTAGTGTATGTAATGATGTGTCAAGAGGAAACCCTAAACATTTCATTTCTTAAGCATCATTACAGTCATGTTTCACAATAGGTTAAAAGTACTTATTTTCCCTCCATAGACGATAGAATGCAATTAAGCGTATATACCCACACACAAAAAATAAGAACTAGTTTCCATGAGTAAAACCCGTTTGCTACTCTTGGAGGCGAGTGCTTTTATTCGTATATCACATATTTTTACTTCAGAATCTGTGTTTCTGTTAAAAGTACACACCCGCTCTTCCAGAACATGTAAAGTTACTAAGGGATACTCAAGAAAAAAAAAATTATTGAGTATATATACTCAATAAATTTTTTTCTTGTGTATCCCTTAGTAACTTTACATGTTCAATTACGGAAAACAAATGTTCAAGTGAGTTTCTCTTCAACTTGGTACGGCTTGGTGGATGATCGGGTGAAAACACTAACAATCGAGTAAAGTGAGAATTGCTGAGAAATTCTATATAGCCTGTAATTCACTAGATGAGTAAACTACGACACGTCTTCGTACGTCTCAAGTCTCGTGAAAGTCTTTGAGAGTAATTTTACTGGCTATGCGGTACTTTACATGTTGCGCCCGGTACGCCTACTCGGATCACGAGTAGACATCGAGACTCGCACACGAGTATGTTCTACGCGTATACGTACGTACATGTATAGCGGAACCATAGCGTTACACTCTGTTTATGTGAGCGGTACGGGGAGCGGAGAGCCTGCATGCTCTTAATATTGTCTTTGGGTGAGTCCTATTCCTTTTTGTTTGTTTGTTTGCCTGTTTTTATAATGATATTTGGAATGTTCCGATGATATACATCGTCTGATAACACTAACAACTAGATTAACACGCATGGATTTCCCATTACTTTGTCAGTCATGTACACAGTTTGAGTAATTTGATGCATTGATCAATGCAATGTATTGGTTTGTGTGAATTGATGCACTGAAGTGAGTAATGCAGTGTATTGGTTGATGTTTATATCATCGGAACATTCCAATATCATATAAAAACAGGCAAACAAACAAACAAAAAGGAATAGGACTCACCTAGTGAGTAACGCTTTACATACTCAGAGAGTCAGTAAAGTAAAGGTTGCACAAACTCATCACACGCAAGTTGATGAGTTTTAAACCTTTACTTACTAACTCTCTGAGTATGTAAAGCGTTACTCCCTAGATTAGTTTGTGCAATGTACTCAAAACAATTAGTTTGTTACTCAATAAAATGAGTTAATTAAATAAACTCATTTTGGTGTGTCACTATATTGTCAAATTTAAAATACTCGATTAGGTGCGTTTTCAAAGTAGCTTTATTGAGTGAAAGCACTCATGGATGTGTGTCACTATATTGTAAAAAATACTTGGATATTTGAGTGTGATCACTCATATATGCAAGTTCTCATTTTTTGTGTGCAGGTAACCTTATGACTGATGATATTCAGTTATCAATATATCGCTGATTAAAACTAAAGGTTTGCAACTGCGATTACAGCATTAACTGGCAGAGCAATTTTTGATTATTATTTTTTGCTTGAAACCTGCATGAAGATAAACAATTCCTTTTAGAATCAACGTGTTCGGATATAGGGAGCACCTGAATGTTGTACTTAGTACTTATATTAGATAGAAAGTTATGATTGTGTTTTCATGATACGAATACAAAAACTGAAAAAGTACTGTAACAATGAATATAAAAGGTGTACATGGTGAATAGATGATGAAGAAAATAATAGAGAAAAGGGGGAGGAGGAGGAATGATAAAGTTAATCGTGACAGTAAGAGAGAGCAGTTCCACATTCTCTTTAGAGTAAAACGGTTGTCATGGTTGTCAGACAGATTAATGACTTAACAAGTGCACGACGTGTATAGCTTGATGACACACGGGAATACATGCAACATACACCTCGGCAGGAAAGGGGAAAAAAAATATCTCCTTGCAATAGCGCAAAATGAAATTGGAAAATGATATACAACCACCTCTCAGGGCCTCCAAAGTCAATGCGACTACTTGCAGGAAAGATATGCTCCCATGCATGTGGGTGATGGGGGAAAAAGCGGGAAAACTCATTTACATTCATAACCCGTCGTGCTTGCGTTGCCTGCATAAACTTTGCTATACAGCGGAGGAAAAGCATAGGGGCCCTGGATCACGGGTGTGGAGTATAATGAAAGTATGATTAGGGTATTTCATTATTATGCAGTACTTAATATACGATGTTAATTTGAATTCATGGTGAGAATATAAATGATATTATCAACCGAAAGAAATAGTAATGGAAGTAAAAGAATAAAAAGTATCTCTATATAACATTAAAATGGAATAAGATTAATAACAGTCTTATAGTGTTAATATTGTAGTGGTAGTAGTTGTAGTAATTGCAGTAAAAGTAGTAGTAGTAATAGTAGTGGTGGTGGTGGTAGTAGTAGTAGTAGTAGTAGTAGTAGTAGTAGTAGTAGTAGTAGTAGTAGTAGTAGTAGTAGTAGTAGTAGAAGTAGTAGTAGTAGTCAGGCGCGGATCCAAGAGATCCGAATTGAATACATTTCTCGGGCCCAATTGTCTGGGGACAAAAGCGGCTCTATTATGTTTACGCATTTGCTCGATACTTTCATTGTATGAAATCAGGCTTTATGCGTCCGCTACTGGTAGTAGTAGTAGCAGTACCAGTAGTAGTAGTGTGATTGTAATAGTAGCAGCGGTATACTCTCATAAATATGATGAAAACGTCAAGATTGAACTTTTGGGGGCAACTTTCTTCCGTGTGATTATTGGACAATGCAGTTTATTGTTTTATATACAGTATACATTGCCTAGTATCTATTATCATGTTGTGGTGAGAATGAAGCACTTACTAAAAGATAATTTTTTAGCAAGACATAAATACACAATGTGGATCTTCACTATTGTCTAGTATCAAATTTCATTTTGTGGTGTACGAGACCATTACTAGTAGACGATTTCTTGGCAAGATATAAATGCACAATGTGGATCAAGACTATTGATTTTGCTATAAAGTCTGTTCGTCAATAATTCATATTTTCAGAGTCTGTTCCTAAACACTTATTGATTTATTTCTTCCTTTTCTAAAGAGGAAATGAAATGTTCGACGTTTTGAATCTAAAATGTTGGAATTATGGCTACTTCGAGAAAGAAAAGGCCTGCAGGGAAAGATATAACTTACATGTACATGCGATATATTTCTGTATTTTACAACAATATTTGTTCGTTCCGTTATATTCCAGCCTCTTTCTTCCTCCGTCGTCTCTTTCTCTCACTCTTTTTCTTCTTCCGTATCCATCTTCTTTTCTTTCACGATTATTTCCCCTATTCATGCCATTTTTATATCTCTGCCCATAATGTTTTTGTCTTCGTTTCTTTGTCTATTTAGAGGTTTTATGTCCCCCTTCTGAATTTATTTTTGTTTAATAACGAAAATTATTAATTGCTCTGCATGATGCTACTTTTTTTTTAATATTGCATTGTTAAGAATGTGACTGTTTAAAATGATGTTTATCAAACTTAAACATTTTGAAGATTATCTCCAGAACTCAAGCCTTCAAACTTCATTATAATTTATTTTTATTTTTTAAATTTTGTTTACCCTCGTATAATACTAAGTCTTCATATACACACGAATTCAACAGACAGCCTTCACTGTCCAAATACCAGTATTTAATTTATTTAAGTATTATGGAGTTAATTGCCATTACAATTCGGGTGGTTGAATAATAGAGCAAATCTTTCATTCAAGGAATGATATTAAAAGTTATTCTACTCGCAGAGCGGAAAGCATGAACGCTTCCTCTTTCTGAAATTTCATTAATCGCGAGATTGAGCTTTAATTCCATATAATTTCTGTTCGGGTCGGTGGGGCAGAATTATGATTACAGGCAGTACAAATAATCTTGTCTAAATGAGATTTCGCCGAGCTGTCGCGCAGCGGTCGACGGGAATGGAAAATTTATGGCACACAAATTACAGCTTGTTGATCCTCCGGGCTCCTTCTAGTTTAAAATTGAAGAATAGATAGGGGACAAGATATCGACATAATTTGAATCGTCATTGATGGCCGTTATCTGCCCGTCCTCAGTAGCCGTCGGCCATTTATCTTATTCTCCCGGAGTCACGTGGTCTGTGAAGTGGCAGCTAAATGCTCTTACTCCATAATTGCATCGGGGCAATTTGAGGTTAATTTTTTGATAATGGATTCGTCGATAGGAGTGCTTGCCAGCAGACGAGGTTAAAAGCTATTATAATGAAGAATTACGATTATCTAAAGTTCATTATAGTTATAAATCGAGGTGTTTGTTTCACCGTTATCGGCTTTTTAACCTCAAACACATTGTCACAAATCAAGAACACGATCATGATGGATCACTAATATGATGTAGTCACGACAACATGTTGCATGAATGTTAATGTACAAACATACATTAACCTTCTTCTCTTAGAATTTATAAAGGCGTTTGCAGATTAGATATATGTAAATACGATAAAGGTATGTCCCTAGATAAAACAAAATATTTTACCTAAAGTCTTATAAGTTTTAATTAAAGTCTTATGCTTTATAATAATTGTCTCTAAAATAATATTTTACATTCGTCAAATTCCATGGCATGTTTTTCTTTCTTCTTTTGTTTTCTCCTCCTCTTCCTTCTCATAAGTCTTCTTCATTTTCTTCTTCTCATTATTCTTCTTCTTCTTCCTTTCTTTTTCTTCTTCTCGTTTTTCTTCTTCCTCTTCTCAATCTTCTTGTAATTTTACTTCTAAGTCATTAAACGACCTTGCTTCTGCTCACATAGATCTATTTTTCTTTTTATCTCTCCCCTGTTTCTCTCTCCCTCTCCCTCACTCTTTCTCTTTTTATGTATACGTGTATCTGTATGTCTCTCTCTCTGTCTGTTTTAACCCTTCTGTTGTTGATAACTCTCAGAGCAATCTTCCTCCACTTCTATCATCTCACACCAGTCCCCTGATGCTGGCACATCATTCTCTCTCTGACTAATGGATAGCTAATGCTTCATCCAATTATTCAAGTCGCTTCAATAAAGCATTATGCATGATCTTTAGAAACGATTTCAATGCCCCTTGCTTTCTGCATCTCTCTGTGTATAACCCTGCGCGACCAAGGCCCCCGTGATATAAACCGTTTGATCTCAATGATCTCAACAAAATAAAAAACGCGGGAATTAGCGACCAGGATCTAGCTACCTGGATGCACTTTCTCTTGCGTGGCGTCGCGTCATCACGAGTTTAAGAGGTACAGAAGGGGTGCCGTTTGACACAAGGTGAAGGTTAGCCACATGTGGGTGGCGTCTATAATGTACATTCTACATAATCCAACGCCAAATATCCTTATCATCAACTCATCATCCCGTGTCTTCAGTATGTTATGAATATCTAATGATTGATATGAATATTCATGTTGCCAAGAGGCCTTCGTTTTTCTTGAGTTGACTGAATGAAGTCTAAGAGGTTTTATCTAAGGAAATCTTTGTGAATTTTCTTTATTTGCTTTGTATCTTTAGATTTTCGAAGTACCTAAATATATAACAAGTAGCATGTATAATTATATAGTTTACCTGATGATTATGGGCGGTGATATATCATAATACTCATCATTTAAATAGGATGACTGATGATATGAAACTGCATTTAATCTACATGACTGTATAGATTATAGAAAGGCATCTTACTTCAGAAGCTACTGATTATGGGCGTGGTCGCTTTAGATGTGCGAGACAGTTGTTTTATTTCAACAAAATGTGACTATCAGATAATGCTAGGGGTAAATTTATCAATTGATAAAAGCTTTCGAAAAAAAACCCGTAGAGAGCGAGTGCTTTATGATGAGGGCGAAATCTTATAATTTCGGAAACAGCCAGAGAGAAAATGAGGGAAGGGGGGGGGGAGTTGAGGAAGGGTAGGATGGAGGGGTGGGGGCAGACTTCTGAAAGTCCAACTTACAACATGTACAGATGAATCTCGTAGGGCGAAGCAAATTGTTAAACCTCCTCAACCTCATGCTGGGGGGGGGAGTGGGTGAGTAATTGCCTTGTTAACACTTTACTTGAGTGCTGTTGAGTGCCACATTGCAATCCTTGGCGACTAATGTACTTTAATTTTATGACTTCCATTTTGGCATGAATTGAGGCCTTAATACGGTAATTCAGCTGTATCAAAATACAAAACATCAGACTCTGTTCGAGTCAAATAATTTCATGACTGTTTCCTAGGCAAAGACCTTTGTACGTATCTTGATAACAAAGCCATGTGAAATTATATAGTCGGTGTGCCAGATTAATAATTAGAATTTATTCTAAATAGGTATTTGTTACCAAGGCTCTTTACTGAACGAGATCTATTTTTACTGTGAAAATGTTTTTGCACCGATCTAAATAATAAACAAAGTGAAAGTAAATAGTTACTGTTCGCGTCTGAGGTAATATAGCGTCACTCCACCACATTTCGAAAAACTGTGTTCTTATCTATACAATTATCACTGAAACTTCATTGAATACACTATAAAAAGAGAGATCCGCCAAATTTACAAGTCATGCACTTTTTAGAGAGAAAGTACACCCACCTCATGGTAATAAATACTGAGGACTTATGATCAGTTTTAAATAGAACGTAATGACTTTCAATAATTGCAAATTATTGTGTCCCAGCGATCAGATGAAGAAGTAATTAGTCTGTGAGATCGTTTCAAGTTATGAATTTAATGTAGCTGGGGATCGTGGAGGAGAAAAATAGGATAGAACAACGGCATAATTGGTACTTGACAGTAAAGGTAATTGCCGAAGTGGAAAATGAAGGGGAATATTGTCGCCTGCCACTACACGGAAAACAAAAGAGCCGGCGACAGGAATAAACAATAAGCAAACATTCTTGCTTAAAAATATGAAATGATGTGAGCACACTTTGGGGTTAGACATTACACCCTAATAGGGTGCGACTTGAATCCTGTTATACATGTGTTTACAATGAATGTTCCACTTTAATACATAAAGGTTGCAGGAATAACATTTGGGATCCTGGAGGGCGCAAAAATTGTGAAAATATTGGTGCAGGGGTGCACCATGAGGTTGTAAAAATGTAGCTTTAGTGCACCTTTAAGGGCGTTGCTTTTGCTATATTTGTTTAGTGTGTAGAGGGTCTTTACATGTTAAAGATAAAACTCAATGTATTTAAAATGTATAAATCATCATGTATTATGATCATTATATTGTGTGTGTTTAAAAAGTAGTCGCAGGGAGTGGTGGTTCACATTGGAGAGGGTCGGACGTTGGCTCACAAACTTAAACATTGAGTTAGAAGAAAAGAAGAAGGAGGAGAAGAAGAAGAAACAGAAGAAGAAGATCATTCTGGCTTCCCAGGGGTCATCTTGTCGTTAGATGTTCGAGAAAATGGAGGGTTCAATTATTGGGAAAGGAAACGTAGCGTGCCGTGAAGAAAAAGAAAGAGAGCAGAACATCCAAGATTTGACACCAGCATACATCAACGGCTCTGCTTGGATCTAGAGAGACAAGTAAATCGATCGATGTCTGGAAACAAAGAAGATAATTAGAGAAGAGAGGCTGAGGGATATAAAGAAAGTTTGAGAGAAAGGAGGATGAGGAGTGAGGAGAGATAAATTGAAAGGAGAGGAGATGGAAGGAATGGTTCTTGGACAATTACCCCCTGGATAAACATCCATTGATTTACCTATAGCAATACAACCATTGCTGTAGGACAACTACACACTTTGGAAAACTACCCAAGAGCAGCTACCCGAGGACAACTCTACACCCACGGCAACTACTCCTTACCATCTTCCTGGAAGGTAGTTTCCTACGGGATGGCTAATTCATTCAGTGGGTATACATGTATACATGCATGACATGTATGTCCTTAGAACTGATAACGAAAGGGAAAAGGTGAAGGTGAGTTGGAGACAGGTGAAAAAGAAGGGTTAGAAATAGTTAAAGAGAGAGAGGGAGAGAGATAAAGAAGAAGAAATAGGGAGAAAAAGAAAGAGAAGGGAAGAAGGAATGGAAGGGAAGAGAAGAGAAGGGGAATTGAGATGGCAAATATTGAGGGGGATAGCAGTAAGGTGGTCTTTGGGGAATAAGTTGCTCATGGATCCCGCGTAAAACCTTGGTATTGCATGTAATACTAATAGAGAAGTTCGTTCCCATGTTCAAATGTGAATGTGTCATCTCGGTAAGCTTCAATTCCCTGAAAATCACGGAGACCGTTGAGAAAACTTGAAGATGACCTTTGAGGCTTAATAGAGCAGAAGAAGACAGGATGTTAGGCATCTTCAAGTGGAGAGTATATCATATATGAATGTGACCTTTACTAGAAATTGTCAAGGTAATCAGACACAATAGAAATCATTGAAGCATACTGAAATTACGCATTAAAAAGCCAAAACATTGACAAATTGAGTTATGCAATGTATAATTTGAACATTAAAAAAATAATATCGATTCTCAAATGTCGTCGAAATGACTACAGTCTGCATTTGACGTTGATTTAATGAGCTTTTTAATGTTTAACGATATCAAGGTCGCACAGATATTGATAATCGATATGATTGTGAGATCCTAGTCTCGATATCATATTCCCTTGAATAGCTCCCCTCTCCTTAAAGTGAGAAGATGATTACTTGAAGTTGATATATCAAAATCTATTACTGAAGTATTTAATTTATTTTTTCTTTTAAGATCTTAATAACTAAAAGCACTTAAAATTATCAGACCTTTTCAAATTATCGATTGTAATTATGAATATCATGACGAAGGCGTGTGATAACTTCGATGTATAGAAATAATTTTTGCTTCTGCTTTGAAAATAGAACTCGTTTTTATTTAAGTTATTAATCTATTGAAATAGATTAAAAATCGTTTTTTAATAATTATTCATACGAAAATCTTGTTTTCAAACACCCGAACTTATATCGATCCAAGAGTACACTTCACCACACTGTTATGACACATATGATATTGATCTTGTATTCATATCATTTTGTTTTCTTTAATTTGAAAAATGTTGAAAGACAACTGTCAACTGTCTCTAACTCTCCTTCTCTCTGTCTTCCTTTCTCTATGCATCGCAGTATCTCTTTCTCTTCCCCCAATCATCTTCCCTGACTCATATTTCACTATGGCTAGGGGTCATTTGTGTAGGCATCGCGCTATTTCTTCATCAAATTTGCATCAGTAATGGGAATGTGGTAATTACTGTGGCATAAACCTGCCCGAGGAGCCAAATTTTGCAGGAGGTTGTCACTTCGCTGTACGCGGTTCAACGGCCTATAACGTGAATATTACATGAGCTGGAATAAAACATAACTAGGTGTTATCTAATTTATATTTAGCGCCGAGGACACACCGACATATCGACATTTTGTCGTCGACTGTGTAACATCCGTTTAATTGCTAGGAAATTGAATTAACCATAATCAAATTTCACATTCATTCATAATATTCACAATACATAGCTTACTTAAAATCGTAATGATAAAAGAAGTTATATCTCTGTCATGGTATCACATTTGACGAGGTTTCGAATGAAAGAATGATGTTAATATGAAGGAATCCCTTTAAAGAGACACAATTCGGTGAGAACTTTTTAGTCATTTAGCAAAATAGTGTGATTCGTGGGGTTTCGGTCAGCTTTAATTATAATACAATATATTAACCATTTAAACACACCTGTTCAAAGGCCTAATTATTAACCAATAAAGAATTGGTCTTTCAAATTTGCTACTTATCACAAATCTTTTCTTACTGGACTCTCACTGCAGTTCGTCAATGATGGATCTTCAATTCATGTTGATGTTTCAAAGTAAACTATATTTTGTGTTCTTTCTGTGTTCAGGTAATGGCTACATTGAAGGCTCAGAACTGACTAGTTTCTTCAAGCAGCTAGTTCAACAAAAGTTCACCGCTAACAATGAGGTAAGACACTGTAGGATATCGCCGAATGTCGTAGGGCTTTGTACGATGTCGTCACAAATCGCACGACATCGTAGCATTTCAATCACATACGACAATAAAACTTTTTGATTGTCTTTAATCGTGTTAATACCTTCATTTCGATGGTACGAATGCCTTTTCCTTGAAAGTACTAGTACTTTATTTTGTGTTTTCGTTGTACATTCGTTAATTCTTGGGAACTTTTTAGCCGAGCTGACAAAGAAACAACTTTTTCATTACGGAAGTTTCTCGTATCAGAAAAATACCCCCTGAACAAATACCCCAGGACAACTACCCTATAAATAGGGTTAAGGTTATGTGTAGAGGTAGGGGGTAGATCGCGAGGGTAATTTTTCCAGAACCCCACAGTCCATATCACCACGACTATACTTTCCCAACCAACTCTGACCTCCCCATTGTGCTTTTTACTGGTAGATGGTGGATACCGCTCTGATGTCTGTTGTGCAATCACCATAAAAAATCCCACTCAGTATAGTTCTTAGGACCCTGAGAAGACCATGGGGTTTTCCTTGATATCATGTGGCCTAAAAATAACAACAAACAAGCAACAACAAGAACAACAAGAACTACAAACCACTTTGATATGATCATATTTTTGATATTTCATAATAACACCACGGAGTTTTGTTTTTACAAACCCAACTCTCACCTCCACAATAGCGCTTTATAGAGGGCGTCCTGCACTGGTCTATACATTGTAATAACCATAAAAAATCCTCCCAGTAAATTACTGGGCCTCAGAGTAGAGGGCTCTCCCTAGAGATCGGGCCTGAAATAATGCAAAGGGTAACACCTTAGACTGTCGGACAAGCGCCTAAGCAGACGAGAAGGAGGCGTTCAACCCAAGACAGGTACTAGCGGATGCCATACACTGATCTGATGCAAACTGTTTATCCCTGATTAGTAAAGAGGCCTGGACTGTGTTTCACCAAGTCTTTCGTAAGTTACGAATGACTTAACAAACAACCAGTGATCAGTTCTTTCGCTAAATGGTTGAAAATGGTGATTAGTATAGCACCAAAGAACATGTTAAAGTCGTTCGTAAAGTTATTCGTAACTTTAAGAACAACTTGGTGAACCACCACCCTGGGCTGTGTTTCACCCAGTCCGAGTCGTTCGTATGTTACGGATGAACTTACGAACAACTGGTGATCAGTGATTAGTATAGCACCCAAGAACATGTTTAACTCATTCGTAAAGTTCCAAGCGACTTGGTGAAACACTACCCAAGAGGTGATGAAAAGAGGGTGAAAATAAATATTAAATTGCGATGGTTTATGTGTACTAAGTAGGACGTGGAAAAGGAGAAAGGAAATGGTTATTTTAAAGATTATTACCACATAATCCCTTTGATACCTTTTCGTACGTTCGTGCAATGAATGCCTCTCTTGAATTTAGTTCGGCCATTCAGGCGAGGTCTTTGCAAATTCTTGATAGTTAATCTTTAGTTATGTTGGTTATCGTTGTCTAACATTTTTCATATTTATCGTTATGTAATTCGTCCATGTTAATTTATCTAAAATTAACCGTTAGATACATAATTTTAAAAACATATAAAGCGATGAATCGCCACTGTTTGACTGGGTTCTTAGTAGCGGCGCACATGTCCAACACTCAAGGTACTGAAGGCACGACACTCGAGTACGTCTCTTAAATCCATTTAAAGCTGCTTCTAGCATTCTTTACTCTTTCACTTATTAGCTAAAAATGAAGAGTTAGCACATGGTCCGCCATGGCACGATGGTTTTGGCGCCGCTGTACACCGTTGCACTGGCTCTCCAGCCCCCGAGGCGTTAGAGCATCACAGTGCATGGGGTTGCATCAAAATGCATCAGCAATATAGCTACATTTGATGCATCCTTGGTTGCCTTCAGCCATACCACCTCCTTCAAAACGATGTTCTGGTGATAAGTCAATAATCAAGACTATATGACGATGTTTAGACACTTTAGGGGGAAGGTATTGGTATTAGACCTCATTTCTACGTCACTGACCCACAGAACGAAAAAAAAAAACTTAATTGCCTCCGAAATGGCATGAATGGCTTTTGGTTGACCTATGGTCTATGATTATCTGTCCCGGCTTGACGTCATAATAAAAATTCGAAGCGTCAAATTGACCCTATTTCGGATCCATTGGAGTCATACACCATTCCGAGACAATTATCAACATCTATCTAGTATATGGCGCCAGTTGACCCGGAAATCTGCATGTTATGGTCCCAAATGAACAGGGAATAGTGTTAAATTCACCCATCATTCTCTGTCTAAAGAAGATATGAACTCATTGATAGCCTTGTGTTATTATATTTAATCTCTCTCCAAAAGAGTACTGCCTCATTCTTTAATCGTCAAAGTAAATTGCATGTTCTGTATAAGTCGTATTGTGTCTGCATTTCTTTCTTTCATTGTAGAGCAAGAAAAGAGTCATGCCAAGCAAGCAAACAGTTCAAAAGTTTTTCCAAATTCGTAGAACGCCAAATGACGTCGAAATCTGCATATCACTATGGGTCCCTGTGTACACGTAGAGGAATTAATTTGGCCCTTCATTCTCTAAAGTGCTGTATTAGCAATATGGATGGACATACGATATCAACTCACTGATAGCCTTATGTTGTGATCTTCATGACTTCTATTAGTTTTAATCTCTCACGAAAAGCGTAGTGCCTTGCGCTTAAATCGTAAAAGCAAATTACATTAAGTTGTATTGTATTTGTATTTTCTTTCTTTTGTTGTAGAGAAAGTAGAGAAAAGACTTCACTAGCAAGCTAAGAAGTTTTACAAGACGGACAAATTCCCATACGACCCCTTGATCCGCTACTGTCATTCTATTTTAAAAAATATCCTTAAAATATATATTGTTTAAAGCATGGCTGTACCTTCAGGGTTAGTTATTCTATTAGCATTTTTTTTCTCTCCAAAAAGCAAATGCACTGTGCAACCAGTCATGCATGTTGAAAACTCCTTTTCAGAACACGTCTTTAGCTCAATATACATCGATAATCACGCCATTTTCAAACCAACATACGACGTGGTCGTTCTTATGCATGTGTAGGCAAGTTGCCTTCGACCTATGAATTCAATTTGACATGCATACCGCAGAACGGTGGCGTATCAAGAATTTTGAAGCTTTATTTGAAGGGGAATTATGATATCCATGAGGGGTGTTTCCGTGTAAAATGATATATATTTACATATTTTGGAAAGTTGGGTCCCGAAATTGGAATAAAATAATACCATTTCGATTGTATAGGCATGCAAGTAGAGATTATACGAGTGAAAGTGGAGGGGAGGGAGCGTTACCTGATCCCCCTTGGGACCTGCCACCGTGGAAAAAACTGGGCTGTAAGAGTGGGTGTGTATTAAAACGGACATTATTCCAGTCGTGCAAACATTGATTGGCGTGAATCCACGCCATTTTGAATGTTTCATGTGAGCTTTGTGAAGTGCATATAAGGCAAAGGTTTGAGTTCGAGATTGCATCTGTAGATAAATGCATGAATCATGGGTTCAGGGATTCTATAACTTCTCATTGAATTATCCAGTATGTACGTTGTTATCGGACAGAATGATCAGATTTGTAATGAATCAGTGAGGTGTCATTTTTATAGCATTATAGACTAAAACCACTAAATCTTCAACTTCTTAGTTACCCAGCAGATAGGCACACAACATCATGCATCCTACTCGTTGAGGGCGGGGGTCCAATATAGCCATGATTCTATAATTCTATGAGCCATATGAATATTTTGTGCAAACCTGTGTCGTTTTACTTGAAGTGTGAAATATTCTAGTTTTACCATGTTAAAACTTTCAACAAGCAAATAACCTATTCTAGAAACGTGAAACTTTTAAGTCCCAAAGAAGAAGATTATGTAGCATCAACTTAATCCACACCGCAATGATTGACCAACCAATGCTCGAACTATGTCCGTGTGGAGTTGTACAGAATTGGCGATGAACTTGTATAAAAGAAACCCTGTAGTGCGCTAACATGGTAAATCTACAACAACAGCCATAACAGCTTCATTGATAATACATGGGAGGCTCAACGGGGGATCCTCTCGCAAGGCGTCGATGGAGACGGTAATCCATTGAGGATCTCGACCACCGCCGCGTGAAGAGAAGGAGGTGCTCGACCAGAGAAGATCACACTTTCAAGGAGATTCCGAAGGCGCCCGGGAGAAGTCCCGCGGGACTCCCTGGAGGATGTAGCTAGCCCGGGAATGATTACGTTTAGCACGTTAGGTCACTGAGGCGAAGGATAGTCGATGTACTTTACGGCTGGAGTATACTCAGTGTGATAAGTGTAGATTATAAACCAAAACCTCACCCCGCTCTTTTGTCTAAATCCTAATCAATAAATTCGATACACAACCATTAATCAGTGTAAAAAAGGGAAAACAAATTAGAATAAAGATAAAAATTGTATTCATAAATCCATAAGTTCTTCATATTTTTAGAGAGTTTTCTTCTTCTTTTTTTCTTCAATATTCTCTAATGATTACAGAGAGGTGGTGATATAGGCGGTGAATGCTATATGCAAGCCACTGTAAATTATTTCCTTATTACCACATACCCCCTGTTGACCCAAATCATTATGGCAGCTACACTGCTGAGTGAGTGGAGATTATGAGTGCCTTCAGATGACCTTATGTAATGTCATGCACCAAATACAGAGTAGCACGGTTTTATACAAATGCACACTGCTCTGAGCGGCTTTAATCGGGATGAGGTAATTATAATAGTATAATTTCACCTGGGACACATCCCGAACATGACGAAGGAAATAACACTCTTGTCGCGGCGGAAAGGGGAAAATATTCAATATTCTTTCTCTAACGGAAAAAATAGTATGGTAAGAGGATTTCTCTTATAAAAAGACAATCTTGATGAATTTTTGTAACAAGAAATTCTCGACAAGAGATGTAAATTTTGCAAACACAGGTACCCGCTTGTTAAGAGGCAATGAACTTTTTAGCTTTCAAGATTCCATCGGCTTGGATGACGTTCAAAATCCCACTTTCCCTTTCTAATTATTGACTCTACCCGATTAGGATGCTGGGATATCATGGAGATGAGCTGACAATGACACGCTGTGAACATCGCAAAACACGAGTAAAAACATCAAGGCTGTGAAACGAAGCGAAGTAAGGTATTAATCGAAAATAGAGAGGAGAGAGAAAGAGAGAGAGAAAGAGAGAGAGAGAGGAGAGAGAGAGAGGAGGGAAATATAATCGCGAGTGTGTGCGTGTGGGTGCGTGCATGTGCGTGTTTGTATCAGCAGGAGCGAAAAAATAAGGTGAAAGCAACGAAAGAGAGAGAGAGAGAGAGGGAGAAAGGGGGAATTAGATGCGCGAGTGTGTGCGTAGGCCTGTGTGCGTGTGTATATCAGCGGCGACAACTAATAAGTGACAAGTGACGTAATTGAAATCAGGTGGATGCTACACCACTACACCATACTTTGTAATCACCGAGGCTACTTGAAACAAAAGGATTTAGATTGAAGCATTAATCCATCTAAATATCAGGAAGAGAAATAGAGGGAGAGAGAGAGAGAGAGAGACGGACAGACAAACAGAGATAATACGAATATAAGGTAAGAATTTTGAACAAAGTACATAATGAACAATCTGTATTCAGGATTATTCCTTGTAATAGTGAATATAACCCTGGTCTTTCTGGCTCTGTCTGAATCGCCTGCGGGCTGGAGTCGGCCGTTGCAAGGTATTGATGGCCAAATGGGGCATCCACACTGAAGGAAGGCCAGTATGCGAATGCGAATGCGGAGAGGAGGAGACCATGAGTCACCTTATACAATGCCCTCTTTTCCCCTACCCCTGCTCCCAAGCTGATCTTACTACTCTTTCGCCTAATGGGATCGCCTGCGTTCAGTATTTAATGGGTAGAGTCTAAACAATATATACAATGCATACTATGATCTTTAAATGTAATCGGGTTAATTACAAATCAAACAGTAGAATAGGAGAAAGGACTCGAGAAGAGGAATACAGTGAATATTAAATTGGAACCCTAGAATAATTTTGTACTTAAATGAAACGGGGTGTAAATTAGCTACAAACCATGTTTCCGTGTTGAGGGCAAGGAAACAGCTTTTTAAACATTTTAAACATTATTCAAGCAATCTAGATTGCTTGAATAATTTGATTGAATGGACGTTCATAATTAAACCATCTTATATTTATCAATTTTAATCAATTTTAAGTATAAATAAGCCACGTGTCTACGGTATTTCTAATATCATGGCGCTTATTTTCATTTCAATCCCACTGATTACACACAAAATATGATATGGCATATTGTATATAATGCAAAAGATTATGATTACGTAATATAAGTCCCGTGACAGATGGCTGGATTTTAAAAAAACAACAACGCTGTAGCATTTATCGATTATTTGAGGAGGCAGATATTATTAAGGTTTTTGCCTTACCGCTGTGCTTTGTGATAGATGAGAGTCGCTGTAACTATGCGATCAAAAACAAAAATATAAATCCTCTCATATAATTTAAATGTCTTTTCCATATTCCTCTAAAACAGTAATGAATATTGTCTAAAATATTATTTAAATGTAAAAGTAAAGAAATTGTCAAAAAATATAAACTACCATGTCAGTACAACTCAATAAGTGCGTATAATACATAGTCATTTTATCATTTCGACATTACTTGTAAACTCCCATTATTAAGGTACATGTTGTAATGAAATAAATATGTAAATTTGGAATCATCTTGAAAAAATAGATATGAGGGTATTTTTGAAGCAATTAAAATTGCCCCAATTCATCTACGTTATTTCAAATAGATTAGTATTAGTATGACCCAGGAAGCAAAATTATGCTCCCAAAGTGGACGGTATTGGAAGCTTTCGGCTTCAATCCGATCTAAACAATTCCATAAATTATGGTCGAAAATGCAATATCCGTAGTCAAAGGATTTCTTTGGTGTGTCTCAGTCGATCAAAAAGACTGGACTAATATCTCAGTCACACTGGTCATGCTGCCAAGATAGATTAAAAACCAACACCAGACCGTAAAAAATGATGACATTACCATAAAATGGCAATGAAGTGGTCGGTGAAACAGTGCTCTCTGTCTGTGAAATTTTTTGTGAGATTAATATAAAAGCCGCTCCCAGATTTTTGTACTCAAATAGAAGACGTACTTTGCTATTCCAAAAGGGGTTTATATTTCTCGTTATATCTTTATGAATTCCAGTAGCCTCAAAATAAACCCAAATCACCCCAAAACACCTTTTTGAATTTAAAACACTGGTGTTCTTCTCTGGGAGTCGCAAACCGAAAACCGTACGTGCTGAAGCATTCTTAAGGCACGTTTAACCTTTTTATTCTTAAGATGTCAACTAAATAATGCAGGACGGAGCTTTTATAAACTTCAACTTTTAGGTGACGAATATTATAATGAAAGTAATGATCTGTCCTGCATTTCTAGTCGGAAGCTACATCATAAATGAGGCATTTTAAGGGGTTTTCAAATAATACAGTCCTCTGCAATCCACTTTCCATGCATCAGTGTATTCTATAGGACTTAGCTTTAGCATACAATTTCGACGGGGGTAAATGACATTGAGGTAGACTTATTATCTCGAGGGATGGGGTAATTGTCTAGTTAACACATCTCTGTGGATTTTACCAAGAACTATTTTGGCTCTTGTTGCATTTTTTTATTTTATTATTTTTTCTATTTTTATTTTTTTGCGTTTTTGGGGGTTTGGGGTGACTGGAGGTGTATTTTTTTTAATGGACTGTTAAGCTGCAATAATATAATTTGTATACAGAGAGACAGAGAGAGAGAGAGAGAGAGAGAGAGAGAGAGAGAGAGAGAGAGAGAGAGAGAG
>CALNVZ010003435.1:5117982-5140412 GCA_940671915.1 Paracentrotus lividus | reverse complement strand
CCCAAAATGGAGTGTGTGAGTACTTTCATTAGAATTATCTGGCCCAAAATGTGAATTTTGTAACGTCCATACCCGGTCTCCCCTATAAATTTGCTTTCTCAATAAGGAGACGAATAGAAACCAGTTGGTCATTACTTTCTTTTCTAATCATAAAAACAAAGTCCTTCTGAAACAATATCATACGTCACGTCCATAATTTTAAACATATAAAATGAACAAACATTTGCTTCCAGGACGAATCCTGATTTATGAAGATAATTCGAGATAATTGATGGCGTTTTAAATGTTACAACTCAGATATGAATCGAAATGGTGGTTCAAATATTTTATCCAAGAAACCTTTCCTAACTCAAGCGCCATAATTATCAATCAATTTAGCTTTAAAGAGAATTTTAATGGTTACCTTTCATCATTATGATGCACACACATCTTATTCTATGAGTGTTCAAATTTTTTTTCTACCTTCGGCCGTAAAGAAGAGTATCATATAATAGCTATAGGGGTAGGCTAAGGTCGTTCGATTTGATAAGCAAAAAAAAAAAAAAAAAAAAAATTGCTTTTTTACATGATCTTTCCTCTTTTTTTTCTTATGGGCCTGTATTAAAGAGTCTTTTATTGAAATCAGTATTGATGGAACAAGGAAGCTTGGAGATTGTAAGAAGATGTACGATATGAAACAAAGTGAAAATAATATAAAGCGATGAAAATAGGAACGAACAGCACAGAGCGGAATGGAAGGTGGATGAGAACACGAAGAAAGACGCCGTTTTTTGTTTCTGATTTGTTTTTGCTTGAAATGTAAAAATGAGCACTGTGCTGTCAAAATGAAGTAAAAAAAAGACAAAAAAAAAAAAAAAAAAAAAAAAAAAAAAAAAAAAAAAAAAAAAAAAAAAAAAAAAAAAAAAAAAGCATAATTGACGGATTCTAACGTATAATTTTAACATAAAATGCTAACAGAATATTTCGTATAAATATCAGCAATACATGCATGCATATCAAGATAGTTCGCTATACTAATTATTTTTTTAAATCTGTTTCCTCACGCCTGTGTCACGTTACGCCTACGCAACTTAAGCCCAATATTTTGAATCCAAATCATATTACAATCAAAAGCCTTGATATCGTTTAGAAATATTATCATAACGTTTACATTTAATCATAGGGTCTTCTTACGTCAACCAATATTGCCGTGATTGAGAACTATATTTCCTAATAAGACATATTACGCGCTATAATTCTGATATAGGTTTACATACAAGTCATGAGCTCGAGGATGAGATGAAAAGCTTTCTCAGAAGGGCCAAACTTGATATATTTTTGAAAGTATCGACTTTCGGCGAAAGAAGAAAAGAATAATAAGGGCTAGTGGCTTCTGAGAGCCTAACCACCTCTGTTTGGTTGATGAAAGCATGCGTGTCTATGCATCTAAGTGGTTGGGCACTATTCTAAACACGTTCTGGCCACCTTCGCATTATCATTACCTAGACAGGACTCAGTAACGGATCCAGAATTTTGAAAATGGGAGAGGGTGGTGCAGCCCGATGAATTTGAAAAACAGGGGGCGCAGAGGAAAATTTTCCGATTAGCGGATCCAGGATTTATAAATAAAGGGCACAACTCGCAAATTTTCCGATTTTACACGTACATTTTTTTAATGAAAGGGTTTTCAATATTTATAGGGGGCACATCCCCTGCGCCCCACCTGGATCCGCCAATGGAGAACATCGTGATACGCTGTATGCAAGAGAAATTTAGTGATGCAACCAGATGAGCTTGCATATTGCACCCAGATTTTACCTTTCGGTTATCGAGGAAAGAGAATGAAACATTAATGCCTTTCTTCATGATGCATTTGACAATTGATGCATTCCAATGTTTCTTCAGGCAGTATCAATCATTACTTCTCGACTTATTTGTCCAAAACCACTCATTTTTACTGAGTACTGAGAAAATGACACTTTAATGCATTTCTATAATTATTTATGAATCATTTTTGACACTTGATATTTTATGTAATATTGCAAAAAGCAGTTTCAATCATTGTTATCTCCGTTTACATTTTTGTCACATTTTTGTAAACTTATCTTACTTCATTTTTGTAATTATTCCTGAGAAAATGACACAGTAATGCATTTTTGCACTGTCTGTGATTTCCAGCTCTTTTATCCGATCTTGGTCGAGGCAGTTTTAATCAATATTTTAGGTTTTTGGGTGATTAAAATCTAACGCTTCGATCTATATCTGTCTAATATTCATCTTTTTTTTCTGCCTCCTATTTCTATCTCTCGCTCTTCCCTTCTCTTTTTTTTCCTATAATTTCGACTGGACGTATCAAATAAAAATTTAGACCGAAGCTGACATGACTGAGACAATGTTGGCATACTGTGATTAAGAGATTATACAAAGCTGCCTAGTTTTATTAAGAACTGTCTGACTATTTGAGTAATTTTACCATGATATTGCAACGAGGGTATTGGAGCACTCAGCTTCTTGTTTTGCATAGAAAGATCGCACAGATGATAAGCTATTTTCAAATTACGTTGTTTAATAGGTTTCTTATCTTCTTTTTTTTTTTGGGGGGTCCGGTAGAACATCCTACGAAAAAAGAAAACGATGTAAGCGCAGGCTAAAACAATAAAAATCTGGAAACGCTTCTACGTTACAGCTCGTTGGCAACTATTACATCTTTATTGAAGAAATTAAGTTTCCTGTTTGGAAAGTGTCTTCAGGTATGTCTCAAAATTTAGATCCTTGCTCTTTTTCTAGAGACGCCCCCATTTGTCATTTATAAAAATAAAAATAAAAAATCATTAATCTCAATTGCTGAAAAACAAGTGATTAAAATCGTAATAAAAAGCCAGGTGGATTATTATATTTTGTATACCGTGTTTCTTTATTGCCTATTATCATACCACACTCCATCAATGAGGCATTATACGGGGACCCATTACAAAAATTAGCACTAAAACTTTGATGCCGTTGCCAAGGCAACGAACTCGTACTAAATTGACCACGAAGCCTACTGGGTAATTCGACAAATTCCAATGGCAAAGTCATTGTACCCACTGGTCATTCAATGGGAAGAAAACACAGCCATATTTTCTATCTCAGTAATCTTTGAGTTTATGTGACTTACAAGAGATGCAGAGTTAGCACTCATGTGGTTTTTGCCCATCCTCCTCTTTTGACATTTTATTGGGTTGCGGTGAGATTTTGTTTTGTTTTGTCGTGTGTCTCACCCCCTCTACGGTTCATGTCAACCCTCATCAATCTGTCTTTTCGTTCTTATTAAATACTTTAGCCCATCACCGGCCTGTGTGCATGTAACTCACTCATTATCTACTGAGAGTAGGGTACCGAAGTGAACATATTACACCCTATTACCATGATTACATTTTGCCCATTTAACTTTACCTTTCAAAAAAAATATTAAAAAAAGACCTTTTTTTCACAGAGTCGGCCTACGTTCTAAAGTTTGGTTCATTAAAACTTTTCCGGCTAATCAATAACCAAACATTAATATGATACATACATAATAAAGATTTTGGTTGTATTGCTCATGGTTGGTTTATGCTAAACTATAATGATCCTGTTCAAGAGTATTATCCTTTAATATTTATCTGTAGTTTAGTTTTGAGGCCAAGAAAGGTACTATCATTTAAAACATATTAAATAACCTTTTGGCTCTCGCAAATATACGGTACAGGCATAGATTTCTACTTATTGGTTGTTTTGTATGACTGTTTCAAAATGAATTTTTACATAATTTAAAAACAACGGTAACAAGAAGGCGGCTGGTGTCATTTAGAATCCAAAAACATGTTCTTCTGCTTTTCATTTCTAATCTAGAATATCACGATTTTACTGCTAGATCGTTTGACTTTTCAGAACACGAAAAAATATCCGAGCATTGTTTGTACTGTCGGTTAATCAGGAATGCTTTATCAATTATTTTTAAGTATCTCCTGTCAGGAATGATGATAAAAGTCAGGTAACAATTACCTCGTCTTCACGAATTGATTCGAAAGGTAGAGTGGTCATATCAGTCTCGTTAGCAATTCCCGATAATTCGAATCCTCCCCAATTTCGGCCTCTCATTATTCTGCACGCTGGAAGGAGAGAGAGTAATTCTAGCTTGGCCAAAGGTATACACGAGAATACTTGTATTGTACGCCCGCAATTCACAGACACGTCCACTTCACAGCCGAGCATTTGCACAATTTATTACCAAGCCAGAACCTAAACCTCAATAAATAATTTTACGATGAATATTTGATAAAGGTGTTTTGTTACGTTGAGGTATACAGTAGTATTGTCGGATGATTATTATAACTACGGTTTTATTTTATTTTATTTGACTTTATCCCCAGTATAATCTTGATAATTCGTCCGTCGAAAGGGCCCAAACGTTTCGCAAACTATATGGAAATCTTCAATTTTTTTAATGATAAAATGATTGAGGAATTATCTTTCACATGACTTCATAAGTTACTTGGTCAAGGGAGAAAAGTCATTATAATGTCACAGGTCAATGTTATATATTTTGCATATTTTACTCCCCTTTTATTTTACAATAAAATTATAAAAATTCCAACAGTTTGACCAAATGTGTGTTTGTTTCCGAGCTCTCAACGTAGTGTTCAAAATATAATTTGAATGTTACAAACGCATGTTGCTTTTTGCGTACAAAACAAAAACATGTAAAATGATGTAATGCTGCAGTCACACAGACACTTACGTATAGTTACGTTTTTGTTGTTTGAATCTTATTTCATCTTCTATTCTATCATTTCTTATGTCTTTCTTTGTTTTATTGGATGAACGAAATTATCACTATTTCCACCGCTGACTATGACGGGAAGGCATCCGTGGGGAGCCGCAGAAAAGAAAATAATTTTTGGACGCATTCGGACGTAACTCAACGTAAGTGTCTGTGTGACTGCAGCATAAAGGGTTTTATTATTTAATTCGATACCATACTGCACCGTACATCCATTTCGAATAGGTCGTTTTTGAAAATGAAAGGTTAAAAAAGGTCGTATTTTCTCTCTGTATGTGTAATGTTATATAATCCATATTTATGATGGAAACTATCATGGCTTGTTGATCGTTGCCAATATCATGAAAAAAGATAAGGTTAAAAAAGGACATGTTTTCTTTCTCTTAGTGTTATTCATTTGCGAAGGAAACTACATGTCTTACTGATCTTAGCAAATAAGACAAGAACGGGAGGTCAAAATCATCCCTGTATCTTGTTATTCAAACCTCATTTAAAACTGTACGGAAATGACTGATGTCAAATCCTTTGATGTTAGGACGATTTTACAAAAAATGAATTTCACTCTTTTAATCAACTTTTTCAAGGCTCTAACATATCAATTCTACTCTATGTAAAATGTAAAGTTAACGTATACCAATGTGCGGCATTAAATCGTAATTAAACAAGGCGCGTCCATTACCTAAGAGGCCAGACGCAACAACGTGACGTTGGAAATACGGCTGAGAAGCGCAGAAATCTATACAGCTGGCTGCAATAATAAATTAGCTCACAAAAACTCGTGTAAGAACACTTCCCTGCAGTGTAATGGTATTGTCCGTTTGGTTGAGCAATCTACTCGTGGAGATGAAAGAAATTGATGAACTTTTATCATGTTGTTAGTTAATAGATTCTCCAGACCAGATGGAGGAAATACACATTTGGGCAAGCTATTATTGTGCTGAAGTTGTAATCAGAATATGCAATTCATATATAACTTGATGCTCAAAACAATGACATATTAGTAGATTGTGAACTTGTCACAAGTCTTGTGAAGACGCCGTTCACATGTTTCTATGCGATGTGCATGTGATAAGCGTCAATATTGACTAGTCGAGGAAAGAACCTCTTATGATTATGTTCAAAGTGACAGGACTTTTTTAAAATCAATTAAAATGAATGTACCATCTCCGGAAAGCTGAGAATTCAAGCTTTTAATTGCCCTGTGAACAATAAGCTATAACAGTATAATGCGGCATAGAGGATCAAAACTATGCAGCGCATGAGCTATTTTGAGAGCAAAATATACCATATTGTACAGGGATTTGATCTGACTAGGCTTTCGAATTGACACAAGTGACAGAACTTTTTTTTTCTTTCACTCACTCACTCACTCAATCCCTTGACTCTTCCGGAGTCGTTGGGGGGATTTGAGAGCCGAAGAAGCACATTTTTCCTCCATGCCTTCCTGTCAGTTGTAGTCGACAGCAGTCCTTGCATTGTCATATTTGTCCATGACAATGCAAGAACTGCTGTCGACTACAACTGACAGGAAGGCATAAGTTATTCCTATTTTTGAAAAATTCAGACTCTTAGGGTATTTATTCAAGTTGAACATTTCTTTGAAAAGGTAGTTGCTCGCCACAATAAAGAAAATAAAGTGAAAAACTGTCCAAAAACAAAAAAGTCAATGGGCGCGTTCGCTTTGAGTAGAATGGTAGCGCCCTCTATCTCTTAAAAGTTTACAACTAGAATTGATATGCTATTTCCAGTTTTGCATCAGTGTGGGCATGGCTGTAACTGAACGGTTCATTACAAGTTCAAGTAACAGTTAATAATTATGTAAAAGGTGAATTAATATAGGAAATTTGAATCTTTAATAGAATAGCGCCCACACCGTCCTCTCTTTCGTGATCTCCTGCTTCTTTGCACAATAAAGTTACCCTATAAAAAGTATGCGGCAGAGCTCGGGGAGACAAAAAAAGGGGGGAATAGCGTTTTATCCATAACACCATACAACAGAGTTTTCCCTTTAGGATGTGTATCACTTCATAATATGCACTGTGTCGACCCGTTATCCTCGCGACCTTTCTCTTAAATTGCATGCCTTTTAGCATGTTTAGCGCTAAAATTCAGCCCCCGCTCCGTAATGACTGATGTTTTATAATGTATCATTGTTTTAATACCTCGATAATGCACTGCAGTGAGTGAAATTTCAAGGGTGTACCAATTTTGCTTCATTTATGTCTGTTTTTGAACTATCTTGTATGTCTGAATAGTTATTGCCTTGGAGGGCATGCATAATAGTGTGTATGCGAACATTACATTGTGTAATAAAAAGACACACAAGAATACCAGTTAGACTAATTCTTTTACCAAGGCGATGGAAGCGATGGAGCTACATGTATATCAAAATTTAAAGGTCTATTCACTTAAAGTCAATTTAATAAATGTATGTTTATATTCGAACCTTCTTTTTTCTACCTAAAAGTCAAGTATTTCTTGTGTTTTATATATTATAGCCTTAAAATTACTAACAGCATACCTACCCAATGAGCCCCGATCAGATAAGCCACCATGTTTGGATTAGAATCAGAGTCAATCTCTTTCCTGACGTCAAGTACCAAGGGGTGCTTTTGGAACTACAAGGGCAAAGGAGCTACGTCCCCTTCGTACAATTTTTTAAAAAAACATTTCGCCCCTCCCCCGTTTCCCCATCTTTGGTCAATTATTCCACCCAAACGCCATCCTGTTTCTATCAGCCCAGGACATTTCCAACCCTTTCTGCATATTAATCTTCTAAAGGATGTATTGGCGCGACCGTTTTTTAAATATGGTGAGAGTAAAAAACACATTTTTTTTTAATCAAGATCATTTTTCCCCTTTTAATCAACTCTTAAGATTTAATGAAGATTCTATTAATATAGATAAAACAAAATGCAAATCGAACCTAACAAACAGAAAATTAATTTCATTTTTTATTTTTTATTTATTTTATTTATTTTTTTTTTTTTGGGGGGGGGGGTACGAGGGAGGCATCGCACCCCTCTGTCCCCATCAATAAAGCCTACCTTATGTCCGAGGTAATAGGAACCAACCAAGTGGACATCGATTCATCAAAATTGTAGTTGACCTTTACGTTCAAATCGAGATGAATGTCACTATGTCAGAGTATAAACCATTCCTCTGTTTAACATGACGACAGGTGAAATCCAAGGAAGTTTGTAATCGATTGGGAGTTCAGCCCTCTAACACTCGACATCAATGACCATGATGTCGCGTTATTGCAGGTCCAATGAACGTGAATAAGGGTGACACGAGTCCGTCAATGAGGGGGGCAACGAGGGGTTTCCTCGATGGTGTTTTGATTGACATTGTAGCAAAATGATGGACAAGGGATGGTGACTGTGATTATACTTTCAAGACATACTTCTTTTTAGTTATAATGTGCATATTATAAGCCTGAGATTAAAGATTATACCTCATTAATCTCTTAACACTCTTCGGTAATACAATTGTGATTTCGTTCTGCTTCTTATTTGATATTAAGGTTTCTGTCATCGATTTAAAAAAAAAAAAAAAATCTTTTTATACTTCGCCCCGTTACGTGTTTGTATTGTTTTGGTGGGGGGGGGGGGTCGTCAAAATATTGAACACGCATCCCTATCCAATCTTGCATCACTGAACAATGAATCGAACATAATACTTCAAGAGTTATACGCTGAAGAATGATATTGAACAGAGGGTGGGAAATTTATATACATTATATTGATGTATTGCTATCTTCTCAAGATGTAAATATAGCACTTAATATCATAAAATGTTAAAAATTCATAATAACCATATGGCAACAATATATCTTGTTCAAAATGAAACATAATAATATAATAATATATTATTATATTATACATCTTGAAAATGCTACTGCATGTCTGATGTAATATTTTTACCTCAATATATTCATGTATTGCTATCTTCTCAAGATGTGAATATAGCCATTAGAAACATAATAACCATATAGCAAAAATAGATCTTTTGCGAAATGAAACTTATCAATCATACACCTTTCACTTTATGTCTCAAATTATCTTTTGACATCATAATTTTTATATTGATATATTGCTATCTTCTAAAGATGTGAATATACCACTTAATAACCATATAGCAACAATATATCTTTTTTTTTCGAATTGAAACATATCCATCTTATACCTTCCACTGCAAGTCTTTAAAAAAAAATTGACATCACATTAACAGTCTTCAAAGATAAGTCGCTCAATCAAAGTCCGAAAGCTTGGTAACTCGTTCAAGTACCAGTCAGACCAACGAGTTCAAACCTGAACCGACAATGAACGCATGACTACAAATGGCATTGTTCCGAATAGCCCAAACTATATAATATGTAGAGTGTTGATCGGGTCTGGGTTGGTATGTCAATGTGTGACAGGTGCAATTGTTATAGGTCAACTCGCATTAGTGAGTAAGAACAAGGGTATAAGACTTGAAAAGAGTAATCAATTGTGAAAGTGAAGTACTGTTTCTCGGTCACGTGAATATGTGGGGAGAGGAAGATGGGGGGAAATTTAGGGTATACTGACATTTGCTCCGGCAATAATTGCTTTATTTCGTCTAAGATATAGGATTAGGGGGGTGTAACACAAAGACTTACGATTGATTAAAAGTTACGATTGATTTTTTTTCTCGGTAGCCTCATCATGGACAGGATGCTCCAATGTTGATGATCTTAATCCTAACCCTAGCCCTAACCCTTCTCTTAATCATATCCAAATGATAATCCATGACTGTACCTGGTTTTCAAATGAGGTTACCAAGAAAAAATCAATCGTAACTTTTAATCAATCGTAAGTCTTTGTGTTACACCCCATAGGTTAAGGATTGAGAATTATGCATGGTTCTAGTTAGGTTTATGTCTGTTTTAAGTCCATAAGATTTAAGATTAGGTCTATTTAGGTTTATGGCTGTTTTAGGTCCATAAGATTTAAGATTAGGTCTATTTAGGTTTATGTCTGTTTTAGGTCCATAAGATTTAAGATTAGGTCTATTTAGGTTTATGTCTGTTTTAGGTCCATAAGATTTAAGATTAGGTCTATTTTAGGTCAATAAGGGATTAACTATAGATTTTGGGACACGTCAGTATGTGAGGAGCGTAATATTGGTAAATCTATTTTGGTGTGTCGACGTTTTGCCCCTGCAACAATCATTGCTTTATTTCGTCTAAAATGAGGGGTTAGAGTTTTTGATAGGGTTCTACTAAGATTTCTGTTTAGGGTTAGGTTTAATCCAGGACAGAGGTTGGTATTTCGTTTAATGCAAAGGATTGACGGGAACATCAATCGAAATTGCTGGAGAATTAGAAAGACTGTGGTTGATACTTGCAACGCAACAAGAATTTAATGTTTCATACAAAAGCTCGAGGTAATTGAGTTAAAAATCGATAGGAAATTGATAAACGGTACTCCTTATTCCTCCTCTAAACGTGCGTCTTAACACGACAATAGTACACACAAAAAATGAGAACTTGCATATATGAGTGATCACACTCAAATATCCAAGTATTTTTGACAATATAGTGACACACACCATGAGTGCTTTCACTCAATAAAGCTAACTTTGAAAACGCACCTAATCGAGTATTTTTAAATTTGACAATATAGTGGACACACCAAAATGAGTTTATTTAATTAACTCATTTTATTGAGTAAATAACTAATTGTTTTGAGTACATTGCACAAAACTAATCTAGTGAGTAACGCTTTACATACTCAGAGAGTTAGGAGTAGGTTTAAACTATCAACTTGCGTGTGATGAGTTTGTGCAACCTTTACTCTACTGACTCTCTGAGTATGTAAAGCGTTACTCATAAGGTGAGTCCTATTCCTTTTGTTTGTTTGTTTGCCTGTTTTTATAATGATATTTGGAATGTTCCGATGATATCACATCAAGTGCATCAATTCTCTCAACCAATACCTGCATTACTCACTTCAGTGAATCAATTCACACAAACCAATACATTGCATTGATCAATGCATCAAATTACTCAAACTGTGTACATGACTGACAAAGTAATGGGAAATCCATGCATGTTAATCTAGTTGTTAGTGTTATCAGACGATGTATATCATCGGACAGTCCAAATATCATTATAAAAACAGGCAAACAAACAAAAACAAAGGAATAGGCTCACCAAAGCAATAGAGCATGCAGGCTCTCTCCGTTCTCCGTTCCGCTCACAGAGTGTAACGCTATGGTTCCGCTATAACATGTACGTACGTACGCGTAGAACATACTCGTGTGCAGTCTCGATGTCTGTACTCGTGATCCGAGTAGGCGTACCGGCGCAACATGTAAAAGTACCGCATAGCCAGTAAAATTACTCTCAAAGACTTCACGAGACTTGAGACGTTCGAAGACGTGTCCGTAGTTTACTCATCTAGTGAATTACAGGCTATATAGAATTTCTCAGCAATTCTCACTTTACTCGATTGTTAGTGTTTTCACCCGATCATCCACCAAGCCATGTTTTACGTAATTGAACATGTAAAGTTACTAAGGGATACTCAAGAAAAAAATTTATTGAGTATATATACTCTATAATTTTTTTTTCTTGAGTATCCCTTAGTAACTTTACATGTTCTGAAAGAGCGGGTGTGTACTTTTAACAGAAACACAGATTCTGAAGTAAAAATACGTGATATACGAATAAAAGCACTCGCCTCCAAGAGTAGCAAACGGGTTTTACTCATGGAAACTAGTTCTTATTTTTTGTGTGTAAGAAAGCAATGTAACCCTGTAACGGTATGCCCTATCCATAGATAGCACATAATTCCTATTTCAAAATTATCGTGAAATTGATAAACAGTATACAGACACGGGCCTTTACATAGCAGTTAGAAAACCTTTTAACCCCGACACGCTATACGCCTGTTTTAATTCGACAAAATGGAATCCAGCATTGGATATAACGAAAATACAGCTGTAGGTTTTGATAACAGAGATACATGTGTAAGCTGACAACCATTACAATGTCAACTCATATCTTTGTTTCACCGACGTAAAATAATTCGTGCCTCCGTTTTTCACGAACCCAACATCAAAACCACGCATTTTGCCATGTACGCCTACAGGCATGCAACAGCGTTCCCACTCGCTAGATTCCGTGGCAGATTACCATTGTCAGATGTACGTCATGGGATGGCTTAGTGGACGCATGGGAACGCCTCAACATGTCAGCTTTTATTCAAGCATAATGGGAATAGGGATACTTTAATGTATAAGCTAGACATACAGTAAAGAAAAAGTCCCTGTTCTCATGGTTCTTAGGCATTATTTTAAACTCAACAGATATAGATCTAGTGAGAAACTAAATATATTCATAGTTTCATTTGTCCTTCCGTAATAATCATAAATTTCTTTGGACATAACGTTATGTATTATCAAATGCAATTACAGCGCTAATACTTTGCTTGCTTTTGGAATTATCGCAACATATTATTTCTTACTCCAAAAAAAAATCTATGTTTGAAATGATTAAAATTTAATATCTTATCTACGTTATGACTTGTTTGTGTGACATATCATATTTAAGGCAATGCTTTTTTTTTTCTGAAGTGAAGTATGAATTGCTATTATGGCTAAGCTCAATTATTATTACCCATGCGGGGCATGCTGCATTAAAAATAAAATGAGCTATTTCGCCAGTCCCGTTACAGTAATGTATGTATTTCCATGGTAACTACATTCAATATAGGCCTATCTATATACGATATGCCCCTCTCGCATAAATTTTATTGGAAATTATTTGCTTTTTAAACTCCCTACATTTTTTTTTTTTTTTTTTTTTTTTTTTTTTTTTTTCATTTTGCGTTTTGTCCTAGTCTATAGTACCTGAATTTCAATCTATCTTTTTCTCATAAGAACAAAACTGATTGCTTTGAATTTGATATGATTGTATTCTTCGTTGGATGAAAGAAATAAATCATCCTTCAAAGAGGATTAATTTTTTGTATTTGATATTTATGTTCCTTTTATGAATCAGATGACTGGAAGCTTATCGTGTGTCTCGCCTAAATAATCCGTTTCTTATTGAAAGATTTTATCTGGATTTGTTTCTGATTTATGAACATGATAAAGTGGAACGTAATAATACAAACTGGTTTATCTTTTTCTTATCATTTGTTCTATTTTTGGAGAGTTTGGCCGACTCATGTCTGTTAATCCTTGCGATGCATGATTACTACTAAAGCTTTATCGATCAGTTAACAAGAAATACGCCACGGCGGTAATTATCTTTCCTTTCTACCTGTACATGTAATTATTTATAGTCATGATAATATTAGGGAGCACAAATTTTAACGTTAGAAACATTCACCTTAGTAACACAAATTTACATAAGCTCTAAATTAATGATATTTTGCTATGAATATTATTCAAATAGATATCAACAAAGTGAGCCATAATTTTTCAACAATATTAGCCTATACGCCTGCAAATCATTTGCATTATGCAAAATAAATGAATATTGTGTAAGATTTTGTCACGTCTGTTTTAAACATTTATTTTAAACGTCTCTGATAAACAATGGGGTAAAAAAGAAAAAATCCCTCGTAAACCTGTTTTGTTAGAATTCACGAGCCAAGAACCCGTGAGGTATATTATGTATACTTCACAAAATAGCCTTTGTAATCTCTGCTTTAGTGGCGATCGGGTCGCCATTGCATTATTCTCAAATGGATCATGGCTTAATTAAACTAAGTGCTACTCATACCCTCTTTATCTTGCCGAGTCTATTCCGTTTGTTTTACTCTGCAAGTAAACTCAATGATTATTGTGCTTTTTGAAAGACAAGAATGACCCGTTACCCCAGGCTATGACACCACGCAGCTTCGTATAACACACACGACTATATATATATTTTTTTTTAAAGTTAATCCCTCTGAGATTTAATTCTAGAATATTATTATTGACCATGTTGGCTAAGAGTATATACAATACTCCAAGTTCTATTGTCCGAAACGGAAATTCTTTTTGCCCAAAGCGCTATACAGTCTGTGTCAAATAAAATGGTACAAGTGGAAAACATTTTTTTATAGTATGAAGATTAATCCCAGCCTGCTATTGTTTGGTATTTTCATAAAGCAGGAAGATCAGACTTTCACTTGCAATTTTTTTCATCACATTTGGTGTTGTAATTTTTGAAATATGACTAGTTTTCTACAATCGAGAAAAATCCATTTTTCGCACGCCGTCCCATGCCTGTATAGGTTTCGCATAATGGCCATGAAGTGCTCAATTTCGATTTGTTCCTCGTCGCACAAAATTTAGCATAACTTTTGTTTTACGAAAGCAAATTATACAGAACAAAGCCCAGCAGCAAGGAAAATCTTTTGGCTTTATTTTGGTACCACATACACACATTATTTGAAAATATTTCACACCTAAATATTTTTTTTCCGACTGTACCATTTTTTTTGGACACAGACTGTAGATCGACGTTACTCTATCATTTCCTTTTGAACGCCAAACAGGGTAGCAGCAACTCCCAACTTTAAAGGTATGACGAGGCCGGGTTCGAATCCAAGACCTCCCGATTATGAGGCGGACGCTCTATCTACTGAGCAAACTTATCAGCTACAGTA
This sequence comes from Paracentrotus lividus, assembly GCA_940671915.1. NCBI lineage: Eukaryota > Metazoa > Echinodermata > Echinoidea > Camarodonta > Echinidae > Paracentrotus > Paracentrotus lividus. Next base: position 5,126,000 of record CALNVZ010003435.1, on the reverse strand, counting down.
TAGTTAACTCGTTTAAAAAATGTTTCCAAATTTAAACTATGCTGTATAATTATGGAAATGCTTTATCAGAGACAAGAAAATATCATAATATTCATTGATGTAAAAAAACTGGGGTAATGGCATTTTTTTTCGTGTGTGTGCGATACCCATTAGGTCTCAATGTGCATCCATTATGACACAAACAAAAAATGTTGCGCGATAACTATAAACGAACACTTCTTATTCTAGTATCTTCTATCGCCTGCATAATATGTCATGAGAGTCACAGTATGCTAATATATTTTTGCAACTAAAGGCAGTCGCGTTTATGTTTCATATTATTCCTATCATGTTAGCTTATTTGCTTTTCAACCAGAATTAGATATACCAAACGACACCTCTTCAACGGCTTGGGTATACACAAGATGGCCGCCTCACGTGGTGTATTTGTGAGGCTGTAGGTATTATTATACGATGCTTGGGTGATATCAATCCGCAATGAGAATAATGTATGACATGCCTGCTGCGGTGCATGCATGCAAGTCATGCTCCTGTAAATGGGGAGGCCCGCAAGCAGGGAAAGATCGAGAAAAAATGTCAGAAAAGGTGAGAGTCGTGAATAAAATAGTGGTTGCCATGTGGTGTTGTATATTTTAGCAGGATGTGAGACTGAATGAAAAATCAGTATTCACTATGTACATTGTACATTATTACTTTTTGGTTGAAAAGTTCTTCCATCTAAATTCTAAATTTGCAACTAAAACACATAAATATGCAGGACGACTCACATTAGAATTGATCATTTATGGTGGGTGTATTTATTATGTACCGTATAACCGAATAAATGGACGAATTAAGCAGAGACCGTATAAATCATCAGATTTATAGGCCTACGTTTTTATTCTCGGAATAACACCCACATGAATAGGGTGATTTAATCATAATTTTAAGTAAGTGCCAGGCTGGCATCATTGAGATAATGTTAAGCAGAAAATATTATAATTCTAGCCTACAAATCACCATAAATTTATCTATTCTTGGAATAACACACATAGAATTAATAACTGACAATGATTTTATAAACCTGACACGTTGCGACAAAATGTATCGATAAATTAAGCAAATATTGATATAAATGTATAAATTATGGTTTAGTGTTTCTCGGAAGAGAGGCCACAAATAACGTGAGATGCCAGAAAAAGCATCATAAATAATTCCACTTCCACGTATAACTATCGCCAGAATTCAAGGAAAGTCGAAGACTTAAATGCAAACATATTCTCGGAAAAGTATTCTCTAAATAGGGAAATTCTTCGATGTTAGCATTTCTAAATGTTAATAATGTGCAGAGTTGTATTGAGCAACGCATGTTGAGTTTGACAATAAACAGCGGCGGATCCAGCATTTGAAAATAGGGCAGGGAGAGAGGTGTAGCCCGAAAATTGATACTGTGGGGTTGGAGAGGCCGAAATTTTTCCGATTTTAACATGAAGAATCAATTAGTGATTTCGAAAAAGAGCGGGGTAAGGACACGCCACTTGCCCCCCCCCCCCCCCCCCGATCTGCCACTGGATCCTTGGAGTACAAAAAATTAATCATTCTGATGGCAGCTTGTCATAAAGCTAAACTGATATATTCATAGAGGGCGCAATATAAAAAATGAATAAGAATTGACGGGTTGAACTAGCAATTAATTTCATATATATTCATTTGGAAAAGTTCTATAGTCCTACTACTGATAATAGCTTTATACCAAATCACTAAAAAGGGTTTCTTCTGCCAAAGAAAGCTCTTATTTTCAGCTGCAGTATTTCTTGCTTATTAATTTGCTCTAATTTAAATCAAAGTGCTTTACTTTTGAGACAGATAAAGATATAGTTTAGATTCAAGTGTAGACTAATGTTGAATATCAAGATTACTTGAATGAATTCAGGCTTTATTTTTACCACAGAAATAAGAGTAGTGTTTAAACCAACCGACTTGTTAACTAAAATCAATTTTTGTATATAGCTAGAACACGTGACTCTCAAATACATTTAACAATTTTATTTTATGGGAATAACCATGATTGATTTTAATCTAATGTCTATTGGATGTCAATTTTTTGTCTAATAAAGGTTTCAAGCTGATTGTGATGTCATTTTTTTAAACGATCCGCTACACCATGGCTAACAAAGACAAGTCGATATGTTTAATTTAGCTAAAAGCAAGCCAGAAAACTGTGCCTGGGGAATGGTGATGAGTTAGACAAATTGAATAACAGTCATTGTTTGAATTGCACCGCCAAATAAGTCCTTTCAATTATGAAATAACTTTACGATTAAACATAACAGCAGGGTGGAATGAAAGGAATAGAGAGAGAGAGAGAGAGAGAGAAATAAAGAGAAAAGGGAGAGATAATAATACTCATACGCCATTATTTGTTTTATTTTATTTAGGTTGTAAATAAAATTCAACCAATTATCTTGAATATTCCTTCTATACAATGAAATAAACATTATCACATAACGTTGGATCACCATTATTTGAAATAGACTCATTTTAAGAATACAATACATTGTTTCTTTCTTTTTGCATAATACCATTATACCATTCTCACTCATTCTTGTCCATTTTACATCCAAATACTTGTGCTATCCCATTATACTTCTAGATCACGTGACTGAGCTGAATCTATACCGTTTTGTATACATGAACACCTAGTAGGATAAAAAAAACTCCACACCGCCGTCTCTAACATGTCGAATACGCAAATGAATATTATACGTCCTTGTTAACCAAAGTTGTAATTCGATGCCTCATTTTACAATTATGCAAACAAATTTTCCTTCGGCAAGAATCTCCAATGCATGCTTGATTTCGTACGCAACCAGTGTGTGTATATGAATTGATCGATATACCAGAGGAGGTAACTAAAGAGCTACTCCACTTTGTAAACTGTCGAATTTCGAAGATATGTTGGTTTTTATCAGTGTTTTATGAACCAGTTAGACCTCAGTCACACCCCGTGCCCCGGAACACAAAGTTTTGAGAAAATTGCAGATTTTGAATGAACGATTTTTATTGGTCATTGGTCAGTCTTTTGAACAAAAAGCGCATGCAACGATGCTTTTGATTTCCCAGTGATTGTAGTTTTGGGGGGTCAGTCTTAGTAGTGTGACTGTATAGACTGTCTAATGCCATGGTCACACCTGTCGTGCGTTGGTCGTGCACCCCTCTGCGTATGGTCTGCGTCAAATATCGCAAAAACATACTTGCGCCAGACGCATAGAGGTGAACGTTTTTTTTTTTCAGGCACGCATGATGGGGAAAGACAATACCGTACTCTTGCTCCAACCATGTCTTAACGCAAGGAAACCTAGGAGTTTATAGCCACCAGACACAGGCTGCGGGACACACATAACTTTTATTTCACAGGGTAATGGATTAAGTAATGGTGTAATCATGATCTAAAGTATATATAAGCCATTTTTTTAAAAATCTGACATGAAAGCTGATAAACCAGACACCACAGGCGCGGATCCAAGAAAATCGAATTGAATGCATTCCGGGGGCCCAATTGTCTGGGGACAAAAGCGGCTCTATTATGTTTACGCATGGGCCCGGTAAGTTCATTGTGTGACTCCGGTCTGCGTCCGCTACTGCACCCTGACATGAGAAGTAAGTAGTAGTAATAAGAGATGATCTAAGGCTTGCAATGCACAGCTCGCTGTCTCGCCACCCTTTCTTAAGCCTCTTAACAGGTATCTCCACTAAGAGAACCCCCCCCCCCCCACCCCCACGCCGTGCCCCTGGTTCGATACGACTGCGTTTTTAAATAGTGCATGACAGCGTCTTTCCTCTATTCCACTTCTTAACATAAACCCATCGCATAATATCCTCTAGAGTACCTTTGGAAGCTGAATGTCGGGGTTTGCCGACAAACGGCACAGACTTAATTTTTGAAATGCGAATGAGGAAATTGCACGTGTTAGGCTGGGGAATTACTTTTATATTTGGTTCATTCTGTTCTATGTGGATGGCATCATCAAATACAGACACTGCAATAGTATCCATTTTGAAATAAGCATTACACGATTTGATTGTATTTTGCAGTTATCATTAGCGTAGTTTGTCATGTAACAGTGTGTAATGGAGTTTGTAAGACATGGGTATGGGGGAACAAGGATCATTTATTGAAAACTACCGCCAATTTTCTCTCTATGAGAGGGATATAATCGCATTGTGTGTGCAGACACATGCCGTGAACAAGGTACCAATATTATAAAAGAACCGACCATGATGGATGGCAAATAACGGGTTGACAAGTTCAAAATGTAGGCGTACTTTTTCATATTATGAAACTGCAGGTCTTTGTCTATACAGTCGCCTGAAACAAAGTACTGAATCCTTAATGAGAGAATAGCAGCTCATGAATCAACATGCACGCATAGACCAGCGCTAAATCTTAAATAACAACCTACCATCCAAGCTGTATTACCATCACCTAATGCAACACTCTAATCACGGATTATTATTATTAATGTCCACTTGAATTATTACAAAACAATATATCCGTACTTTTTACAACATTCATATGACCATGATGACGAAGATGTTTCCAAGTGGCAGGAGGAATATAATTATTGTACTAATAATCATGGTTTACAGTGTGAGTCTATTTATAAGCTCGTGTACAGAAATGCATTTTATTATTGTTTATTTATTTAAAGGGATGCGATGGTGGAACTTATGACTTAGAGAACGATATTCAATTCATCTTCGCTTCCCCTAAAGCTGCACATACTTGTAATCCCATTTATTACCTGAGTTCCTCCCTGAGTAATCTCTCTTTTTTTTATAAGTCACATACGTACGCATGCAGAAAGAATAAATCCAGTATAGGCTATAGCGTTCTCTACGTTACCAACTCCACATTCGCATGCCTTTAATATGGAGGCATGCACTATATCCCTTAAACAAGATGAGATGGGGGAGTTGTTATTGATGATGGCAAGAAGAAGACGGTTTGGATGGGGGTAGAGTAGGTCCCATCGGTACGAATCAGAAGAAGAGACGAACCGGTGAAGACATAGAGCTATGTTGACACGAATTCATGTTCAAACATTCCCTTCCACACTGAGCCGCACACTCTTACACGCTCATCCGACTTTTTGTTGAAATTCCAAAGTAGCGGTGTCCTTTGCCCGTGTGGACCTGTTAAGTTTCTTAACCCTCTCTCTCGGAAGGCATACTTTGCCAGCGGTGAGGCAGTTAATTTACCTGTTAAATGAATAATATTCACGTGACACATAAAGAGCGCTGGAGAAAGATGGTCGACATGAAGGAATTAGAGGTAAGCGAGAGAGAGAGAGGAGAGAGAAGAGTTTCAGAATTGAGAGAGAAAAAAAGAGGACAAAGAAAATAGGAAACAGACATCTCAAGGTGGAAAAATTAAAATGAAAATAAATACTAAAGAGTGAGAGGGAGTGTCGTGAGAAAATAGAGAGAGAGAGAGAGAGGAGAGAGAGAGAGATGAGAGAGAGAGAGAGAGAGAGAGAGATCGGGAAGGGGATGGGAAATATAGACGAAAAAAAGGAAGGTTGCCGATTGTACCACATTTTTCACCATCATTGTTAACAGGGTCCCAAAATTATTTGTACACTTTGGAAAAAATGAAATTAAACAATCGGATGTTGGTTGAATTTCAATTACTATTTTATACAATGGTAGGTATGTCACCATCACCCTGAACGCATAAAATTCAAATGTTCCGTCCAGTCTCGGAAGTTCTAGGCCGCCATTTGCAATTTTTCATGGCCAAAAATTCATTTGTACAACTCAAGAAGAATGGTTTTTTAAAGGAGTGTTAACACATTTGGGGGGCGCTTTATTTGGGCTCCAGGAGAGTCATCAACCTCCTTGCAACTGTCGACCAATTTAGCCACCCATTTTCACGGCCAAATACCATTCCAAGTTTCGCTGGAGTCGGTGTCCTGACCTGGAGGTTATGGTGAGTCCTTGAGGGCGCTGGTCGCTTCAAGATCACCTCTAGCTAAGGGTTTGGGATCTGAGAGCGCTTATTTATATAGCTTCTTAACATTCTGCTAAAAATAATGCTTTAATATGCCCTTGCTGCCATGCTGGGTCTCTGTCATCGTTGGAACACATCTTGAGACCAATCAAGCCATACGCAAGGGGACGCCCTAAGCGGCAAAATAAGCTAGGACACCAGTTTCATGATGATATTGATAACCAACAGTAAGCAATGAAATATTGCAAATTGCGGACCAAAGAACAATGCATCCAAGCCATAGAGGCGATGAAGACTGTGCCCTCAAGAGTGTTCAAAACAGGCCCCTAATGTACATGATATAAGAAATTTAATGACAAGAAACGACCAAATTGTAACGCACAGTAACGAGAAGCGTAATAGCTTTGCAAAACAACATGTGAAAACCCGTGCGTTATAGCACTCTTCCAAACCTAATTAGTCAAAAGTATTGATAATAGCATGGACCATTTGTCTGTAACAGCTTTCAGTCAGTCATGCTTGGACCAACAGTGAGCAACAGTGGAGGATTTTCAAGGTTGGACTTGTATGCACCAGTAGAGTTGAGAGACAAATTTCTAACATTGCATCATGATGCTTAAGCCAGGATACTCTTGCCCCTCAGAATGGCTCAATTCTCTTTTGCTTCAAGTCCGAATTGACGGCAATTTACGTCCAACAAACAGACCACACAAAGCAACACCATACTTAAAGCAACATTGCAACAGAACATGTTAGGCGCAAGAAAGGGCAACCCATACCCAAATTAATCCCCATTAGCACATGAAGTGATCTGACAGCGACAGGCGCCCCTAGGAACTGACCATCAATCCGGCGCAGCTCCCAGGACACGCCCAGCGAACTTGGAAGGTAATTACTGGCCTGGAATAAGTTTAAATTGACCGACCAGTCAATGCCAAGAAGGTTGATGACTGCCCTGAAGCAAAAAGAACACCCAAAATCTAAACACTCATTAAAAACCAATTCTGAAGTGTACAATATTTTTGGCATGGAAATTGCAAATGGCGGCCTAAAACTTCCGAGGCTGACGAAACATTTTGAAATTAAGTGTTAGGTGATATGACATACCTAACCTTTGATATAAATAGTAAAAAATTTCAAACCAGCATCCGATTTATATAATTCGATTTTTTCAAGGTAACAAATAATTTTTGGGGACACTGTACCTCACACATAGAAAAAACTGCCAACTTTTATATCCTAGATTTGGATTCCGAACCAGTTCTGCCTATGACTATAGACTCTATTACAAATCTCTATCGTCGGATGAAAGGGAAAAAAAGAGGAAGTCCTAGGTGTCGAGGTGACTGTAAAAGTCATCTCTCTAGAAAAACCCTGTCCTTCCCCACACGTCCAAAATGATGAATAATACCAAAACAAAACTAAAAGCAGTGACAGCTTTTAACGAAGCCAGATTGTCTGTAATATTGCATAGGTAGAATGGGTGTGAGGGTTCGGCCAAGGTGGTCTAGTGTCGCTTCGAACAGTTGCCACGTGTTTCCCCACCGCTGCTCCCTGGTCGACGCAGGTGGGCTTCATGCGGTTGGGTTTGGGTCAGGGGATGAGAAGGTGATTGCGATGGAGATGACGATTGGTTTAACGCAACTCAAGGACGAGCTGTGCCCTGCGGAAGTACACTGATTATAATTTCTGTGTTAGATTAGGCAATTTGATTTATGGCTCTGGACTCTGTCCATGGCGTTGTCGAACTGTCTCTTCCGATTAACTGCATCTCTTTTTGGGTTGCGAAAATCTTTTTAACACCATCTCTCTTTCTCCTTCTCTCTCCCTCACATTCCTCTTTCTCGCCATCAATTTTTCTTCTTCACTTTTTCTCCCCCCCTCTCTCTCTCTCTCTCCTTGTCACTTCCCATGTACCCCCTCTCTTCCTTTCTTCATCTCTCCCTCATTACCCCAGGTTTGCTACTACCCATCCCCTTCTCTACACCCACCCCTTCTTTCTCTCTCTCTCTCTCTTTCTCTCTTT
>CALNVZ010003435.1:4994755-5117847 GCA_940671915.1 Paracentrotus lividus | reverse complement strand
CTCTCTCTCTCTCTCTCTCTCTCTCTCTCTCTCTCTCTCTTTCTCTCTCTATCTCTCTTTCTCTCTCATTTACATTTTTTTTCTCAAGGACACAGATAGCTATGTCAGTAGTGATGTTGTACTATAATTTACAAATGAATTGGATGCATTTCCCCTCAGGTGTTACTTTCCGACTGACGTTCGAGTTCCTTATTGAAAATGTTGACAGCTTACCGATTTGAAAACTGGATAGTATTTCAATTTGAACTCGCTAATCATTTTGCCCTTGAAATAAAAAGCATTGTGCATGTATCAATGTCACAGAATATATTGACGTGAGGGTTTAGTTTTCCATTTTGATATTTTAATGGCGGGTACTTGAAGAACGAGTTCGCTTTTAAACATCGAAAACCACAATTATTATCGCCACTTCTTGTTCTATTTTTTATTAAACAAACTCATTCGATAAAAGATTGTTTCTCTCCCTCTCTCTCTTTCTCTTTATCTCACCAATTTCCCCTCAAATTCATTGTATACATTTAGAAAATCCCATCACAGCAAAACAATATTCTTATGTCAACAACTGAGCAAGCGCAGAGCCCCGAATATGACATTCGCTGTGATACCGGCCTTGTTTCCATGACAACAAAGTAGTTATATATACGACTATGATTAGTTGCCTAGGTAATAAAGCTAAGCGACTTGGCCTAGACTACGTCATTTTCTAGTTCCACATGCTTCATACGACCACTTACGCTAATTTGATGCATCATTAAGCTGTTTTGCGACTATTGGAAAGAAGTTTAGACTATGGATGGGGCGCATTTAAGGCAATTAAATTAGCAGATGAATTACCCTGAAGAGGAGGTGTTGCATGTATAGTCTTTGCTTTGTAAAAATGTGCACCTTCTGCTCTGGGTAAGTTGGGAATAGGAAAATATTTGAGTAAAAGTTCAGCGATTGAGTGGGACACAAGTGTCCCACGCCCATGCCCGTGTCTTTACCCAACCCCCTGATCCACGCCCATGATTCAAGCCCAATGACCCACGCTTATGCCCCACGCCCATGTCACTGCCTCTATTCCCCTTCCCCTCTCTCAGCCCATCGTGTCCCACGCCCATAATCTGTATACGCCCAATACTCCACGCCCAAGTGCATTCTTTGACACAGTCATGTTGATGGATGTTTTTTTATTTTCAAGGTATGCGTATTATGAAGTTCTTTTTTATTTTCATGTCATTTTTGATGATATGATTTAGAATTATGACTTCAAATGGCCCAACCACGATTCAAACAGAAACTTTACATATTTGGTCAAAACGATAATCTGGTTCTTATGAAGAATATAATCATGCGAGTTTGTCTAACCATATAATTATCTGTTCTTTTTCTTTCACGCTCTCCTTCCTGACATCACAATATATTTTGGTTGGCCCATCAAATACATCACACAGGTGAGACTTTCATTGTCTTTATAAAATATGTAGTAATCATAATAATTATTGATTTGATTGATTTGGTTTTCATTTATTTTACAATTGATTGAGAGCCACATTTCATGATATAACTAAGATAACAATAACAACAACATTACTTGGTAACGGCTGATTATGTGACTGTTGAGAGTAATTGAAACAAAAACAGTTGGAACATAAGCGACATAGGAGTACGGCTTTAAGGCATATCCGAAGGAAAAGTAATGAGGATCTACGCCTTACTAAGAGGAGGGCACAGTTGTATCTATTTGGATTTGAACCTTAGAGCTACTACAGTTATGAGACAACTGATTAACCACTGAACAGTGAACCACTGAAACCTATAGAGAGAATACTCGGCTACAAATTTGTTTTAAAAAAGCTGATGACTCCACTGCTACAGACATGAATAGAATAGCGTCATCTACGTTCGTCGCAAGATGCATGATCGTATCCCTTTAAGCTCGATCGGTGCTCGGTCATGCAGATGGGAGTATTTCATGCAGACAGCCAGTCACTGATATTTGGGAGGATGAAGTAACTGTGCTTGTATTTAACCTTTGAATTGCAGACACTACATTTGCATAATGTTTTAATAGTAAAGAAATACATTAGGTATCACAAGGTGGTTGCAAATTCCTGATTGTAAATATCTCAATTGCATTTTTGCTCAAGCTACAAAAGAGGCATTCTAAAATAATGCTTTAACATGTTTTTCAAACATGATTTGTACAAAGAATGGAAATCGTTTAAGGCTGACTTCACGTCTCTGCTTTGAGGGTTGAATAATGATGTAACAATTTCAAGGTTTTATCCTAATTGGGAGAAACTTGCTTCACTGTATAATTGAACTGTATACTTAACATTCCTGATTTCAGGAACAGGTGAAGAGTAAAAGGGGTATTCTGATTATATGCTTATTAGGTATCTTCTGGTGATGTCCTTGACATGTCTCTGGGGATTCATTCTCGATTTAATTACAAATACTTTGTAACATTGTTATTATGCATGCACATGGGCGTGTTCATGCAGACAGCCAGTCACTAACATTTGCATGGGAGGATGAAGTAGCTGTGCTTGTATTAACCTTTGAATTGCAGCAACATCTCATTTGCATAATGATTTTAATAGTAAAGAAATACATTAGGTATTTAGGTGGTGGTCCTATGACAAGTCCTCGCTGTCATTCTTGCTTTAAATTACAAATGTGGTGATTAATTACATGGGCGTCCTCTTGATGGCAAGTATAGTCACACACTGATATTTGAAAGGATAAGTGACTGTTTGTGCATTGAACCCTTTAATTGCAGCATCTCTGATAGCATGTAATACTAGAATAGTAAAAGAATACATTGACTTTTAACGGTCATAGGGTGGTTGCCATGTGACACTAATTGGGAGTCATGAGGTTAAGTCAGGTGTTTTTTTTTAATAGGCACTCTGAGCGTTGGCAAAAAATGGAATTCGAAAGTTTATATCACGGGATATGTTTTGTGGGCTTATAAGAGTTTGGCAATCAGGTAGACATCTCGAAAAAATATTTAGCTTTGTTTTTTTTGTTTGTTTGTTTTGTTTTGTTTTTTTTTTTTTAATTTTAGAAGTGAGGGTAATCTTTTCATTACGCCGTCGTGGGTGTGGTTTTCGCCGAAATCCCACTTGAAGTGCGTGTTCCTTGGATTGTCAGTGGGTTTTGTATTTTATGGCGGTCGGGTGGAGCATTGCCTAGGAAGATGGGTGGGGTGTGGGCGGCCGCTGCTTGAGTAGGTCTGCAAATTTCATTGTTTTCATTGTTCTTTGTCTGGGTTGAATGGGGTTACGAAGTGTGTGTGTCTTTTATTTACTGTATGTTTTTCTAGTTGTGTCTTTTAGTTTGTATGGATATCGCGGCCTTTCCAGTGTGTTTGAAATAGGTTGATGGAAAATTACCAAGTAGGAGTATCAGTGTTTGCCTGCCGTCCCCTGTTAAAAAATAAAAACAGTCGACCAGCTAGTACTTGTTTTCTTCTTCTAATTTAAATGAGTGGGTAGCAATGTATGCTATTGTCTGTAATTTTGTTTCATTAAATGTGAAAGGATATCGAGAAAAATCAAAGAGGCAGAAAATTTTTGAATGGTGTAGAGATAAACGAACAGATATCATTTTTTTACAAGAAACATACAGTACAAGGGATATTGAAGATAATTGGAAGCAACAGTGGAGTGGAAGTGTATATTTTAGTCACGGAACATGTCACAGTAAAGGGGTTCATTATTTTAATTGATTCAAAACTAGATGCTCAAATTTTAAAGGTAATAACGGATGAGGATGGTAGGTTTATAATTATGGAGTGTGTTGTACAGGGATTACGGGTAATAATTGCGAATGTATATTTTCCTGTTCGTGGGAAGGTACTGGAACAAATTAGTTTTTTAAATAATTTCAATAAGAAGTTAATAGAAATAAACGAAAGGAATAATCCAATAAAATTGGTGGAGATTTTAATATGATTCGCGATAAAGATTTGGACTATATGGGAAGTTGTAAACAAAATGTTCACTCTAGATTCAATTCTGGTTTTGACAAATTTTCAGATGATCATGGATTGATAGATATATGGAGGAAGAGGAATGGTTATAAAAAGCAATTTACTTATAGACAGGTTAATTCCCTATATGCAAAGTAGATTAGATTATTGGTTTATATCTGAAAAGTTAGAAGAGATGGTTTTAAAAATGTAATATAATACCCTCGGTAAGCACCGGACGCATTCAGCAGTTCAGCTGCATTTTTATAATGTACCGTTCGATTTCAAATTTAAAGGATCTTACTGGAAATTCAATAATAGGCTTATGCAGCGATGAAGATTATAAAAAAAATATGAAAAGAAGAAATTTTAAAGACTGAAGAAGAATTCAAAGAAAGAAATAATAGATAAAAGAAGTTTTATGGGATTTTTTGAAAATGAAAATAGGTAATTTTAACTCGGAAATATTCTAAAGAAAGGCAAGGCAACGGAAAGAGAGAATTAATAATTTAGAAAAGATAATATTGTCCTTAGAAAAAGACTTATTAGATAAGGTAGATCATGAAAAAATTGAATTTGTTGGAGTGTAACCGAAATGATTTAAAAAGGTGTTATGATTATGTAAATGAAGGGGTTAAAATTCGATCTAGAGCATCATATTATGAAAATGGGGAAAGGGACACTAGATATTTTACACAGTTGATGCAGTATAACAAAAAAAAGACAGCAATACGGAAAATGATGATAGGAGAAAAAGTAAGTTTTGATCAAAACGAAATAATACAAGAGATACATAGATTTTATAGCAATTATATTCCCAACCTGTGTGTGACGATAATATATTAAATAATAGCGTCTTCTTAAGGATTTGCCTAAACTAGATTCAGTTTCACGGGAATTGTGTGAGGGAAAAGTTACACAGGGAGAGTGTTGGGAAGCTTAAAAACAAATGAAACTTAACAAAACATCAGGGAACGATGGGCTAAGTGTTGAGTTTTATTTATTATTCTGGCCGATATTAGGAGATGTAGTGGTGGAAGCTTTAAATGAAACTCTTGTAGAGGGGAACTTTCATCTTCCAAAAACAAGGTCATCATTTTGTTTTCTAAAGATGGGAAAGACCCTTTGTTAACTAAAAATTATAGACCTATATCATTATAAATGTTGACTACATTTTAGCTAAGGCACTATCTATAAGAATTAAAAAAGTCTTAAATGAAATAATTTATATAGATCAGGTGGGGTATATTAAGGCAGAAATTATAGGTGAAGCAATAAGGTTAATAGATGATATGATTTACTATACAACGCACAATGACATTCCTGGATATTTAATGGCAATAGACTTTGAAAAAGCCTTCGATTCTGTGTCTCATATATATTTGCAAAAAACATTGCGTTCCTTCGGTTTTGGGCCATCTTTTTGTAAATGGATCCAAACACTATATAAGGGCGCTTCGAGTTGTGTCTTTAATGGGGGATATCTACAGGGTACTTCAATATTGAAAAAGGGGTAAGACAGGGAGATCCTCTCTTCCATACCTATTTATACTTTGTATAGAGATCCTTGCTTTTTCAATACGTAAGGACTCTGCTATTCATGGAATTAGTTTTGGTGTGTAGAGGTAAAACAGGTACTTTATGCAGACGATATGACCCTTTTTGTAAGAGATGCTGCATCAATTGATAAATAGAAAAGTTGTTTGGAGATTTGCACAAATTTCTGGTTTAAAAATAAATAGAGATAAAACATTTGTATTATTGTTAGGTCCCTCTCGAAAGAAATATTTGTTGCACTTTTGGTAAATTAGTTGAGGCTATTAAAATATTGGGTATAACCTTCTCTTTAGATGTGGACGTGCGGGAAGACTAATTATAAAGAAATTCTAAGTAAAATTAAAAGATGTTGAAATGGTGGAAACAGAGGGACTTAACGTTAATGGGTAAAATACAATTAATTAAAACGTTTGTACTTTCAAAATTAAATTATGTGTCATCACTTATCCCAGTACCACCTTGGGTTTTTGAGGAAATTGAGAATTTAATGTTTGATTTTTATGGAATGGGAAGGATAAAATAAAGGAAGGTTATGTATATGAATTATGATAAGGGGGGTCTCAAAATGATAGATTTCCATTTATTTATTTATACACAAAAATCATGTGGATCAAAAGACTAATATCAGGAGATTCGAAGATGGGATGGAAACGTTTTTTAAATATAAACTCGTGAGTTTGGAGGTTTACTGATTTTTTTTAGTAATATTTCATTGAACATTAGTAACCTGTCTTTGCCAGCTTTTTATGGAATATGCTGGACGTCTGGGTCGCTATGAAGATGTTTTGCTTAAAAGGAAACGGTAAAAGAAATGAAATATTTTTAACAACAAGTTTATTCGTTTAGATGGACATATGTACTTTGATGAAAGTTTATTCCTTAAAATATATATAATTACATCACATAGTTGATGGTGAAGGTGAAATCAAATCAACTAGGGATTTTCTAAGGATGGGACTAAATGAACAAGAAATAATTAAACTTAATCAACTATTTAGAAATACTCCACTGACATGGAAAGCTCTTTTGAAGAAAAATGATTCATGTAGAGACACTGATTTAAATTAGAATTTGTATTTAACGGAAGAGTTAATACATTGCTTGACGTTACATCGAAAAAAATATATGTGGCATTGTTAAATATGAAAATAGAAAAGTCATATGCAGTTAACGTCTAGAGAGGATATATAATTATTCTGAAAAAGATATTCATACAATATTTCTAAGACCCAGGAAATGTACTTTAAATAGTAGGTTAAGAGAATTTCAATTTAAATTGCTATATGAACTTATATATACTAGAAACATTTGTATACATATAAATTTTCAATTAGCAATATATGCGCTTTTTGTGATAAATATGAAGAGACCTATGAGCATTTATTTTTTACTTGTGAAAAAATAAAAGTTCTTGGGAGATTGTGGGGATTTATTCAATTATCGAATATTAAAAGTATAAATTGGGAGGGAATTTATATTGGCATAAAACTGTTAGATATAGGTAAGGAGCAGTTGTTAATCATATCATACTTTTAATTAAACATATGATATTTGTTTATAGCAGAACTAAAATAAACCTCCCACTCCTCAAGAAATTAAAGAAAGAATGCTGGAAAATGAAAAAGAAGAAAGAAAATTAGCTGAAGAACGAGGTACATTAATAAACCACCTAAGGAAATGGGAAACTTTCATACGTAGGTCAGGGACGGCGGGACAAATACATTTTTATTTTTTTATTTTTTGATTGAAAAAAAAAAAGAAAGAAGAAAACACACGCTGGAACGGCTGCGCTATATATACTTTCGCTATACGTGACCCTTTTGCTTTGTATGCTGTGTGTGTGTGAGTGTGTGTGTGGATGAGGTGTGTGGGCGTATGTTTGGGTGATCTCAGTTTCATTTAATTTTTCTTTTATGGTATTATGTATAGGTGGGGGGGGGGGTCAGTGGGATTATACTTTTTTTCTCTCTTTCTCAATGGCCACTTTTTGATCATATGCTTTTAAAAAAAAAAACACGTATGAAGTTTTTTTTCTCCTAGTACTTTTGTAATTTAATGTTTAAATCAAAGTATCATTTTACAGTACATTCAGTTTTTGTTCTGAAGAACATGTATAATTTTGTCATTTCAATTTGTACAAAATGATTTCTGAGCTAAGAGAAAAATATACACTGTATTTAGTTTGTTTGTAATGAAAAAAAAAAAAAATCATTTTACAGTATATTCAGTTTTTGTTCTGAAGAACATGTATAATTTTGTCATTTTAATTTGTACAAAAAGATTTCTGAGCTAAGAGAAAAATGTACACTGTATTTAGTTTGTTGTTATGAAGAATGTTTAATTTTGTCATTTACGATCTGTACAATATGTTCTTGATTTGAGAGAAAAATAAAAATATTATTACAAAACAAAAAAAAATAATGTGATATAGTTTTATGGTTTGTTACATTTCAGGTTATCAACTGATGGTGTTCTGATTTTAATGTTTATCGCAATCTATTTCAAAACTGTAAAATAACATAATATTCAACTCAATAAGCAATTCAGAAAAATGATAGATTTCATCAAAGGGAATTACCCTTTTCATACGCATCAGCCCGTATTAACCATAAGGCTCCTCATTAATCAATGTAAGCATATACAATTATAATTTGCTATATTTTTGGTGCTTTCTCTCATTTCATTTAATAATCTCATTGTACTATTTGTTGTGCTCGTTATGACTAGAACAATCTGATTTGAAACTAATCAAGATTACAATCAAGAATAATAATAACAAATAAAAAAATAATAATAGGCCTAGATTCCCCCATGATAGAATTACTTTTCTGCATACGCACAAGCACGTGCGAACCATGAATATTTCATGTTCTCGAAATTGAATCGATTCTCAAAATATTTCATTTCGGTTCAACATGCAAAGATTTCTGAAGTTGAAGGTTGAACCTTTAATTGCAATATGCAATTTCTTGTAAACAGGTCTAGTATGAGAATGCGGGCATTTTGGAAAGTCTGTCTCTGTTGAGGATGGATAGACTGGGCTTCAATTGTGTTTGTTCAACTCCCTGGATGTATCGAATGAAAGAAGGTTTAAATCCAGGGTAGGCCTAATACTATCCTCGTTTGCTCAGGTTTTTGCTCATAATCCCTTCATTATAACGTAGGATCTTTTATCCAGTCCCACATGTTGACATACGTGTCTGTGGTAAATTCGCTGCACTCATTTTATTGCATTTTGCTTGACGTGCATAATGCCATATGAGCACATAATAGTGATGCATGACGGTATACAAAGAAGAAATGCCATTGCCGGATTCCTGGGATTATAAGCTAAAAGTAACTGATTAGTGGGTGTAATTTAAGAAACCCCTTAGGCTATTTAATTTAAGAAACTCCTTATATTTCTCTTTTGATATAATCCCCTCTCCCCCTGTCTCACTCAATGTATGTATCCTAAGTCAGACTTTTACAATATTTGTTGTTGGTGTAATTTACTTCAATAAGTTTCTTAAACACGGAATTATGCCGTATAGTTTATCACCGTCGTTAATTTTGCTGCCTTTTTTGCCTCTCGACATTCAAACATAAGTGACCATTGTGCCAATAAGGCTAACGTTAACTCCTGTAAAAATATCTAATACCAACGATGTTGAATCAGCTCTCGGAGTTTTGTTTGCCAAATCGAGCACTTTGTGTTCATATTTTCCATCAATAGTTTTTATTGCACCTAACATCAATCATGATCTCTCTGCTTGTATGTGTGCATAAATGATAAGCTTCAAATCAAAATATTTACAATTCATAACATAATACATGGTATATGGCTAAATCTAATATATTTTAGGATAATCATTACGCAAATCTGTCATCAAAATTGCCACGGATGATAGAGTTCTTACGGTTATGATTGAATTAAATTGAATTTATGTTTTTATTTCGATTAATTTTTGCGCCGTAAATTGCAAATTGGATTCCCACATCGATCTGGTCGTGTTTACTTTCTTAACGCAATCAATATGAATTAATGTGGAATAACATGGCAAGGTTATATGATAGAACGCAAATGTGAACGCGGTCCGTGGCAGGTGTTCACTGAATCAATGAATATTCAAGCCTTAATCAAGCCATTGGGATTCGGGTCAGGGAGCGATCTATAAACTAGGTTGGAGATAAAATCTCATATTCATCTGATACCATCTAGATTCTGATCTACACTCTAACAATGCCAAAACACATGGAATATAGACAACAATAAGTTTCTCGAAACGATGCCAGGAGGTTGAATAATTATTATGAATAATATTAAACAATTTCGTTGTAACACCATCGGGGTTGTCGCGTGATTTTTGTTGACAGGATGGCACTTATTTTTGCGATTTGCACACACAGCTCAAAAGAGGGGAAATATGTCCATTTAAAGTATGGTTGTAAGTGACTTGTCGTTTTTCTAATCATTCAAGCTTCAAGCAATACTTCTGTTTGCAATCACTGCAAAAAAAAAAAATAATAATAATAAAAAAGGTGCAATGGTTTATAGGGAGCTATAAAGTTCATAGTTCGAAGCTCAAGCGGGCATTTTTTTTTCTCCTTCGGTATTCTTTAGTCCCCTATATAAGGTGGAATTTATTTATTATTATTAATAATGAGATGTACAGGTGGATTGACCGATAGGATGCATATCAATTCTACTCTATGTAAAATGTAAAGTTAACGTATACCAATGTGCGGCATTAAATCGTAATTAAACAAGGCGCGTCCATTATCTAAGAGGCCAGACGCAACAAAGTGACGTTGGAAATACGGCTGAGAAGCGCAGAAATCTATACAGCTGGCTGCAATAATAAATTAGCTCACAAAAACTCCCTGCAGTGTAATGGTATTGTCCGTTTGGTTGAGCAATCTACTCGTGGAGATGAAAGAAATTGATGAACTTTTATCATGTTGTTAGTTAATAGATTCTCCAGACCAGATGGAGGAAATACACATTTGGGCAAGCGTATAACATTATTGTGCTGAAGTTGTAATCAGAATATGCAATTCAAATAAATTGATGCTCAAAACAATGACATAGATTGTGAACTTGTCACAAGTCTTGTGAAGACGCCGTTCACATGTTTCTATGCGATATGCATGTGATAAGCGTAAATATTGACTAGTCGAGGAAAGAACCTCTTATGATTATGTTAAAAGTGACAGGACTTTTTTTTTAATCAATTAAAATGAATGTACCATCTCCGGAAAGCTGAGAATTCAAGCTTTTAATTGCCCTGTGAACAATAAGATATAATAGTATAATGCGGCATAGAGGATCAAAACTATGCAGCGCATGAGCTATTTTGAGAGCAAAATATACCATATTGTACAGGAATTTGATCTGACTAGGCTTTCGAATTGACACAATTGACAGGACTTTTTTTTTTCTTTGCAATAAGTTATTCCTATTTTTGAAAAATTCAGACTCTTAGCGTACTTATTCAAGTTGAACATTTCTTTGAAAAGGTAGTTGCTCCCAAAAATAAAGTGAAAAACTGTCAAAAAAAAAAAAAAGTCAATGGGCAAGTTCGCTTTGAGTAGAATGGTAGCGCCCTCTATCTCTTAAGTTTACAACTAGAATTGATATGGTGTACTTTCAAAGGTCTATAGGGAGTGTGTGAGGATATGAATGGACTTCAATAACCCGGTCAAATCGATTGGCGGTAATATGTTAATGGTGATGTTGTAAAAATGGGTTCAGTGCCCTATAGGTACTTTTTAGAGCAACCTGCATTTTACAATATCTACATGATGTGGTTACGATGATGAGGTTTACATGATGTGGGTTGATGCATATTTAAGAGATTTTTTTGGTTAATGTATTGTATACTTGACAACCATTGCCTTTAAACGGCATCCAATTAAATTATTGGATTGTAGAACAAGGGTCTGATTAATATACATGTATTTAGGTATTTAAAAAAAACCTTTAGCATATATTGTGAGATAAAAGTTCAGTTTCAATGTAAAAGGTCAATGTACACTAAAAAAACGTTAATATGTATTTATTCATTGACTTTTTAAATCAAGGTTGCCTCTTCGGCAATTGGTTGCCGTTAATAATGTTTAATAACTATACATTAGGAGTTTTGTTTCATCGTGACACTCCATAGCACATAATGATATACACTGCTTCATTGTAAGATATACTATAATATTGCCCATTCGAACGCGGCAACTCGATTATATAGCGCATAATGTGCGTCGTTATCAACAGACGTGTTTTTGAGCTCTATCTAGATTATTAAGTTATGAAAACGCTTTCGTCTGTTTTTGGAGTCCGGTCTTTGAAAATGAAATTACAGACAGTGGCGGTTATTATGTTTTCTCCTTCCAGGCTCTTGTCTCGCGAAACGAGCAATACAGTCATAAAAATGCAGAACCGCCACCTCTATTGGCTGCTGTTGAATGTGTTTTATCGTATTCTTTCTATTGTTATTGCGTTATATTCTCTTAACTGTTCCTTGCACAATGCAGGACAAAACAAATATCTGTCTTGTACCAAATTCATTCGGTAAATTGCCAATTGGTCTAAACCCACTTTGATTATTACCCGTATGTTCTCATCCTACATGGTCTTATTCCATTTCGTCTAAAACCACTTCGTCTAATCACCACTTCCCCTATTTACCATTTTGCCTAATTTCCATTTCGTGTCATGTCCATTTCGTCCAAATGTCCACTTGGTCTAACACCACTTGGTCACTTCCAGTAACAAACTGGTAATAGACCAAAATAATATTCATTTAGGAATCAGACCAGAATACAATTATTAGACAATATGGGTATTAGACAAATTCGCAATTAGACCATGTGGTCATTAGACCAAGTATGTATTGGACCAAGTATAACTTAGACCAAATTGTTAGTAGACCAAATGGGTTTAGCCCATGTGGTATTAGACAAACAAATATTGGACCAACTGCTGTTAGACCAACTGGATATAAACCATTCAGTCTCTTAAACTATACCTTGAAAATAGTCTTTAACTGTGAAATTGAATAATTGAAGCTTATATTAGCCTTTATACTCAGAAGATTTATTTTAATACTGCGTTTTACGAATTATAAAAAAAGAATGCCATTCGCTTTGTATCATTGTTCATTATGTCTAACAAAGGAAAATTCCTTTATCATTCTTGTGCATTTTTCAGGATCCCGCTACAATGATATGACAATTTGATATGAAATGTGTTTTAAAGGAATGCGATCGTACAGTTTGCAACGTATAGAACGCTATGCTAGTTTTATTCTCTCTGCGCGCGTACGTTTGTGACTTGCTTCTAGGTCTGAAAATGTGTTTAACCCGCTGCCTGTACACTGTAATAAACGGTATCATGCAATGTGTTTTCAAAGGAATGCGATCGTTGAGTTTGAAACGTAGCTATGCTAATTTTATTCCCTCCGCGTGCGTACGTATGTGACTTGCTTCTATAGGCCAGAAATTTTGTTGAACCCGCTGCCTTAATAAACGGTATATGAATGAGAACCGGAAGCGAACATAAATTGAATGGCGCTCTCCTCGTCGGAAAATCCACAATCGTATCCATTTAGAGTTAATGATTTGATTTTAGCAGAAACATTTCCTCTTTTCAGTAATGTTCGCGCCATTCTGATGCTTTGAAGCCCCTTCTAATTCCTAATTCACCGTAATGTAACACACATCATAAACAATGAATAGGAAAATAAGGTGGAAACAAAATATCAGATTCCCTTTGTAATGCGTAATAAAATTGGTCCTTTTCGTTACAGGTTAAATCCACTAAAAGACGACATCCATTTATGCGATTACTTTTGACAATTTGAAACTTGATCTGCATTTCTATTTGCAAGCAATCAGTTGACGCACTGTAAATTGAACCATCATCAAAACACGAAATAGAGGGAACACAGCAGAAAGCTAAGCGTCTGATTGCGGTAAAGTCACAAGGTGCCACCTGTACTCCTTACCGACTACTTACTCGCCATTTGCAGCAATATAATATTGTGTTCGCTCTAATGCATTAATTGTGCCAATGTGACCAGGTATTACAGTGATCACTCAATATACTTGTAACCTATTCCTCTAAACTTGATGGGGGTACTCGGTCAGCCATCCATCACTCCTATTCCCCCTTTATTTCGAGGTTACAATCGAAGAAAAACAAAACGCTCCATCAACCAGTGGTACGTTGGACTCAAAAGAATAAAAAGCAAAACACTCTTTTTTCGTTTTAAATAGGTATTACTAATCAACAGTATAACTAATGGTATTTACCGTATAATGATTATGCTTATTATAGTTTGTCACTGTGTTTTAGTTCAGATTGCATAGCATTAATTGATGTCAATTTTCGGGCTCTCAAATAGTGCTGGTACCTCCTTTTGTGCTAAGAGAAGAGGGTCACGTTCTGATTTAATAACGAAAATTTTGTAGAAAAGATTTTTACCCAAATCAACCCACCCATTTCTCAGGTCTAGACCTTATTGTGTCTGTCCTACAGTTTTCTTATTCGTTATTTGCTAAAATGTCATGAATGTGCATAAAAATTAAGTGAAATCATAGATTTACTAAATCTAATATCGAAAAAGAAATTTTTACACTAGACAAAAATCCTATTACCCAAAATTAATCCACTTAAAAAAACAAAAACAAAAAAACAAAAAAACACGAAGACAGTAATTGACGTAAATCTGACGTAAATTCATATCTACTTTAGACATCTACAACACTCGAATATAAAAATATCTTCTTGAAGAAGACTTAAGTTAAATCAATTAAAACCACCTACCCTTTTCAGAAAAGTTGATTTAACAAAATAAAACACAGCACACACAAAAAATACATACTATCTGACAAACCCAACCTTTCTCGAGTGAATAGTTTGTACTTTGGAAGCTTTTTCTTTGAGAATCGAGAGATTCTCGCTCTAGATGAATTGGTGCTTTTACTGCACAGTACGTATCACGTGATCAGGCGAATTGACCAGTCATTGCGTCTCTACAAAATCAATCATTTTTCAATCTCTTGTATAGAGATCAAGACGTCAGGCATTGATGATGTATTACAAAGAACATGTTTTTATGTTATTGAAATTTGTGAGTTCCCTGCCCTAGACACCGATCTAACACCATGACCTACCTAGAATGAAATTACATCATATTCATGGAGATAACCAGACAGAATTAGATCAGTTTGCTCTCGATACTCATCACAAGGATGAAAGAATATTTTCTGGGTAGAACCCCTTTTTTCTAAAATTGCTTATTTCTGATTACAAGTGCGATAGATAACAAATCTATATTTGAGAAAACTGAAAAGTTTTAAGGAGAGAATAAAAGATTATTTTATTAAACCTCTTTTATGTAAAATGCGCCTTGAGCATGTAATATACTATTATATTATTAGAAATATCAATAAATCATTTTGCCTGCTCATTCGTAAAAAGGCGTCACCTTATAGATTATACACAAGTAGTTTTGCATCTAAATAAATCCAAAAATACCTACCGTACTTTAATCATGACAACCTGTCTTCTTGATATAACTGCCATATTATATATTTTTGGGACCCGTATTTTGGTATTGCCAAATATAATATAATTGATTTTGAGACCACGAGTTATTTAGAATCATTCATACCACTTTCACCGGTGGCGAGTGGTTATATTAGTATTACCCCCATAAATAGTATAATCTTGTATGGGAGCTTTTAGTACGATGGTTATTAACAGAAAGCTACTTAAAGGCTCGTGCAAACCGGCCGAAAATTAAATACATCAATTGCAATTGAATGGAAAGGTTATATGTCGCAGAATTAAAAAATAAAAATATGAATTATTCATCGTGTTTTAGTGTGTGCCAGAGGGAAAACGAATATCTGAAAGCTAGAATTGTAAAACCTTAATATTTTGTTGACCTCAAAATAAGCAATCTATTTTATTTTGGAAATTCATTATAACGTGGCTACTCGCATTATTACGTTCACAGGCACAATGATGACGTCACTAAAATAGCGGATATTATGACCTCAATTGACCTGTAATAGGAGAGTTACATAGGTTTTAATGTACACTCATGCATTCCAAAGAAAAAACTAAATTTGTTTTCCATGTTGAGTTTCCTATCCATGCACATCTATTCTCATGACATAGGGTCTTTAATGTTATCATTCAACCTCGTCATGCTACGTTGGGGGTATTTCCTGTGCCGTTGAATACCCGAAACCAATTCGATGCGTCCCAATTACTACTTGAACCGTTGGCATTCTCCTATTAAACATGACCATCTCACCAAGGTCTCGATCGTCTGTTTAATAATGAAATATCATGAGATCAATCGGAATTTGATCACGTCTTCCCGCGTAATTTTTGCCCTGGAAGGTGAAGGTGATTTGCTCAAATACATGACTTTGTGTACAAATCGAATGCAAATTGTGTTTTTAGTGAAAATTCACAAATGTATCATTACTTTCTCTTTAACTGATTAAAATCATTTAATTTAAGGTTGTTTATAATTAAAATGGTGTCACCAATGATTTCCATCGAAAAAACAATAAAAAACAAAAAGTCGAAAAACAAAGAAATACATAAGAAATTTTGAAATTAATAGAATACAATAAGAAAAAAATCTTGATACAGATTTTAAAAAAAAGAAGACATTTCACCAGAAGCCTAATAAAGAGACTGTAAACCAAAAATTTGCACTTTTAGAGCTTTATTTAATTAATTAGAGCAAATCTTAGTTTTATGCATAAATTAGCATAATTATAATTAATTGGTGATGAAATTTTTCCGAAAATATGACTCATCAGTTAGGGAGAGTATGCCGTGGGTAACGCGCGTGCCAATTTTCGGCGCGATTGCGGGCTCAACGCCCGAAATCTTGGGGGGAGGGGCTAAATGAGCCCCCCCCCCAGTCTTTATGACTGTGTTGTCAAAATAGCCCAGTCTGTTTAGGGTTAAAGCCTAATGGTTTATCCAGCGAAAATTTATGAATAGGTGGGAGAATATTCATCATACCAGAATTTTCATTAATTCAGAGCCCCTTGCCCCCCTCGTGTGTATAACCAGCTAACGCTATTTGTAAGTTCCATTACTAATGGAATATAATGAATATTAATTGTCTTGTCGTACGTTATGCAGTTCACTAGTGGTTGATATGAATAATACATGACCACTTCCTGGGAATAATGAGACCACACGACTATCAATCAAAATGTGACATCACCAAAGGCGTATCCAAAGGGAGCTGGGAATGGGTGCACGCCCGTATATTTTAAAGATTGATTTCCGTACCATGCAAATAACGTATACGTTCCTTTCGCAGTGGCCCTAAACTTTTAAAGCATTTTCATGCCATAGCCGGCCTGATATGGTGCTCCAACATTCAAAGAATTTCTTCATATCAGATACCCATTATCTCACCTGGGTCGAGTATAGCTAATGTAGAAAAATGTTGGTGTCATAGCTGCATGGGATTCGAATTCCTTATCTCATATGCACTGCGCCACTCTGCGAATCATGAATCCCGGTTCCGCCTCACGTATGTTCGTCCTCGGATTTTGGTGGGCAAAGTGGGTGGAGCTAGTTGTTATGGACAACGAAGCGTTCGTTAACTTCTTTTCATGATTTTCTCATGATGTAAAATGAGTCTGACTGCATTATTCTAAAATCCACTGAAATACTCAAAAACTGGCAAAACGGTGAATATACACCTCTCCTTTGATATTGATGTATCAAATAAACCAATTCATCAAACAATTGGGAGATTTTATATTCAGTTTTATGCATTTTGAAAGCATCATCAAAATGATCATCAAAATATAGAAATTATGTAAGGTTTTGTAAAATTTTACTTTTTCAATATTAGATTTTTTAATAGTTTGAAAATGTTATGACAATGAAATTAGAAGTTTTCTTAACTGATGCCGTTGTTTGCTTAGATGTTATAGTTTTTTTGACTTGTGGACAAGCCGTTGAAATCAGGTAAAAATCTTTCCCTTTTTTACTTATTTTCGTAACATGTATAGTTTATCGGCATGTCAGTTGTTTATTTTTCATTTTTATTGTAAAATCAATCATGGAGATGAAAATTGGGAGTGTGGAAATACAGTGTATGTCTATGTTTCGTAGGATCAATGCTGCTGAAAAGAGAAAACTGGGTTCATATTTCATGAAAAAAGTTGCCGAATTATAAATATGAGCGTGTGTTGAGATATTGTATCGCCACGTCTTTCGCCAGATATCAGTCCCATTCCGTATTGATGCCCGAATGGCCAGGAGAAGGCGGACTGAATGTACCCTTGATCATTGTGATTATCGTAGACTGACCAGCTCCCGTGGCTTGCCCGTGGCTGTCTTCAGTAAGGTGGTGACATGTTGCCAGCATATTTCCAATGATTTTCATTCAACATAAACCGGAGCTTTAAACTTTAAAATTGTTCTTAGCTATCCATATGCGTTGGGCATCTTCCGAGCATCCTTATTATAAGTAAACTGGAATATCTACATGTCTAATAATTAGAAGAAACACTACTAACAAGCAATAAGTCATCATGGTACGTGTGAAATATTACGTAATACCGAAATGGGACTAATGTCTAGGCGCCGTTAGACTGGGCGCAAGACGCGGCGCCCGTACGATGGAATTTTTTAATTTGGCGACTTTTTTCATGAAATATGAACCCAGTTTTTCTCTTTCAGCAGCAATGATCCTACGAAACATAGACATACACTGTATTTTCCACACTCCCAATTTTCATCTCCATGATTGATTTTACAATAAAAATGAAAAATAACAACTGACATGCCGAAAAAATATACATGTTACGAAAATAAGTAAAAAAGGGAAAGATTTTTACCTGATTTCAACGGCTTGTCCACAAGTCAAAAACTATAACATCTAAGCAAACAACGGCATCAGTTAAGAAAACTTCTAATTTCATTGTCATAACATTTCAAACTATTAAAAATACCAGATATTGAAAAAGTAAAATTTTACAAAACCTTACATAATTTCTATATTTTGATGATCATTTTGATGATGCTTTCAAACATTAAAACTGAATAAAAAATCTCCCAATTTTTGATGAATTGGTTTATTTTGATACATCAATATCAAAAGGAGAGGTGTATATTCCACCGTTTTGCCAGTTTTTAAGTATTTCAGTGGATTTTAGAATATTGCAGTCAGACTCATTTAACAGCATGAGAAAAACATGAAAAGAAGCGTTAACCGAACGATTCGTTGCCCATAACAACTAGCTCCACCCACTTTGCCCACCAAGCGAACACGCAACGAATAGGCGAGGAACATACGTGGCCTCTGTTTGAAGTCATGCACATGTAAACGTCAGAACAACAAATGTTATTAAGAAATGTTAATACGTTTAAGTGATATTTTCTTAATCAAAGTAATAGGCTGAGCTATGATGGCATTAAAGTTCTCAATGAGCCTCCCCCCACTCGCGTTGATCAGGTGATCATAATGTCAGATCATGTGACCACACTGCATGATCATTTGACATTTTTCTGAATCAAAGTAATAAGCTGAGCTATGAAGACATGTAACCCTCATGTCAAACCCCTCCCCCATTCGCGGTGATCAGGTGACCAAAGTGTCAGATCATGTGACAACACTGAATGATCACATGACTGGAAGCTGTCATCCAAATAGATAGTCAAGACATCTTTAGGGAAATCAGAGCTTATTATTCCTTGTCTCCAGGCGTTTGGTCTCTCAGCACCTCCTCGACCTTTCACAAAAAAGGGAGAAAAGGGGCAAAATGTGGGAGGACCAAAAATAAAAGGTTTGTTCCCATTCCCAACTATTTTGGAGAACATAGTGCAAGATTGCTATGAGGCATCCAGTCACATATTAAATGTGTTTGTATACCAGTCCTAAATTCAAGGGAGAAATCGTACATTTATGATGCAGTAATAGTGAGAATTATTGATATTAAAGCAAATTGCGACCAAAATGATTTCATAAATCCAATTCAAAAGAGGTTTACGACCATTGTGAAAGTGTGGATTGTCTTTGGCGCTTCGAAATTGATCTGGCAAATAAACCTGATGCGTATAGGTTTTACCCTAGATAGCGAAGGGGCGTGTTGAGAAGGTTGACTACAAGATCCTACGGGCATACGGGACAGCAGCATCTGGAAGGCGACACGTCATAATATTCTACCGTGATCTTTTATGGCATAAAGATGAGCTAATCTCATCCGAAAGTGCAAGCAGTGATTCCATTGAGAGATGGATTTCATTTTGATAAAACTTTAAACCCTGCAGCAAGAACTGATATACTTCCATAATCTGACATCCTAAAACCCTAACCCTAAAACCTTAGGATTAGGTTTAGGGTGTCGGATGTCATGCAACAAGAACTGAAATCAAACGTAAAGGAGTTTACGCCGTTGGGATATTAAATAGACAAATAATTTTATTCATATGTCTCCAACGGTAACCATGTTGGTATAAGCACACGCAACTGCTGTGTGATAAATTTGAAACCAGACAGCTATGAAAAAAATCATAGGCTGCCCGGGCGGGATTCGAACCCACGACCTGTGGATTGCTAGACCACTGTCATTACCGCTAGACCACCGGAGTGCCCTTGGCGGTGAAGGTTCAAACTATCCCATATACATGAATATCAAACGTAAAGGAGTTTACGCCGTTGGGATATTAAATAGACAAATAATTTTATTCATATGTCTCCAACGGTAACCATGTTGGTATAAGCACAACATGGTTACCGTTGGAGACATATGAATAAAATTATTTGTCTAAGAACTGAAATATTTCCATATTCTGACCTCCCAAAACCTCTGACACCCTGACCCTAAAACCTTAGGATTAGGTTTACGGTGCCAGGTGTCAGGTGCCAGATTATGCACACACACACTATATACAGCTTGCCGTTGTTTTATTGCTCAAGGTAGGTCTTCTGTGAGTAATCATTTGAATGACGAAGAAACGAAGCGGCGTTGAGATTTGTTTTATGCATATTATAGTCTTCAGTAAGTTAGGCATGTATGTCGCTATAAAGCTCATGTAATTACATCTTCGGGTGACCTGTCTCCCGGAAGATGTATCTAAAATAATTGTGTCATCTGAAGGATTAGCCTTGTTCTCAAACACGAAACAGCTCTAGGGAAAAAATTGATACCATTCATGCATAAGAACGACTAGTCATCCAGAATTTATTGGGAGAATGTCAGTCTTTTAGTCAACATCACGGAAACATTATCCCCCAATAGGTTGAGAAATCCTCGTTCACAAACTTAAGACTGATACAATATCTAGGATTTAAACACGACTCGGCCAAAAGAGAAAAGATTGATACATTTTCCTGGATTAAATAAAATGAGCAGTCAACATCATCATCAAGAATAATTGGTCTATGAAGTAGACTGACTTTAGTGAAGGGGTCAGTCTTTTGGTCAATACCATTAAACCATAATCCGAAAGCATCTACAGGCATTATTATTGCTTGCTTAGAGCACAAGATTGATACTATTTTGGATTTAAACGCATATCGAATTTAAGAACTAAGATTGGTTTCCCCATTTCTTGAACTAAAAGGAGCAGTCAATACAATCATCTGGAATGATTGGTCGGTGAAGTCATCAGTTTCCTCCCGTCTCCCCGCCGGTAAAACTAGAAGGGTCAGTCTTTCCAGTCGCCTGGTCAATATTACTGAAACTAAACTCGTGAGAAGGCAGGGATCCCGGTCAAATGCTCCTCGAAAGTGTGTCAATATTGTGATAGAATTTCGAGTTCAATCACTTTCCAGCCCACGTCTCGTCTGTCATTTTAAGTACGGCATATCAAAAGACCCTTGGCAATGTTTGAAAGCTCCAAGGGTTATCTGACCATGTGGATTGTTTGGTGTGATAGTGGTATTGGATGTCAGAAGCTCTTGCTGAAAATCATGTTCAGAGTAGACGCACTTGTTTGGGGTTTTTCGTTGTAAATATTTCATTGTTATCATGTTATAAATGTTTTAAATGAGTTGACGTGACTTAGAGTGATGTATATTTGTTTAAAAGCCTTTTGACATACACATTTTTTTTATATTTTCATTTTTCATTTCATAAGTAAATGTATGATGACTTATTTTAAAGATCAAAGTAAAGAACGATTTAAAATGTTAGTTTAAGCCAATATATGAGCATGCTTAATCTGCTATAAAAATATTCCTTGGTACAATTTTGGAGAATTGTGTTTTCAACACTACATTCATTGCCTGTGAGTATGGTAACGAAATAAAGAGAAATCATTTGCCATCTTTAGTTTCTTGCTTTCCTTGCCTCAAATGAGAATAATATTAGAGGAAATCCGTCCTTACCGTTTATTTCTATAAGCAAACGTCTCCAGACTATTTTGAGGTGTCGGGATGGGAGGGGGAAGAGTAATATAACAAACTAAATCTACAGCAACAAGGGTAAAAACTGTTTTTTCCTTTTTTATTAATCGTGTTGACTAATATTCACCTTTATTTTTTCAGAGCTTGCAGATTTTTTTTGGCAATCTGCTGACAACCTATGAAAATCGAACTTTACCCATCTGTATTTTTAATGGACGTCTTAAACCCCTCACAGCCTTCATAAGACACCGTGAGCCATTTATACGAGAACGTCCAAGAAAGGAAAAAATGAGGATGGACAACATATCGGCTTCCATGCGGACATCTCTCCCAAGAGATGCGAAGTTGCTGTCTGACATAGATAGTGTATCGTAATTTATAGATGAAAGAAAGAGATAGAGACTATCCTTTTTCACACATGGGATCAAGCACATGGGACTATGCTGAGCATCAGATTACTCTCCGTGTAACAATCATGGTGGACTATATAGCGACGTACAGAGAAGAGAGAAAGGTGGGTAGTATAAGTAAGATGGGGTGTAGGAAAGTAGAGGGGCGGGGGGGAGAATGGATTGAGGGAAGAATAAAGGGGTGGAGGAGGTAAAAATGGTAAGAGGTGATGGTGAGCGACGAATAGAGTAGGGGTGTATGAGAAAAAAAAGTAGAGGAAGGTCATGAAGGTAGGGAATAAGGGTAAGCGGGGTGGAGTGATGAGGAGCTAAAGAGAGGAAGGAGAGAAGAAAAGTGAACAGAGAGAGAGAAAGCGAAAGGAAGTGGATAATTATACAGGTAAGATGGGGTAAGGGAAAGTATAGGGTGGAGGGAAGAATGGAGTGAGGGAAGAATGAAGGAGGGGAGTAAATTATGGTAGGAGAAGTACAAATATAGTAGGGGAATGAGAGGAGGGGAATATGTGAGGGTAGGGTATACGAGGGAGTAATGGGGGGATGGGGAGAGAAGGGAGCAAGGGAAGAGTGAAAGAGGAAAGTGGAGGGGAGAGGTGATGAGGGGACGAATAGGTGTTTGTAAGAGCAGAAGACCTGAAAGAAGGCGTGTGTGATGGATTTTACAGTACGGGAGCTATGAGAGGATGGTGAAGAATGAATTGGAAGGGGCTTGAGGAACAGACCTAGTGGTAGGTCAATACATCTCCCCTCGTATCACTTCACTTCAGCTACAACCATTCTGACTGACCATTATGAGGACAATAAAGTTTGATAGATGATATTCTGTAACTTGTTTATCACTCTACTCGCATCACTTTAGAATGTATCGATAACTTCATAAGTTATATTATTAGATTTGCTTGAATCTTAGAAGAAGAATGATGTATTTCAGGGGATTTAACTTGAAGCAAGGACTCCATTGTTATCATATTGCAATTCGAAGAAACGTTGGGTACCCTCCACTTTGCAGCCGAAGGAACAAGTGCTCTTCAAATCCTTTGCTTGACGTTGCAGGCGCAGCATTTTTTGTTTACACATCTCATTGTGATTTGACGTGAATAGAATGTGCCGAGGAAAATGTGAACATGAGAAAGTTTGCCAACCATGCCTCCATTTTAAAATTGAAAAATATGTTCCTTTCTCTCTCCCTAGCTCTCCATTATAACTCTCTTTGTCTCCCCGAAACTGCCCTTTCTACCCACTGTCTGTAAATCTACAAATCTTTAGTCAACCTTTGTACATACGATAATTGCGATATTGATGTCAATAAAATAGCTCTCTATAAAATGAGTCCATGTGATTTATGTAACAGTAGATTCAGAAGAAAAAAAACTATTTTCTTTAAGCGTGAATTCGAAACTGTACTTATAATCATGGTACAGTTTCAAAAGTCATGCTAACACCAATCCACAGGTATTGAACCCATGCTACTCGTTTTTCGATATTATCGTCAAATCTAGAGGAGCTCTGATTAAAACGATTGCTCAGTGCGATACGTTGTAGACTAATGTCTTCGTTGGATATGCATATGAAATGAACTATAATTTGACTTGTGAAACGCGCATGGACGATAACATTACAGAATGATTTGTATTATGTTTCACTTTTACGGACTTATAAAAAAAAGGGGGAATAATTAATGTCTTCTGCTTTCTACGTTAGATGTGAATGTATTATGATATGGTGTACACCGTACGAGTTTGATTACATGGTACCTAAGATGGCCATGTAGCGAGTAAATGTAAAAGACTCTCTATCTCCTCTCCTTTTCTTTCTTTATCTCTCTCTCTCTTCTCTCTCTCTCTCTCATCCCCCTCTCTCTTCCTGTATTCTTTGAGTCTTCACCTTTCAGTTTGTATGATCCCTTAAGCGACGATGTGTCATGATGATTGCACATCAGAGGGAGAGAGGGAGAGAGAGAGAGAGAGGAGGGTGTTGGGGAAGGTCGGGGCGAGAGAGTGAAGGGGAGGAGTGAGGGAAAGAAACTATCATGATTAAAAAGACCACATTGTTTTGTAGTGTTTCAAATCACATTGACACGCTTCTTGTGTTTTCGTGTCTATTGCTTGGCTGATTCCATGAATAAAATGTAATCTTTCTCTTTCTTCTTATGCACATTTTAATGCTTCTCTCTTGCTTACATTTTGGTGAACCTTTCTTTCGCGTGAGTGATAATTGATACAGCCCCCGGGAAGCACATAGTGTGACGATGTTCTGTACAAACGGCAGAAAGGACCTCGATCTAACATTCTAGAAGCTTTTCTCCCTAAAGGCGTTGATGCTCGGAATGGAGGAGAAATAAATAAGTGCCTTTCCTAACAACACGCAGCATCATTTTAGACGTTCTTGGTACGTTTCCATGGTAAATGAGTATTCAAAATGGAAGGCTTTCTGGAGCATAATAAATGAAAGTGATGGGAGAAAGGTCTCATGATACGCGCTTTCTTGAAATGAATAAGGAAATGGATAATTTTAGCATCAGTCCGTTGTATATGGTGGAATTAAATACCATAGATATTAATTTGGACATTATTTTTATATTCATTACCTACAAAGAGAGATCAATATAACGTGAATTGAATGCTTAGGCCTACTTATTTAAACTCAAAGATGTGTTATTTGAATTACTTTGTATTAGGTCCAAAAATACATTTTATAGAGGCATATGAAATAAAGTTATCCTGATTTATTTTATCATATTTCTATGAGCTAGTATAAAAATTATATTCTTATAGTCGCGGATCGAGGACTTTATATACTCGGAGGGGAACACATAATAATTTTCTTGGAAATACTGTGTTTGATGGGTGTGTGCCCCCTCGTGAATTCAACAATTGGAAATCAAGACAGATGTAGAATCAAATTCGTCACTGAACCCCCTTGATCCATTTTAATCAATTCTTCAAAACTTCACATGTGTATTAACCCCCAGAATAGCAGAAATGTTAATGTTTTATCCATGAGGGACACACATAAGAGATCGAACTCTGAATACCCACTGGAATAATTCCCCATTAGCAAACCACCAGAGGCATGTTCGTGTTTTCGATTCGAAATGTCGAAATGATTATTGGAGGAACGCATGCACATATCCAGCAGACATGAAAATCTTCACAGATGCATGGTACCCGTCACATTGAGCAACATACTACATGCCGTGTCGACTGACGACATAAGAGTGTAATGTGATAATGTTGTTGTTTGTGTTTCGAGGGTTGGGGTGTGAAGGGGTATAGTGCATGATTGAATCTGGTATATCACAATGTAGTCGGATCATGGAGGAAGAACTTTATCACTAATGTAATGTGTATTGTAGTATATCAGTTTTTCTCATGTTCATCAATCATTGTTAGAATTACGGTATTTTCACTTTCTATAGGTGTCAATAGATTTTCATCAAGTCGCGATACGATTCAGCAACCACCCTTTTTGATTACTTTTGTATCTCAGTGTTCTCTTTCTCTGCTCGTGTTCCTTTTTCTTTTAGGGGGGGGGGGTGGTTCCAGAGCTTTTATTACATAACCCAGAAGACATGGTTTGAGTGGAGTACAACTTGTATTGCTATGTTAAGTAAAAAGAATGCAAAACAAAAAAGAAAATGCACCACGTTATAACCTATATACTGTAATCGAGTTTCCTTCATGGCTATTATATTGGTTCACGGTTATGCCCTTGAAGAGTTGACAGTACTTTAATCCGCATACTTAACTATTATCGTCGGTGTAAATGTCATCCAATAAGTCAGTGACTTGAAATATTATTTGCTGACAGACATCACAGCGCCCGCAGGCTTTAATGAAACACCTACACAAAGCCGCGACATTTGCTAGTGTCATGTTTGTCTTGGTCTTTTACACTTTCAAACATCAATGACCGTTCTAATTATCACTTCAAAGCCATGCAGAGCTGAACATTCACCGAGAATAATGATGAATTAATTATAGATATTGATGAATCTCATTTGAACAACCCCGTTAAAATGTTAATCGTAAATTTAATTAATGCATGCATGCTTTAGGTTTCCCATCTAACAAAGCAGAAATATATGATGTAGAACTTTTTTTTAATTATTAGGGTACATGCAGGTAATATGGGCCCCCTAAGCTCATTTGCCTAATTTGCATAAAATTATGAAATGACACACAGTCTAATCTTTGTTTATATGAATCAATGACTACTGCTCTTAACTTTTATTGTGAAGAAAAACAATTATTCACCAACCCCCTGTCTGCAATATTCAAATGTTGACTCATTACCAAAGTGCCCATATTACCTGCATGTGCAGGTAATATGGGCACATGTATTTAATGTACGTTTTAAACTACAATTACTCTACCATGTCTGGAATTTGCTTAAAATGTTGAAAATCATTAACTTTAAGATATAATTTGAAATTATAAGACCCTTTAGTAAAACCTTTGACTATATATTTCATTTTATGTATTTTGTATTATTTTCTTTTTTAATATTATTTAATATTATTCATTATAAAAGTCAATATAGGCCTACAATAAGTTATTTATTAATTATATACTGTGAATTAACCCTAAAAAAATCGTAGCAAAGAGATTGATGCCTCATCCCAATACTAAGTACCAGAATCATTTCCGCCATTTTGGATGTCCCATATTACCTGCACTAATGTTGCTGTGTAAGGCAAGCATTTAATGCAACATTGCACCCCTTCACTAAAACAAATTGACCTGTACACGCTAGTATGATCAAAATGAAACTATAACCTTACTAATATACAAAACAATTGAGGTTACCCCCTCAAACACTCTTTCACCATACACATTCTGTGAATATCAATTTTAATCAGGGTAAAAAAATGCCGTAAGTTTTACCTACCTTTTGGTTTTCAGCAATTTCTCAGAGAAATTTCGGCATTAGATGCTCTCACGACGATATATTTACGTATACAGTTAATTATGACAACATTATGGTGCTCACACCGGTCACCGGTCACCGGTCGACGGTCACGACATGATTTACTTCAGGTGTCCCATATTACCTGCTGGCCCATAATACCTGCATGTACCCTATTATTAGAAGTAAATGAAAACAAAGTCATTATCATTTTCAGCTCATAAAGTTTTCTCATAATCTATGTTAGCTCGTGTACTTATTTTAAGTGAGGAATTAATATTAGTTGATTATTTGATTTTTTTTTTTTTTTTTTTTTTTTAAACATTTCTTTTTTGAATGGCAGATCCGTTTCTTTGTTGATTTCTCTCGAGATCTAAAACTGTTTCATCAAAAGCGTTCATTTTAAGTGACCACTATAAGCACTTTTGCAATATATCGGATTTTGGTATCAAAATCGTATGAGCTGATGAGGTATCAAAAGGTTTTGATAAATTAGAGAGTTTATGACTGTCTTCGACTGTATGCAATAAAACCTAACGTATTTCGTCCTAAAGAATAACTGCGTAGGCCTGCATATTCAAGATCTACTCTCGACGAGTAAATCTTGTATAATTCATTCCTCTGAGTGCCAGATGGGCGTTAACTCTGTTTAAAGGTATATGACTTTATGTCCTTTTGTATCTGACCATCTTATCCCCTCCTCCCACGCAGTGTCTTTCCCGGGCATGATTGAAAGATACATCCCCAGAGCCCATCCCTTAACCTGCTCCTCTCAACCGCCCATTTTTTGATATTATTTGTTTATTAATGTGATGAATCCTAAAAGGAAAATATAGTTGTTCCTAGGATTGTGGGGTTTAGAGTGTATAAACTATACATTCTCGACAAATAGTACTGCTTAAGTACACGTATCTGCATTACGTATATAATTCCAATGGTATAATATCATACACTGATGGAATGTCATTTTACCTCTTCTCATTATTTTACATTGTGATTGCATGTGACGATGTCATTTATTCTTAAAAGTTGAAGTGCATCTTTTTCACGAAGAAAAGCTCAGACACAATAAATATTTACAAAATCCGCATTTATACTTAATTGTTATTAGAGTTGTTGAAACAATATTGAATGAGATTTTTTTTTTTTTTTCTTCTTCTTACATTTCAAACATTTGGCAGTTAATGACGGAAATCATACAGAATAATTCCAATTTATTGACAACAGTATATTCATTAGCCTATTGGACATTATTGTGGTTGTTGTTTTTTTTTCTCTATTATATCTATTATTTTATATACTTAGTTTGCATATGTCATAAAATTAATCGATGAAATATTAGGCATATAGCACACATTCATAGTTTATAATTTGATTTATGTCTATTAAAAAAAGAGAATACGGTAACACGAAATATATTTGTTATAATGCTCAAGAAAGTATGGATTTGATTATATCGATTGGGCCTACTGCTCGCATCAAGTTTGTCAGATGATGTTATCTGATGAAGCTCCATCTTGACTTTAGTATTCGAACTAGAAAATGAGATCTTCTTGCCGAACCTGATCAGTTGGTATGTTGGTTATCTTAATAAACTTGCATCTGACCTACTTATTTTGTCATGCCGTCCGTGAGATGATTCGGATGAACATAGCCGTCTGCTTTTGCTTGAGTAGCCAAGTACAATTTAAGTAAGGTATCTTCAAGGAGGTAATATCACAGTCAAGTGCGAGGATGAGAGATAGTAACTAGACACCGACTCTGAAAATTAACCGGCCATGACACAAGGCGGGTGTAAAGTACAAGGTAGCGAAGGAAGATTCAGTCGTTGTTGTATTATTCATGAACAACTGTAATAGGAGACCCTTTGCTATGCTTCGTGCGGCGATTCAAAATGGCCGCCAAAATAGGGAGAAATTAGCAAGAATCCTTTAGGCTATAATATTCATGTGCCCATACATCGGTTCTCGTGTATGCAACTTCACTTTGGATGTTGAATAAAGGTTCTGGTGTATATTTTATAGATATGTAGGGCAGGGGGAAAGCATTGTTAAATACAGCTTTCACTTCAGAGGGAGAAAATGCATTTACAATGCAAATAATACGCAATTTTTGCGCATCTGAATCCTTGAAGATTTGTTTTCCCTGAACAATAATTAAAAAAATCTAAAAAATAAAGTAGAGATTGATAAGTTTTCATATTCACTATATTGTGCATCTATTGGTCTGTGCTGTTGACGGGCTATAGTGATGATAATTGTTATCAGTGGTGTAGGCTTAATGGTAAAAACAAACGAACAAACAAAACACAAAACATTCATTATTATAATTGACATGATAACCAATTGTTACAGCCAATTCAAAATGATTTTTGTTATTGATATGCATGTAAGAAAATTGGTCGATTCAAAGAATTTTGTTAAGCCCGCCTTTTTTAATAAAAAAAATAAAATAAGAGATATAATATCCCCATGCAGAAAAATACCACTCTCCATCCATCCACATAATTTACCCGATTGAATCTACTCATGGGATATAATCTGATTCCTGTTTCTAATTCTATTGCAGTATATATCTCATATTTTGTCCAGATGTTATTGTTGTAAAAACGGGTAAACGACCTGGATGACTGTAGCTTCTTACAGCATCAAAGTAAAGAGCCTCTAGTAAATACATACTCTGATATTGATGATAACTGTCTAGGGCAATCACCCCAGCGTGTAGTTGCCCGGGATGATATAGTCAAGGGATTACTTGTCCTCGTTCAGAAATTATCCTGCATTCGAAGCCTATAACGTGTTCTTAATCAGCCACACCTTACCTTTGTTTCCTTTGATGTCATTTTATAAATAAAGAAGAAGCCCAATTTTCAAGCAATCATTTTTGCTGTCATTCGCGGTCGTCATATCTTTAGGCTTTATGATTGATTGTCGCACGGAAGGCATCTAGACCCAACGACATCACTGGTCTCCAAGGAGGACTTCTTCACATGTAATGAATTTCGATGAAGTATTAACAATAGAATAACATTTATCTGCACATCTTGCGAAAGGTGTATGTTTATAGACACTAACAAGCATACAAAACCCATCGCCCTCCACACTAATGATCATGTTTGTTTTGTTGTTTTTTTGTGTGTGAATATGGCTATAGAGAGCAAAGATCAAGGACATAGGCCGATAAAATACCATGATTGAAAATGAATTCAAAAATCATTTCAAGCTAAATATAATAAAAAAATATGTTCCCAAAATATTCACTGAAAATTAGAGACCATTTAACTTATCTTAACTTAAGCCAGAAAATCGTCTTCTCTAATTCTTGTTTACACTGCAAAACCGCTGGTGATAAATATGCATCACCAAGCTGGTGTTAAACTTGTTGTGTTAGATTTTGGAATTAGAATGCTATCTCTCTAACACCACTTGGTGTCAATACAAATTCTGAAAAACCACTTTGTTGAAATTTTTGGAGGTAAAAATAATATAATTTGATATACTTCGATTATAGATATCATAAACACAAATATAGCAGCAAATTTAGCTTTAGTTCATGAAGTTAAGTGAATATTTTTCAACACCAAAAGCTGGTGTTATTTAACACAGGCCCGGCATATATATACGCATCCACACAGATTGGTGTTAAATTAACACCAACAAGAATCAAATCGACACCCACTGGTTATGCTGGTATCAGATTGGAAATTAACACCATGAAAAGTGTCAAATTAACACCAGAATTTGGTGTTAAATTAACACCCCATAGTTTTAGTAATGTCTTTTAACACAAAAACTGGTGTTAATATAACACGAAGTGGGTGTAGATGGATATAGATTCTGGCCGGTGTTAGATTTAACATCTGTGGTGTTAAATTTAACACCTCCGTTTTTGCAGTGTAGAAAAAAAAATTGATAACCAACATTTTTTACGGATGAGTATAACCAGGATAAATATTAGTAAAATATTATAACCAGCATATCAAGTAAAATTATTTTTGTCATTGACCATCATGACCATTGTAATCAATATATCAATTCTTGCAATCAATAAGAAGAAGTTTTGAAACAAAAGGCTTAGATCACTGTATGCAGACTATGCGGATTACCTTCCCGATCTAAACGGGGTTGTCACACCTTTCTTCCACCTGTCTTTAGGGAGCGAGGCAACGCATTTCCTCCTATCAAGAATTTATGGCTACCCTACGAAATGAACTCAACCTCACAGAATCCCACTTCTACGTCAACTGGAACTTTAAAAAAATAATAGCCGAATCACACCAATGAAGCCGACCCCGAATCAACACCAAATCGCCCAAAATATTACATAAGGGGGCCGTCACACTGAGGTCGTTCTATAACGTTCTTGCCCGTTTTTGCCCGTTTTTAAAAAAAATGCTGAACGGGCTTTGGTCGTGGTCGGGTTGAACTTATAACTTTGAAAATAATTTTCTTGAATACGATGCTAGGCAGTTCATAAATAGTTCTCGTTACGTCAATTCCGTCTTTATCGCGTCCGCAAAACGTTGTTATCCAGTTCAGAACGAGTAAACTGCTCGTTCACTCTATACCGTTCGTAGCACGTCCAAAACGGTCACTAAAAGTGCCTATGCGCAGCATGATAAAAGTAAGGACCACGTTCGTAGTACGTCCTTCTCGTTCAGACTAAGTCCTACCCGTTTAAGGAACGTTGTCACTACGTTAATTTTAGAACTTGAAGCCAGTACGATTTTTTGAACATGTTAAAAAAAATCGGAATGCCTTTCCGTTCTCTCCGTTCGGGCCCGTTCGCCAAGTTCGTAAACAGATTGTAAACGGTCTATACTAGATTCTAAAAGGTCTGCACTACGTTCAGTCCGTGTGTAAACAGATTGAGCCCGTTCACCAAGAACTACCTAGAACGCAGTGAGAACTAGCTCAGTGTGACGGGAATTATGACATGCCGTTCTGTTTAAAAATTGAAACGTATGTTCGTAGTACGTCCTCTCGTTCAGAGTAAGTCCTACCCGTTTAAGGAACGTGTCACTACGTTTAATTTTAAGACTTGAATAATTAATATACAATGCTCGTTTGTATGACGTCCTAGCACATCTTTAGACGATTTAAGTACGGCAATTTCGTTTGTAGTACGTCCATCTCGTTTCAGGTACGTTGCCACCCCGTAAAATTTTAGGACGAGATGGGCGCCCGATTTTTTTGAACACTTTTTTGGAAATCCGACCGAGCTAGTCATGAAGTTCGTAAACAGATCGAAGAAGTATTTACTACGTCAGTTTACACACAGACTATGCCCGTTCGGCAAAATTTGCAAGGACGTAGTAGGAACGAGCTCAGTGTGACGGGGGTATTAGCACGAATGGCAAGCTCGTGATTGGTTTGTAGTCGGTTTCACTACTGTGACTCGGCTATAAAGGGGGAGAACCATGCATGGAAAGGAAAGATATAAATACACTAACAATGATGTATAAGTGAGGGCTACAGGGCGAGAATCGGACGGACATTCATCGATTAAATTTTGGTGATAAAAATGGCGACCATTATGAGAGATTTGTCAGAGCCAGGTGTGTCGGGCAGGTGGTATGAGGTTATTATGGAAATGTTGAAGTTCCCCCTCGATACGGTTACTAATGTGTTAGTGTCTACACGCAGCAAGGAGTTTGCCCCCTGTTTAGATATCTGACTTTTTTGTTGTTGAAATGTTGACAGTATGCCCTCGAATGAAAATTTTTTTAAAAAATTGCTACCCCCTCCCCTTATTCAGATTATATTTGTGAATATTCCATCCCATCTTCCGACTGTGAAACAATTTCCATTACACCAGTCTCTCTTAGAAATGCCTCTCTCTCTCTCTCTCTCTCTCTCTCTCCCTCCCTCTCTCTCTCTAAATAAATAAATAAATGAATAAAAGAAAATGTTGCCCAAATGAAGAAAGGCATATATAAGTCTACCGTTTCTTACCAATTCTATCGTATCATACTTTAAATTTATTTTGAAATATGGGTAGGGATAAGAGATATTCGTTTAGAAAACATAAATTTCACCCTTGATATTAAAGCCATCCATCTTCGGCATTTACCTATCCCCCTTGTCAACCCATCCTCTACCCTTCTTGTATTTGTACAAGCCCTCTGCCAACTCCCATTGCAACTCATCTATCTTGCAGATAAAAGTGTGAAAACCTCCTCACGCATGCGCAGACGGATTGTTATCTCCAATCTTACATTGCTTCATCCAAACTGATGTAGATAACTTTATCAAATCTGCCAAATTTATTTCTTCCGTCATCAGTGAATCTCACAAATTGTGTGGGCATAGAAGGATTAAGGGGAGAAAAAATTCTGCATTTTTTCATACTACTC
Source organism: Paracentrotus lividus (assembly GCA_940671915.1). Taxonomy (NCBI): domain Eukaryota; kingdom Metazoa; phylum Echinodermata; class Echinoidea; order Camarodonta; family Echinidae; genus Paracentrotus; species Paracentrotus lividus. The sequence continues at coordinate 5,084,277 of CALNVZ010003435.1, read as the reverse complement.
AGCCATTTTGAATAGGTAACACATTTGTTTTCTACAGCTGCAACTCTGTGTATACGCTATCAAAACGTTGTGGATACTTATTCTTCTGTGGGTAATGTTACATTTTGTTGTTTTAGTATCTAAGGTTTGAAATTGAGGCGTTGTAACTTCAAGATTTTATTGAAAAGTATATCTCTTTGTCATTATTCTTTCTATACACTTTTTATATACGATTGTCTACGAAATCCGATCCTATATTCAAATAGAAATTGGCCAAAGAATAGAAAATATTGCAAAACATAAACGCGTGACTTTGCTTGCAGTTTTAGTTTCGGGTCATTTGATGCTCTTCTAGGAGTCTTGAACATAACAAAATTATTATTTATCTTTTTCTAAAATTTGGATCTGTGCCTATAAAGTTACACTTTTAAAAGCGGTTTATTTGATTATTATTAATTAAAGATAATTCTAGCTGTGTTCTTTTTACTGTTTTCACAACAAATTTTAATTTTGGTTAGTGTTCATTTGTCGTCACTCGTTTAATACATTTTGATCACGTACGAAAATATAAAAAGAGAGAGAACAAAAAGATAGAGAGAGTTTACACTTCACACCTGACCCATGGTGCACCAGCTTAAGCGATCACGTGACCCAAACTAAAAGGTTCACGCGTCGCGTTTGGCATGTCGCAATGATCTTGAGTTTTTGACAGCTTTATACGTGTTCCATCCGCCAAAAACACGATCCCTTGGGCATCACACATTACCCAGTCAAAAAGCCTCTACTATATTGGTGATGATTATCTGATGAGGAAACCAAATTGTTATTTATATATTTGACATCAACTCCTCCGGGAAGATTTTACTTTTTGACATCAGCTATCTCATGTCTAGTCGTTACATATCATTATCTTCCTAAAATGCATTAGAACTCAAGGGAGAAATTTGCGAAGAATTGGGGATGTCATTTTTTGCATGATAAATACTTATAGAGGTCGTGTTCACAAAATCGCATGATATATTGTTCAGGGATACCATCCCTGTCATTGGTTGACTTTCCGGATGTCATATTAAAGTTTTTTGTTCTGTTTTGATATTTAGAGAAAACACGCCATACATTGATGTTACTTAAACCAACACTGTTCAATAATGTCTTTGTTGTTTTTGCTGTTTGGTGTTTTTGTTGGGGTGTGCCAGTAGAATGAAGATTCTCCCATGATTAAGATAAGAAGTCACATGAATATAACATCATCAAATCAGTCATTTAGAACTGGATAAAAGACTTATTTAAGTCTCTGCCTACCTTTTGTCACCTATGCCAGTGTTCAGAAGAACCCACGAATAAAAAAAGTGAAACGACGAAAAGGAAAAAAGAAAAGGTACAATTATGTCCTTCCTTAATAACAGAAAAATCATATATTATTATCATATATTTGTAGTTCGGGAATCAAAGTGCCAAAAGAAGGATAAAATCATTCAAAATGGCTGCGTTTTGACAATTTGATTGATGTGCATTGACCTTGGTTTATTCCCTCAGTGTGTCTATATCACTTAAAGGTTTCCCGCGTTTATCGATCCATACTGGTGTACATAAATTAATTCACTAGAACGTCTGCTGCTGGTCTGCTTTTAAGCACCTCAAGAGCTACACTCGTAAATTCACTCTTTGAAAGAGTGATATACGAAAGATCAAAGAGTTGATTTCCACTCTCAAACATTTAAGACTCATTCTTTTTTTAAACATATACCTTACATTTGCTCTGTAATCAATTTAATTCTTGCTGATAACTTGAAAGAAAATGATGTTTTATGTTATCTATTAGTGCTATAAAAAATTATCTTCATTTTCTGCTACCATTGCCCCTTCTCCAAAATGAATCTTTGATGACGTCATCCTATTGTTTTGTTTTAGTTGTATGATTATCTTGACGATAGAAGAAAATGGTGTGGCATTTCTCTAAAAATAGAATTATAAAAGATGCAATGGAAACTGTCAAGTGAATCTAGAATCTTCTAAATTGCCGAAACTGTAAATAATGATATTACTAATAATAGCAATAATTATACCATTAACCAATCTACCGGTATATCATATTATGCCATCAGTGTGTAATATGCACTTCACACTACCCCTGCTTTTACTAAGGTAGCTGGTATATAAACTCTACCAGCGCACAGCGCTGAGAGGAAATCTTTAAAATGATATGAAGAGACATCGAAAGCTAGCCCTGGTTTGAGTTTTTGCGTGGGAGAGGAAATAATAAACGAAAAGGAAATGACATTTCAGGAAAATTGAGATTGTTGCCAGAAAAAATATTTATGATTATTTGACAAGGTAGGCGTATATCAAAGACATTACTCCTGTGAGTTGGCTAATCAATGAATATGAGAGAAGAAGAATCAAAAGAGAGACAGATATACAGACAGCGGATCCAAGATCCAGGATTAGAAAATATAGGGATGAGCCGCAACTGGAAGTTTTCTGCATCTGTTCAATGCGCTGTTTCCCATAAGTAGGGAGCGCGCATCGCCCCCTTCCTGGATCCGCCACCGACGGAGTGAGAGAGGGGGAGTCTAGACAGTAAAATAACTAGCCATACATAGAAGATGATGGCCGTCCGATAAGAAATATGTAGAGAGGGTGACAGAGCGAGTGATAAATAGAAATATAGAGAGGGGAAAGGGGGAGAGGAAGAGAGAGATAGAGAGAGAGAGGGGGGGGGGGAGAGAGGTATAGTGAGAGGAGCGGTACGAGAGAAGGGTCACTTTCTTGAGATGCGTGATAATACTAAATAATATTGTTTGTTCAAGATATATATAACAGTAATTCCACATCTACTGTAGATAAGAGATACATTCACACACCATAGCATCGCTAGTCATTCTACCATCTTAAGTTATTTTATCGAGATCTCCATTCTTAAAGGGAGAGCGAACTGAGCAACACTCACATTGACTGTGTGTTATAAAAAGCTAGTCTTAAAATATACCTTTTGAGATAACTCAACGAAACGGTGTATAAATTAACCTACAATTTAATTTGTATTGTGAAATTAATATATTTTGAGGGGAAATGTGTTTTATTACTTGGCAACATAATTATCATGGTTTGAATTCATTAAAAAGTGATAAAGTGTGTTTTCATTCAAATGGGCCTGAATTATAAGACTACATTATCAGGATGTTGCATTATGGGTTAAGAATCGGGGCAGAATCAAGTAGTTGGGGACTTGAGGTGGTGCTATACAAGGCTGCTAGTTCGTACTGGCTTTAAAATTCAGAATATACCTGAAGAATCTGTTTAAGCCATTCTTATGTCGTTTAATATGCTTCATTATTGTACAGCAGAATAAATTCTTGTCCCGTGTTTTAGTCGCCGAAACCACGTATTTTAATTTTCATTTTCAACTTTATTTTTCATTTCCACAGAAATCATATTAACATTAGAACACAATAGAATCGTGCGATATAACAGTAACATTAAAAATAATATAATTTACAAAATAATTCTTTATACCCTTCATGCTAGAATCACAAAGCGACGCCGGTTTAGAGACTCAATTCCACGAAAGACTTTTGTCTTGAATCTATATACACTCTAAAAACTGAAGTGCTGTTTTTAGCTCTTCAAGTGCTGAAATCAGCACTTTTTAGGTGCTTGCATAGTGACTGCACTCAAAGTGCTGTTTAACTGCACCTAAAGTGCTGTTTTAGCACTTTCACGTGAGCTGAACTTTCAGCAAAAATGGGCAAAAACGGCGTGACTTCGTTGGGATTCGAACCTGGGTCCCCTGCATGAGAAGCGCTGACGAGCACGTTAGACCAATTCACATCTCACGGTTGCTAGCAGATCATATTGTTGCATGATGAACTTTCTTAAAATTTGCCATAATCATCTACTATGCTGTCATAATTAAAGCCAGTTAGCGAGATCTCCGTTGGTCTATTGGTAACGTCAGCGGTACTCTTCCATGTCAAGGTGAACCCGGTTCGAATCCCATACCGACCATGAACATTTTTTGTTAATAAATTAGCACTTGGGTAAGTGCTAAAACAGCACTTCAGGTGCTGATTTAGCACTTCAGGTGCTGATTTAGCACTTCAAGTGCAGTCACTATACGAGCACCCATAAATTAGCACTTCAGTTTTTAGAGTGTACATGTATTATATAATAATACTGTTTTATATTATCATGTTATATTTAGAAAGAGTGTCGATAATTCCATAATACTGTCATATTTTATTATGTTATATTTTACAAAAAATTGCGATAAATACATTTTCGTAACGTAATAAAATGGGTGGGCAATATGCAATATTTTTGCTGAGATTTTATTTGTTTGTTTTTTTGTAGGTATTACAGTCACGTGAAATTTCTGCAGTATTAAACTACATCCAGACAAAGTACATTACGCGTTCGTTACTATGTTATCTTAAAATTGCAATTCCAAGGTTTTTCCGTAGACAAAATGGAATACCCTGATAGCATGTTTTGAGCCATGCTGCTCAGATTTGTTAAACCTCTACAAAGTTACCGAATATATCATCATAAAATATTTTTAAGGCTAATATAAGACATAGTCTGCAGTAATGAATCGGAACACAACTTGGCTGGATTAAAATGTAATAAAAGCGACTGAATACCGAGAAAGTCCATGGGAATGAAGTCCCTCGAAATTGGCTTTTTACGGCGGCTGAGACGAGAGTGCAATAAATATTGATCATTTTGGAATGTATACGGACAAGACGTGATTAACGGCATTCGCTATAGCGAAACAGAGCTCTCAAAATGGCCACCGTCTTCTGTAAAGATCAAAACATCTCAGGGCTGACCTGTTTATAAGGTAATATTAACCCGTTGTATACTGAAGAAACATAGAACGTCCCTCTTGTCGACCGTTTATTTCACTCATGATTGCATAAACATATAAAGGCCTTATATAATTTAAATTATCTGACATTGATCTATTCAAAGCTGTCTTTGTTTCACCTTTAAATGAAAAGAATTTCTTGCAATCATGCTTGACAATCACGATTCATTCGGTTTTTTAAAAAAGTTCTCAGTATACAACGGGTTAATATGGAGTCCTTAACGGCGGGCTCGAATGAGTATAGACAACACGGATTGGGGTAAACTTGAGTTGAAAACGTCTCTTTGTTTGTTGAATACTCATGCTTTCGACAGAAATCATTATGATGAATTTAAATGATCTTAAATATAAAATCTGACATTTTACATCAAAGCAGTGTGTTTGCTATATCCTTTATTTTCGTTATTCGTAAATAATTGTTGAGTTATTCTACTTTTATCTCAGAATTCATTAAACGTGATGGTTAAGTGGTTGATCAATGATCTCGTAGCTAGCCGGGTTCAAAACCAAGTCAATTTCTAATCTACAATGATATACTAGTCTGATTATGTTAATTCAGTTAACATTTAAAATAATCATGATTATTCATGAGACCTCGCAAGTTATTTTTATTGTTCCATTCTCCTCTTTTTTTCCAACAGCAATTTGATGAGAGTAAATTCCAAGACTGTGTTAAGAGCATCATGGCACGGTACGACCAGAACAGGGATGGCAAGATCGAGATGAGAGAGGTAAACTATTTTCCTTATTTCTCTTTTTAAAGGGATACGATCGTGCAGTTTGTGACTCAGAGAGCACTATTCAATTTACGTTCACATCATACGACTCCGTTTATTACAGTGCCCAGGCAGCTGAGTGACGGAAGCTTTCTAGCCTATACGTCACATACGTACGCACGTACGCTAGGAGAACATATCGTATTATACTTTGCAGACTTCACTATCGTATCTCTTTAAATCCAGTTCAGAATTGAAATTTCGTGTTGATTGCTAATGGGCAAGTCCAAGCTATTTTTGTAACTTTGTCTTATGCGTTACCGACACATGAATTACTATGAATTAATTATGAAATGATTCATCTCAACTATAGTTTTCGTGTTTTCTGTAAAAAGAAAAAAAAAAAGTTCTGAATCTTTACCCCCAAAATGAAAAAAAAAAAATATATATATATATATATTTTTTATTTTTTATTTTTATTTTTACATACCTGCACTTCCCTATAACCATGTCTAAAAGTCTGTTTTTTCTTTTGTCCATCTCTGTCGATGTCTGTATACTGCTGTCTTCCCTTTCTATTATGTATTAACCCATTATTATATGAAGTCTTTTCAACGTTTCAGCTCATAAGTCAGATACATTATCCCGGTATCATGATTATCACAATATGCCAGAAATTGTTGTAAAAGTTGTTACATGAAAAAATGACATATCATGCATATTGTTTGTAGAATCATTTTCTCTATTAGCTGATGAACCAATGGTAATCATTAATCAGAATGTGATTAGTATAGCACCTGAGAAGATGTTCCAGTCGTTTGTTAACATAGCTTTATGAAACACTACCCTGGTATAATTGCAATTTAAATACTCTGAAGCACAAATTATTGAGTCAAACCACACAACGTTGGCTATTGACACGAACAAGGGTGTGAAGAAATGCAAGTTACATGGGGTACAGATAGGGACGAGACCCGGATACAAAGTCTCGAGAGAACCATCTTGATAATTTAAGACTATTTTTACGGAAAAATTGTGAATTATTGATGAAAGGTATTAAAATGACATTCATATTTACATCCAGGCATGTAACCAAGGGATACAAAGTAACACCTCCATTTTAAGTCGGTCAAGCGAGTTACATTATTTCGCCCCCCCCCCACATCAGTCTCTCTGTCATTTGACTCTCTTCGTGACTGTTATGATTTTATGATTCTTCTTTTCTCTTTCTCTTTCTCTCTCTCTCTCTCTCTCTCTCTCTCTCTCTCTCCCTCTTCCTGTCCTCCTCTCTTTCTCTTTTAATCCAAGTTTCAAATAACTAATCTTGATTCAAAGGAAGGAAGTGAAAATAGCATTCATGATCATCCCACTTGTCTAATAACATGATTCTCTCACTTTGACTCTCTCTCTCCCTCTGTCTCTATCTAACCTTCCTCCCTCCCTCCCCTACACTCCCTCTCATCCTTTCAATCTGAAGTTTGAAATAGATAGTCTAAATTCAAGGGAAGGATGTAAAAATAACATTCATTTTAATCCTTCTTGTCTAAAGACATTTTGATTAATATTACGGATGCAGTCTGAAAATTCATTTTCTGTGTGCAAATTGAATTTCCATTTGTAAAAAAAAAAATGATCGAAAACCAATTTCAATTGATAAATCATGTCATTTTATCAATATAAAGAATTGTGGATATAGTTTAGTCAGCATGTTTACTATACACTTTGTAATTAGCAATGATTAACAAAATGTAATTTGTAGAATGTTGTTACAATAATTTCCAAATTTATAATTTTTGAATTTGACGCCTTATAAGGACAGCGGCGTTCTGGTATGTATCCTCTCCTGATATGTTATCATGATGGCGGCCTGTCCTGGCCAGATCTCAAAATACGCATCAATAATTTAATCGTCTCTTCCACTACAACACGACTTCGAGCAGTCGCCTTCTGATATTTGCATGTACATGATGTTGTGCGGAATATAATTGAGTACTTCAGTTATTAAAGTGTACTCTGTCATGTTTGTACAACACGCAATCATGTCCCAGAGGGGGTCTGAAACTAGCAGCTATTTACTGCCAGAAAAGAGGTATTGACAGAGAGCAGGCCAATCGATGATGCGTAGGGAGATGTACAGTATGTCCCAGAAAAAGGGGGGCCCGAATGAAAAGAAAGTCACTTTTCTATGTGAATGCAAGCAAAAATTAATAATGAAAGATTATATTTACTATTTTAAAGTTCAATCTTTCTTCTTTCTAATAACACCTAATACGATTCGAAAGAGCCTCGCATTCATGAGGAAGAAGTGTTTAGAATTATAATTGTAAAAATCAGATTGCGCAGAAGATTCGACCAATGTTTGCAAAATGCAATTGGCTTGCCGAACAAATACGTATATGGTTCATTATAGCATTTTTTTTTATAGCTTTCATTCAACAAACCTCTCAAGCAATGAGTAATTTATTTGCTGCGGACATCTAATTCTGTTCTTATTGCTCTTATCTGCGCAACATGATTTTAACAAATTAAATTAAAAAACTTCTTGTTCATCTATGAGTGTCTCTTTCGAAATAAATAAGATGCCAAATGAAAGTAAGAGGTCATTACACGTAATATGTCATTAAGTGCTTGCTTTTATTGAGGAAAAAAAAAACACATTTGCATTCCTCTTTTTCTGGGATACACTGTACATGGGAGATCGAGAAATGATGCTTGTTATAATGCCTGAAGCTGGCAGTGTTTGACTATTTACTCGACATGCACCCTACACACCGTATACACTTTTAATAATCCAAATCAACCCGGCAGACAGTTGCAGGGGCATAATGGTTAAATGATATTCTCGATGCCCATTTGGATAATGATAACGTATGATGTTTTCGGGGTGTACAGGTGACAATGGTGACAACAGTTTGTATATAGTTCTTGTATTTTCTCCCACCGCAGTGACATATCCAAGGGGAGGCAAAATGCAAACGCATCCTTTTTTTGGGGGGGGGGGACAATAATTGAAAAAGGGCCCTTTGATAATATTAGACCATTTTCGCTCCCATTTTTAAATTTACATGCTGCCCACTTCTTTTCTAATTCCAGATCCACCGCTGCATATTTTGACTTTTATTGAATTATATGAATAGTATTTAATTAGGACTATATAGCTATCATGGCTGCCAAAAATTAACAGAGCTTCAAATTTATGATAATTGAGTTGTGCAGCCAGGTATGCGAAATAGCTTGAACGAAATATAACTCTCTTAAGTGGAATAGAAGATTTATGGGGGGAATTATTTAGCTTATTATATAATAAGTAATATTATCTAGTTTGCTTTAAAAAAATTATGATAAACTGAAGAACTCATAAGCGTGAAATCGCTTTAAAAAAAATAACGGTGCTATTTTATTCAACGAGTTTTAAATACATCACAGCTCCCGGGGACCATACTACAAATTGCATGCACGAATTCACCTACCCACAAGCGTGCATAATTTTAACCACACCTTTTAGAATTCATTAAACAAAAAGAACGTTGTCCTTTTGCTATGGTACTTTTGTTTTGGTATACACCACATTAGAAATAATTAATCAATGGCCTGGGGTATGTAATACAACTGCGTGAATATTTCAAATTGACTATCAACACCGAAACATAATGTTGTGTTGATGTTTGCTGTATCGTAGAAAAGTGGTAAGCTTATACATGTGTTAAAAACAATTTTCGGCCTTCAGCCAACCATAAGGTCATTTATCAGCTGTAGTGGTAGGTTTAAGAGCTCAATCGGCTCAAATCATGTGTATATTTGTTCGTTGTTGTTGTTGTGTTTTTTTTTGTGCTCAATTTGGCGCCCCTTTTAGGTCATTTTTGGCGCCTACCCGGGGGCCCGGGCCCGTAAAGCCCCCCCCCCCCCCCCCCCCCCCCATCCCCCCAGAATACGCGCATGCTTATGTGTTAGATCCAAAATATTGAATCTTCTTGTTTGCGATCAGAATAAAACAATTTTTGCTTATTGGGCTTGCAGTTTATTATTGCATTTTATTCTGATGAGTGTAAGTCAAAAAGCTTTACTGTGTCTTTTTGGTGATACATGTAGGATATTCTTCTTGATGCTTACCCTTCGGGACTCCACTTTTCATCGGCCATTGCTGCCCTCTATTGGCAGCTGTTGCTGTACGTCATCCACCTCTAATGATAATAATATTAGTATTTAAGAAACACTATTCAAGGATGTTCAAAGCGCTTTACATAATTATAGTATAAACAGGATAATACAAACATAAAAATATTACATTGAAACATAATTATACATGTACATACAGCAATCAACCTTGAAAAAAAGAACCTTGAAAAAAAAACAATTAATTATGCGTTAAACAGATAACATTTCAAGGATAGTCATTCATATTGTGTGTAAATGATAAATGAATGGTGTCTACATGAGTACTTAGGTTAATGAATTAACACAGAAGCTAATGAAATTGGATGTCTGATATCTTCGCTTTAAACCAACATGAACGCCATCGACAATACACGGCCAAGGACGGGCAGATACCAACTATATCTTTTAAATGTTATTAATAATTATTTATATCTTTCGTTCTTTTCTTTCCAGTTGGCTGAAATCCTCCACCCTGAAGAATCCTTCCTGGTTTTGTTCCGCTCACAGCAACCAAGTTCCAGTATCGAGTTCATGGAAGTAAGTCATCATCAACATGGAATCTTTTTCTTTATTCTGTGACTGTTTATTTTATTCAAAAAGAATTTTCACTATTAGACACATAAATGCATATACAAGTCACTTCATCAAATGGAAATAGGGGAGACCGGGGACAATTGTAACACTTTTTGCCAAATTTGACTTATCAACTTTATTATTGCTAAATACTTGCTTAAAACTAAGTAAAACGAAACATGCATATCTTAGCTCGACATGAGTGAATAGGTTTGGGCTAAGTAAAGCTATTTATTTTGAAGCCATTATCATTTCAAAACAAGAGGTCGCGTGTTACTATTGCCCTGCCCCTGAAACAGGGGCAATTGTAACAGACCTTTGGGGCTTTTGTAACACATGAAATTGTAACATTTAGTTTTCTTTATCAAAGCTATGCACTTGACAGATCCGAGGTTTAAACAACATTAACCACATAAGCTAATTATAATAAAAAATAACAATGCTTGACTCAGGTTACATTATATTTTCCACTTGTTATATGTATGGCATGGGGTTATTGTAGCAGTTTACTTGCTCTGTACGGGCGATGACTGAGCGCTGATTTGTCCCGGGGCTAGGTACGGGGCAAAGGTATTTAGTTAACGGTATTGCTACTATTGCCCCTGGGGTGGGGGACCATGTTTGGAGAGATTTTTTCTATCTTAGCTCAGATATTCATCGTTGAAACTTTAGCAAAATACAGGTCTAATAATATAATTTCTAAATAAATAAAAATGACAGCCATAGCTCAATCACATACACTGTCCGTCATAAAGGTGGAATATTGTTTTGCCGCTATAGCGACATGTTTTTGCTCTGACTTTAATTTCTTGAATATGTTTGTCCCTGCTTTTTCTTTTCGGGACCCTGGCTATATTTTGGACGTTCTCCCAACCCTTCACGTGGACCTTTTTCCAATAAAGTTTTGTCAACCCCCGTGATGCCCATTTTTGTCATTTTTTCTCATTTTGGGGCCCCTTTTTGTTTTCCCGGCCGATCAAGCCCCCCTCAGTCCTACCCCCAGGAAACGCGACTGAGGTGTATTGTTTTATATAATTGTTCTTTAAGTTAAATCTATATTTCTGGGGACAGGCTTAGGTCTCTTGTCTAGGGGAGGGGTTGAAGTAAAAAACGAGATTGGTGAAAGTTCGGAATATTTTATTCCATCTTCATGCTGAAAACAAAAGAAATGAAAAACAACCTTTAACCCTTAAATATCACCATTTTCCCCTTAATTTTTGTTTAGCCTTGATGACAAGGCTGTAAATAGTCATTATTGATAATATTTTATTTTGATGTATGTTTGGCTAAGATTTTACAATACAATTTAGGGAAAACAGAAATTTGCATGGTTTAAAAATGAATAAAATGAACGTTGAACCCCAATCAAAATAAATTTTGACCCCTCCCCTAGACAAAAGAGTCGAGCCTGCAACCATACATCTAGATTTAATTTAAAGAACAATAACAGATCTCCACCTCAAGCGTGTTTCCTTGGGGTAGGACTGAGGGGGCCTTGTTGGGTCGCGTGAACAAACAAGGGCCCCCAAAATAAGAAAAATGACGAAAATGGCCATCTTCTGGGGGTGACAAACTTTTTTTGAAGAAAAATCCCCGGGAAGGGTTGAGGGAACGTCTAAGATATACCCAGGATCCCAGAAAGTGAAAGCGGTGACAAACACATTTAAGAAATTAATAACGGAGCAACATAATGTCGCTTGAGCCAGAAAAAAAAATATTCCACCTTTATGACGAACAGTGTATTTGTCCAGAAGAAAAACATTGGGTAGTGTGAGATATTACTTTTTTTTTTTTTTTTTTTTTTTTTTTTTTTTTTTTTTTTGCTGTAAAAAGTTCGAGGAACCTTTAAATCTGTTTACACTCAAACATCATGTGGAGCGATGAAATGCACATGCTCTGTACACAGGTTAAGATTGTAGCGTGTTTCTGCTAGGGATGGGAGTCTCTGTTACAATTGCCCCCTACTTTGGCAAAAGGAAGCAAGTGACATGCTAACCAAATTTGAGTTTTTAATGTTTTCCTATAATATGTGGTGCAATCTCTTTGCAGTCCAAATTTCATGTCTCAAAGTTTATCCATCTTTGAAAGATTTAAGGTAAGACATGAGGAGATTACATCGACATCAGTGTAAATGACGGCCACATTTTGCTCTTTTACAGGAAATGTCACTTTTGTCACTTCCTTCCTTTTGCCAAAGTAGGGCAGAAATTGTCCCCGGTCTCCCCTACTTAATCAAGGTGATATCGACTAAGTTATGATCATTGGCATATTTTCGATACCCCTATTATGATCGTGATGATTGTTTATTTTGGTAATCAAAATGATGGAGAAATGCAAAATTAATTTTTGAAATTCAATTGACACCGTTTAATTTTCAACATCTTTTCTATTTTCAACCTAATGAAATGAGGATGTATTTAAGAGTTGCACATTTGTAATTACAGACTTTATAAACAATGTAACATACTCTGCAGTAGATTTATTCAATATTTGTTTACAGATGGGAAGATGGTTTAATTAAAATTTTAAAATCAGTTAAAATATTTACATTTCTATTTCCTTTTCGTGTCAGATCTGGCGACGATTTGATACTGACAGCAATGGATATATTGATTCTGATGAACTAAAGGTATGAACATCTAATCCAATTTATATACACTTGGTCTATAAGCTGCATTTGGTCTAATCATCTGATTGTATAATACCACATGGGCTACAGATTTTATATCCACGTGGTCAACCTGCAGTTGGTTCATTCCTCTGATTTCCTGATACCACATGAGCTAAACCCATTTGGTATACTACCAATTTTGTCTAATTTCTTCTTGGTCTAATACTTTAGTATTCATTGAAAATTTGTCTAAAAAGCAAATTGTCCAATTGCTTTTTCGTATATTTCACAAATGAATATTTGGTCTATTACTAGACATAGTACCAGTTCGTTACAGGTTATTAACTACCGAGTGAGTAAAAAAAAACTTTACACCTAGACAAATGTCAATAAAAAGAAAACCAATTTATAAAACATAAATTATTTTACATATTCTGAAAGAGTAACTCCTCCCGCATCTTCTGGTACCCTTTTTGTGTGGCATATCTTTACGCTTGGATGAACACAACGTATTGTTTGCGAACATGCAAATTTCGAATTGTGCCAGGGCGGGGATGAAATTGAAACAACAAAAGCTGACAAAAAAGCAACTAAATCATGAATAAAATAGCATAACTTTTTAACAAAAATGTCTTCCGCTTAATAACTTGGCAGGGGTGTTGTTACACATATTGACTACATTCTGTATGAAAATGAGATAAATCTGTAGAGTCAGGCATGAGTGAGCACACGTCAAAGACGTAATAATCACTTTTCAAAAGTATTAAGAGGCCTTTTTAGGTCTACCAGTGGCAATTACTCTTTGATGTGTACTCATTCGTGCATTACTTGACGAGTCAATCTAATTTTCATACAAAATGTAGTCGATATGTGTAACAACATTCCTGCCAAGTTATTAAGCGGAATACATATTCGTTAAAAAGTTATGCTATTTTATTCATGAATGAGTTGCTTTTTTGTCAGCTTTTGTTGTTTCAATTTCAGCCAAGCCCTGGCACAATTCCAAATTTGCATGTTCGCAAACGATGCGTCGTGTTTATCCAAGCGTAAATACATACCACACAAAAATGGTACCAGAAGATGCGGGAGGAGTTACTCTTTCAGAATATGTAAAATAATTTAGGGTTTATAAATTGGTTTTCTTTGTATTGACATTTTTCTAGGTGTAAAGTTTTTTTTGACTCACTCGGTAGTATGAAAAAATGAGCAAAGAAAATGGGGTACCATCGGAACTCGAACCAGAGACCTCCTGGTTACTAGTCAGGGGCTCTACCATCTGAGCTATAGTAAGCCCCGGATGGGGTGGTCCCTAATACCCGTAAACTCTTCAATGCTCGGGTGGTCAGAAGCTATTGAAACCTGGCATAAACCCGAATGATAGAAATCAACTTGAAGTAAATGCGAGGGATCACGGTGAAGTGATGCAGCTTTTTTAATATAAATTTTATGTAAAAAAAAAAGGTTATTAACCAAGAAAACGGTGTTAGACCAAGTGGACATAAGAATAAATGGGAATTAGACAAGTAAATAGGCTAAGTGGCAATTAGACCAAAAGGTAATCAGACAAACTGGTTGTAGACGAAATTGAATTAGGCGATGCATGAAATTGATGAGACCAAACAGGCATTAGTCGAAGTGGGTTAAGACCAATTTGCAATTCTGTCTTGAAAATGTCAAAATACCGATTATTATATTCTGACTGAATCGGGTATCGCACATTCGTCTATGGATATGGCGCATTTTGTAATATTTTTTCCCCTCAAAATCTATAATAAATCTTTCTGTCAAATTGACACAGTTTTCAAGCATTTTTAATTATTTTGTTCTTCATATTTCCCGATCCCTTTGTTACTATACTTGTTTTTTTTCAATTCATTTGGCGTCCACGGCATAACGGGTATTTTATTGACCACGAATGGGAAGTCGTGAAAAATCAGGAAACAGAACTTTGTTCTATTTTAAGACTGCGATAAATAAAAGTGGGTTGGAAATGACGAAACGATGCAGCTTAAATCTGATTTACAACATCAATAAATTCGACATCATCAATCAGAATAAAGTTCATATCGTGTCAACGTTGTCCAAAGTGTAATAAAAAGCCTCGGACATCATATTCCAGCAGCAAAATTGATTGATTTTTTTTTGTTACTAAATATTATGATATTTTACGATTCATCGTGAGGAAGGGATGTGTCATTCTCCCGATGACAACTTTGTAGTAAGCTAATTCATCAACTTCATGTGTCCCCATATTATTGTTTTTATTATGTTATCTGTAAATTAAGTTTGAACTTGCATCTGAGAATTGGGCGGAAAAGGGATGAGAAAGTAGAAGGGGAAAGATAAATTGCTAAAACGGACATAATTTATAATTCACTTTCATTTCCACTTTGTCTGATAGCAGTTGGAGCAATTCTCTGTTTGTCTAATACCATATGGGCTACACCCGTTTGGTCTACTGACAACAATTTGGTCTAAGTTTTCCTTGGTCTAATGACCACTTGGTCTTCAGTTGCCAATTCTTCTAATAGCCAAATCGTCTAATTGCATTTAAGTCTAATGGCCAAATTAACATTTGGTATATTACCAGTTTGTTACTGGAAGTGACAAAGTGGTGTAAGTGGACATTAGATGAAATGGGAATTAGACAAAATGGTAAATAGACGTAGTGGCAATTAGAGCGAAAGGTGATTAGACGAAATTGTTGTAAACGAAATTAGACCAAGTGCGATGAGACCAAAGGGGCATTAGTCAAAGTGGGTTAAGACCAATTGGCAATTTACCGTACGAGCATGTAGATATATCTTTTCGAGTCGGAAAGAAGTGGACAGTTTAAAATTGAATGCAATATTATACAAACGATGCACAGATGTGAGGATTGGTAGGTTTTGTGAGCATAAGGTAACTATAGAACTGTTAAACCCACGAGGCGCAGCCGAGTGGGTTTAGACTAGTTTTCAGAATTACCGCATGCTCACCTAATCGAAAGTCTACGATGGCTAACTGACAAAAACACTGTGTATCATTTGTTGTTATAGAATGGTGGAATTTTTTGGCGAAATCAATTTTCTTACAACCACGATAAGTTTTTACGGACACGTGGCTTTAGCCATGCATCCGAGTAAATTTGTCATACATAGTAACTTACGCGACTGGTCCATTGTGAAAACATTTACCGGATGCCATTGGCTAGCCATGCGTACGGTAAAAACTTATGCTATGGCATATTTTAAATTACCGGATGCCTTAAGGTCAAGATGCCATTTTATATATATATATATATATATATATATGACTATAATATATATATATATATATTATAATATACTATATTATATAATATATATATATACTGAATATTTTCAGAGTGGTATTTAAGAAGTAAACAGAGTGAATTGAAATTTACGCTTGTTATGGAAATGAAAACACGTGCTACTAAAAAGGGCATCTGATGGAGAGGGAAATTTGAAAATGATTGTACGATTCCATGATTAACTCTTGATTTTTATGTCTGTTATTTTTCATTTTTTCTCCTATTTTTGGTTTGTCCATTTGATGATGAATTGAAACAAGTCTTCTCGCTGGCTAATGCGTCAAAAAGTTGCTCCTCAACAGTCTGGCACTCCGAACCAATCAAACATCCGGGCCATTCACGATGCAGTTTTGGGCGTAACATAAATAAACTCTTATCAATATATGCCATACAGTGTGATTGAGGTGGCGAAATTGATTGTGAGCGACAGTCGATTGTGCGGCTTGGTCGCTAATTTCTGAGTTTAGTCTAACACTATATAAACACTGGCAGTGTCTTTTGACTCTCAACTATGCCCCAGTCCAGTTAAAGACAGGTTATGGACTCAAGATCATT
The DNA here is from genome assembly GCA_940671915.1 of Paracentrotus lividus. Classification (NCBI taxonomy): domain Eukaryota; kingdom Metazoa; phylum Echinodermata; class Echinoidea; order Camarodonta; family Echinidae; genus Paracentrotus; species Paracentrotus lividus. The sequence continues at coordinate 5,067,505 of CALNVZ010003435.1, read as the reverse complement.
ACTCCCGCAAACACATCGGCATTGACGTCAGGCCGCATGACCACATTGTTGTGAATATGTGAGTGGAGTTTTTCTACCCGACGCGGTGGTAAGTGGTAATCAAGAACCTAAAACCTCTTTTAATTTTGATTATTAGGATCTGTTTTCAATAACAATTCGCATGCATCACAGGCCTATAGGAAATGGAAATGTCTTCATATCCAGGGCGACACTGGGACGGGGGTGGGAAAGTTCAACCTCTAGAAAATGGTGGGAGTAAGTTTCGAAGTATAAAAGTTTGGTAATTAGTATGATAAAATTTATTTTCAGCATTTTAGTATCTTTACATGAAGAAACTATCATATTAACTTCTGGAACCCCAAACGTATGTTACCAAAATAATAACTATTCCGTGGTGTTTTTGTTTTGTCTTTTTAAATCGCTTCTGTACACCGCGATTATGATTAAAGGAAATCTACGTTTTTATTTACGTTATAAGAAATTATAATAGTTATACAATCATCATAAAGCTTTCTGAATATATGACCATACCTTAATTGGCCCGTCAAATATGATTCCATTTTACGTTTTCTTTTATTTGCAGAGCTTTGTGAGCGCATTTATAACGACATTTTAAGGGAGGGTGATCTTGCAGGCTAAACTGTGATGTATCAATGAACAATTGAGTATGTCACGAAAGACGATAGTGGAAAGTATTTATGTTGTTCTATTTTATGAATGAAGGGTCAAATTGACGCGCAAATCGGGGGCATATATCAGATTATGGCCAATTAGTTGCCGCACGAGAATGTGTAATGGTCACAATTGTAACCGCAGATTAGGATCAATTTAAGCTCTGTTATATATATATATATTATTATAATATAATATATAATATATATATAATATATATTATATATATATATATACAACTGTTCGTCATGAAAGGTGGAATATTTTGTTTCTGGCTGCAATCGACAATTAATGTTGACCATAAACCACGGTTATTAATATTCATTGAATAGAGTTTGTACACTCGCGCAGACTTTGTCACTTTTCTGCAATCCTGGTTATAATCTTGAACGTTCCCTCAACCCTTACCCTGGGATTTTTCTTTAAAAAGTTTGTACACCGGCATCATCCACTTGCCCAGAATGGCCATTTTCCGTATTTATTTCTTATTTTGGGGCCCCATTTTCTGTCTACACACTCAAGCTGTGGCGACGCACCAGGGCCTGTCACCCCACCTCAGTGCACACCTCAGGTCACAAACAATCGTCTGAGCGTGAAGGATTCTATTTAATAGGTTAATTCTATGATTTTATGTGTTACAGGCTCAGATTCCTCGACACTATCACTCTCGACATACTCGACGTCGACGAGCAGCTCACAACTCATTCCTATCTCATTGAAGAGATTGAGAGGTACATTCATTTTATTCATTTTTACAACCCATGGATTTCTTCTTAACCCTTAAATTGTATCTGTATAATCTTCAACCAAACATAATTCAAATATCATATTATCAATCAATGAACTCATTACAAGCTTTGTCATCAGGCTACAAAAACTTTAAGAGGAAATAGATGATATTTAACAGCGGCTTCGTGGTTTTTCATTTCTTAGTTTTCAGCATAAAGATGCGAAATAAATATTCCGAATTTCTTAACTTCGTTTTTTCTTCAACTCCTCTCCCCTATGACAAGAGACCTAAGCCTGGATTCCCAGAAATAACAATATATAAACAAAACACGCTAAGTCGCGTTTCGTGGGGTAGGGAATCTAGAAGCTGTGATCGGAGCCGGGCCAAAACAAAAGGGGCCACCAAAATGAGAAAAAATGACAAAAATGGGGCGTCACGCGGTGGTTGACATAACTTCTTTTGGAAAAAGGTCCACGTGAAGGGTTGATGAGAAATGTCGCAGAATAATAGCTAGGGTCCAAAAAGTAAAACTAGGGACAGATAAATATTCAAGAATTGAAAAGTCAGAGCAAAATCAATGTCGTATAGCGGCGCACCAAAAAAAATATTCCACCTTTATGACGGACAGGTGTATATATATTATTATATATATATAATATTATGATAGCGTGAGCCTTATAATAATGACAAGAATCGAAGTTTAAATGACGCCATCTATTGACAATTTTGAACATTCCAAAGAAAACATTACATGGCACAGGGGTGTCAAATCTGACAGAAATGGGACAGTATAGTCATGAAGATCATTATTAGTGCTATTAATCACTGTAATCATATGTAAAATATGTGTAGTCAAATATATTTATAATAATTGTATGTTCTTTACTTTTTTACAGTTGAAATTGTTTGATGCCAACAACGATGGAAAGCTAGAGCTGAAAGAAATGGCCAAGTAAGATATACCAAAAAGAAATCCAGGGTTATAACGTGTCAGCATTAAACCGTTTTCTGTAGGAACCTGATGGTCTATTAAGTCTATGGGGAATATACAATTCAGGATTCATAGAGTTATGCGGTCAGAGAGCTGGGGAGGGGTAACAGAGGAAAAGGGGGGGGGGAGTAAGTCAATCCCAGAAAAGTCATATTTTTATATGTGATAATTATTCAAGATAAAGATTGCGAAAGGTGGTTCTCACTTTGCGGAGAGGTCTCTGTGACGTCTCCGCGAGTAGTTTCTAAACCCTCTCAAACCGATCTTATAGCAGTGAGATATCATCATTAGTTTCACACAAATCATTATTTATTTTGATGAGAGAGAGAGAGATATATAGACGATGGAGAGACATACATTTGCTCCGGGCTGAGTTATTTCAACTATTATATGGTTAGGGTCAGGGTTGCAATAGGATCATTTTAGATTTAGGTTTAGGGTATAGGGTTGAAGTTATTCATTCGATTGATGTATAGAATTGACAACGGAACAAATTTCATGGGGCATAAAGGGGATAGGGAGGAAACAATGAAAGAAAATAACAAACTGTGTAAACGACGTTGCGCAATATGTATACGTCCATAAATATATGCCGTTTGTTTTACTCTTGATTTCGTTTGCTTTTTCTTCATCTTGTGTGTGTGTGTTTCAATCAGGCTACTCCCAACTAAGGAGAATTTCTTGAAGCAGTTCCAGGTATGTTAACATTCTTTAAACTATTTTCATTGTGATGACATGATCAATAGGTTATTCTCCAAGATTTAGCGAAAATTGCAGAGAACATACAGAATTCAAACATTCCAAAAGTCTTTCCCATTATGTAAAAGACTGCAGGCAATTTCAAATTATAAATTCAATTTTGAGATTGCTAATTTTTGTAATTTATGTATTTAATGTTTACTTCACCAATTTCATATTCTAAATTGTTGCTATATATTAAGATAAAACTATATATTCCCTTTTCCGATAACAGAAATGTATCAGATAATGTCTTTTCGTGGTAATTTTGTACAACTTTTTAATAAGGTTTCTTAAAATACGACTTTTACTCGCACGTCTATATGCCATTTTAGAACAGAGAGGGCGATATGAGGCATGAAGTTCTTGTTGTCTGATAAATCATTGCATTTGATATCATTCTATCTGCTTTCACAACTGATAGGCCTAGTTACCAATGCCTGAATTTCTATAGATGGAAGATTTTTCCTAGCTTTCAAAACTCAGTCCTTCCGCGATTAGCTCTCTGCATATTACTCTTCATTTATCTGCTCTATAGTCAAGCCTATTTTTGTCTTCTTATACCAATAATCCATTGTTTACTATTTAAAAACTTATTCCGAAATAACTTTATAATTCATTCGTGAACACATTACTTATAAATGCGTTCGTCGTATTTTATAGGACAAATTTGAGTAGTAAAGTTCATTTGTAAATTGAATCAGGATTTTTATCTAGATTACTTCCAAAGCGTCCATTATTAAACGTCGTTTTCTCATTGTAACGCATGTATTTTTCAATTAATGATCACATAATATACTAAAAAGTATTCTATGCGAAAATTGTACCTAAAATTTGCCCAATTTTTAAAAGGATTATTTTATGTATATAAATGTAAATTCTACTAATTCAGCTATCGATATTTTAATTCCATAAATCAGAAAATATGTGAGGTAACGTATAACGATTATAATTGTTATGTATAATCCACCAATTCCACATAATTACTCGATTGTGTAAAACATATTCATCCCTAATAAGGTATATATCAACAAAAACATAATCTGAAGACGGAACAAATATTTATTGTTTAAATGTTGTATCTACTTGATATTTCATATAGCTTACTTCGCCAGGGATATTGCGAGCACCGTCTAATATCTCGAAAATAATCACACCCCCCCCCCCCAAAAAAAAAAAAAAAAAAGTGTCGTATTTTGAGTAGTAAAACAACCGAACGCCATATTTAAAACAAAATCCAATGGAGTTTCTAATAATTCAAACTGACATGCTGAATCAGATTGGATATCTTGCCATCTAGGCATTATAGTCGACATTTGCCCCAAAATATAATTGAATGAAGAGTGGGTTTTCCCGTTAACAACCATTTTTCCTTAGTATAACTGATTTCCTGGAATATAATAATTATGATATTTCGTTATTTACTACAATTAAAACCAATGTCCCATAATTATTATCATCCTCTTCTTATTCTTCCTTATTATCATCATCATCACCTTCATCACCATTGTTGCCTTAATCATTATTTATGATAATATACTTGATTTCCTCGAAAGGAGCCATTATATTTACCACAATATAAACCCTTAACCCGGTATCATCATCAACAACAACAACAACAGCGTATATCGTCGTCGTTATTATCTATAATACAATAATATGATTTCTTGGGGAAGAAATAATTATATATGATTCACTGAAATTTAAACTTTGGTCCCATCATCATCATCATGATCATCCTTGTCATCGTTATCCTCATAGTCGTCGTCATCATTATTTGTAGTGCGTATTTCCTGGGAAACAAATAATTATGGTATTTAGAACAAATTCAAACCTTGGTCCACTTGTCCTCCACCTGCTCCTCCTCCTCCTCCTCCTCCTCATCATCATCATCATCATCATCATCATCGTTGTCATCTTTATCATTATCATCGGAATAATTTATGATTTAATCTACATCCTCGAAGGGAAATAATTGTCTTCCAATCATCATCATCCTTATCCTCATCATCACCATTACACACACCGTCGTTGTTATCATCTAGAAGATAAAGTATTTCTTGGAAAAGAAATAATTATGATGTTTAATACCTTTGTTCCATTATCATTCTCGTCCTCCTCCTTTTCCTCCTAATCATCATCATCATCATCATCATCAACATCATCATCATCATCATCATCATCATCATAATTGTCGTCGTCGTCATATTAAACTCTATAATATAATTGAGATTATAAGTGTACATACGTTCGATTCAGATAAATATTCCTTTCACATATTTCATCAGAATTATATTTCTAAATTTGCAAGTTACCAATTAAGATTTTGTTGCCGGAAAGATGTCACTGCTATTTAGAAAGCAGTGTCCAATTTTTAATACCACTACAGAGAACAATTTCTAAAAAAATCACAATACCTTATATTTGAGCATGTTGGAATTGAGCGAATATCAAATACATTTGTATTTTTCCTTGTTGATATTGATATTTTATGAATTGTTACTAAACTATTTTTACATTGCTGTTTGATACCAGATGAAGATCACAATTCTAGTGAGAAAACCTCCATGTTTTTCATCAATTACTTTGTGAATTGTTTTGTATTGTGTTTGGGTAGTTTGCTTGGGCCTTTTATCTCGTTGAACATATACCTTGTGGGCCTATGATAAAGTAACCCCGACATTATTATGTGATATCTACTTATATACCAAAGGAATCCTGAACCTTTTGACCCATATTATTAGTAGCATGGTTGTGTCAATGGGAACTGGGTATATTAATTTCCCAATTTAGACCAGGAAATGGAACTACGTGTTGGTACCTAGGAATCATAATAATTTTTTTTTTCAAGAGGAAAAACAAAAGAGAGGGAGTTCAAAGGAAGGAAAGGAAATGGGTGAACGAGAAGAGGGGGGGGGGAGAAGAGTGGAAGGGGAAAGGGGAAGAAGAAGAGGGAGAGATTGAGATGAAGGGCGAGAGAAAAATGTGAGATGATATTTAGAGATCCTCCACACTGTGGTTCTAAGAGTACGTGGGCATTTTCCTCCCAAATAAAAATACCCTATTTTTTTAGATGAATTCATTCAAATTAGAATTATGATGGAAAATAAATAAATTTGAAGACAAATGAGTACTGACACTTATTATTAGGAATTGACAGTGGGTCCTCTTTTGTTTATTTCTGAGAAAGTAACAGTATAAACGCAGTTAAATCAGCAAGAAGGAAAAAAAAACTTTGACGAAATAATAATAATAATAATAATAATTATGTGATTTGTATTGCGCACGTATCCACTCTGTAGAGTGCTCAAGGCGCATTATCATATTATTATTACCCGGCTTAGCTAGGCTAGATAACAGTATTGTGAGTTCAGTATTATCAATTCCTAATTGTGCATATTACATTTTAAGGAAATCGCATAGCATTTTTAAATTATTCATCATCGTTTTTAGATAATCGAACAGATATTTTTTGAAAAAGATAAAAACAACGCACTCGCACATGATCACTGGAGAGGGTTTTACAATATTAGTATTTCCTAAAAGAAAATAAGTCTGATACAAAATTATGATACAGAAAAAGATACAATAAATGGCATTAATACCATTTCAGATTTTCATTAATAATCATATAAGTTTTAAATTTAGATGATAAAATACGTACGTCATCTTGATCATTCATAAATTACATGCGGTACATTATTATGTGTGTGTCTGACAAAATATTCACCCCAAAATAGAAACTTTATAATTAAAAATAGCACTCTTTTACTAAGAATACTTAAAAAGAGTTCTTCTATACCCACAAAGTAATCTAATCTCATGCAAGATCTAAGATATTATAGTCCTTAATGCATAATTACAGCAGATTGATGATGCTTTAAAATAACATATAGATTTTTTTTTTTCAGTTCTAGCCGAAATGTTCGGAATGTCTTAGATAAGGTTAATATTTTTAAAAAACGACGTTGGTCCCGAATTCGAGTCAGAAACGCTAATTTGATGACTCAAATTATTTCTCCACCAAGAAAATCTCGGGATGTGGAGCCACTGATGGGAAAGGAAAACTGGTAAACTTAAAGAGCAAATGTATCAAGCCGCTGCATGCAACTTTCTGTATTGTATCGAACATTTTGTTGGAAGGTTACATTTAGAGCTTTATTTGTTTCAACGTGACGTGAGGTGGCGTTCTCTGATTTGTGATTGGGCAATCTTTTTTCCTTCGTGTGTGGTCAATTTCCCGTTCCGTTTTTGTTTTTTAATGTTTCTTATGCTACCACCCTTTGACCAAAAAAAACAAAAAAAAAACAAATCTTTATTTTATACAAAACTTTACATTGTGAATATCTTGTGTATAGGGGAGAGCGGGGTTATATGGAACATTTTTCACAAAAATGGCCGTAAAACAAAAGTGGATTTATTTCAAGAAACGATAAACAATCAGCTTGAGTGTATATCTGTATGCTATAAATGGTTCTAGGACATCTCCCCCGGAGGACAACTCCCCCGGGGGAGATGTCCTGATACGCTATAAATGTACCCCATAAAATTCTTAAACTTAGTGATGGTTCCGGAAAAAAATCCATCTTCAACAAGACCATGTCAAGTGTTCCAACTAACCCCAGACACGGGGTTAGTTGGAACAAGGTATGGGGTAAGTTGAAACATTGTGCATTATATCATATTAAATTATATTTAAAATACCTGCAACATTATTGCATGGGTTCAGCTAACTTGCTTAATTGATTCCAATCAAAATGTTAAAGATTCGTGTTCAATTTTTTTTTAACTTCATGTTTTATTACACTTGATAGCATCCACTCACATATAGATATTCTGAAGTCCTTTGAAGTAGCATTCTGCAATATACTTTGTCAAAACCAAAATAAAATTGTCCAATGTGCTCTAATATAGATGTATAGGAATATTTCGAAACACTTCATTGAATTATATGATTTTTATTTCTTTATTCAGCTAAAACCTATTTACTTCAATAGTACATGTTCCAACTAACCCCGTTCAAAATGTTCCAACTAACCCCAGAGGCCCATTTGGCATTTGTAAGCTTACAGCACAAAAGAGGGACAACAACATGCCATAAATTTAACATTGTTTTGTAGTATGGTATAACTGTTTGTTATAATAAAAAACTGGTCAACTTAATTTATGATCTTCTTTGAGATAATAAAACATTTGTAAAAATGACAAAATTTACTCAGACTGTGAAAAAACAAACATTGCTTTCTAACTTCACGAGGCTTGAAGCATGTGTGTTGTCTAAAATGTGGTGGAGGGCAGTTGCTAATATCAACAACCTATGGGTAGATTTGCATAAATATATTTATAGACATTCAAGAAAATTACAATGTTTCAACTAACCCCGTGTTCCAACTAACCCCACTCTCCCCTACATACAAGACATCAATAAGGTGCAGCACCATTTTGATTCCGGGATTCTAATTATATTTTCTTTGTTGAATAATCGATATCAAAGAACGTCTCTTTCTCACGCGATCGACCAAAGAGATGATGATCTGTTTACCAATATATCCGCAAAAAAACTTCTATATATTTGCACGTTATTTTGTTTTATCGCTTCTACCGACTAACTACACAGGGATCTCTTGGTCTATGGCCCGGTAGCACAACAGTAAGTAGGCCACCCATTGTCAGATACGTCTACACTTGAATAAACCAGGGACGTCCCTGAATAAACCAAACAACAAAAGTCCAACAAAATTTGCAAATCCGGAACATTTCTTTTATAATATCACTATTCAACTTTCAAGAAAAATATATCTTACAGTTTTACAGTTCTAATTCAAGGAGCATGATGTCTTTATTTGGTTATTTATAAATCTCTAAATGTAATCATTCTAAAAATGAAATTTTGCTAAGGCCCGTCAATTATGAAAATCACAAATAAACCCATTACGACAATAATATGATTTTTAACCTGGCAACATGAATAGAATGAGCTCGTTAAAAAATACCTCCATGTTTAAAATGTTTTATTCATTTGTAAGAATAAACAAGTTAAAATTTTGAATAGGGCATATACAAAACAAAAAGTTCCTATATCAGATTCAATGAGGCTCCAAACTTTGTAAATCGAGGCGTTGCTATGACAACATTTTTTAGAAATTGTGAATGGGGTACAATATATCGGCTCTATACTTTTCAAATCGTTAGACGTATATTCCTCAGTGGCGGTGGATTTTTATCTACATCATATTGTTTCATCTATAGGTTGAACTTTGCATGTACCTTTTTAAATTCTACTTTCTTATTTACCACTTTATATTTTCAGCATTTTATTTGTCTATTTTTGATTGGAGTATCATCTTATTTATACGCATGTTATTTGCTAGATGATAAACTCATATCATACTCACTCACACATATATAATCTCGCTTTTATCATGCATGAATGCATTTGCTTTGATATTTCAGATTTTATAGTGCAGTTCTTTGCCATCACAGATTGTAACCCTCGGATTTATATTTTTTCTTTGCTTTTTTTGCTGTTGTATATCAACAAGGTTTTCAACATTCAAACTTTGTCTATTACTCTCAGCATATATCAATAGCATGGTTGTCCCCAAATCCTGAGTTCATGGACTTCTGAAATCAAACACTGTTGATTTTATTTTCCCTCCTATCTCAGCATCTTAATTACAGGGTATTTATTCAATTAAGATTCATTATCACGCACGCTATCCATACTTGCACTTACTTGGAAACTAATGTATTTAGTTTTACTCGATGAAATGTACTGAGTTGTTCATAAAAACGTGCTTTTAGAGAAATGTTTATAAATAACCCCTCTGTCGAAAGCTTTTTATGCTTTGAAGTAAATATAAAGATGCGATAAGCTCATTATTTACGTTATTGTGAACAACTCTTTACTCATGAGATTTTCCACAGATGTATTTACCACTAAATACCACTTACCAATATCTTTATATCAGTTATCAGAAACCCATAATATCCAGGATTTTATTTCATAGGGATAACGGTGTAGCTTTTAGCTCACTTTCCCGTTTCCCATGTATTATACAAAACCATATTTACGTAAATCTATTTACCTTTTCTTGGTGCATCTCAGGAATGATTTGGGACCATGTATTTCCTATAAACTAACTCATTAAAAAAATGATTCTACAACGACGGCGTCATTATTAACTGTCAGTGTTTTTTTTTCCTACAGCACATACAATTGTGTCAAGTCATAATTTTTAAAAAATATTTTCTTTGCTGCCATATATGTTAATATAACCAAAGCATTTGATCCGCACGCTTTTTACTGCCCATAAAAAGCACAATAATATTATACCCATCTTTGACTAAAGGAAGCAAGTGACATATTAACAAAATTAGAAGTATTGATTTGTTAACATTTCCCCTTGTGTGCTCTTAATTCTGACAAAAAAAAATTATACCTAACCACTCATCCTATGAAGTAATATGAGAGGAAGATATAATGATATTGTATTGAAGTCGGCATAAAATGGCACAGGTTTTGCTCTTATACAGGACATGTCATTTTGTCACTTGCTTCTCTTTGTTAAAGTAGGGCAGAATTCAATTAATGATTTCTTTTAATGTATGACTGTTGCTTAACAAGGATGATTGGATAGGATATATACGTCTTGACTTCTTTAGAAAGGTTCATATCATTGCTGTGCTTACACTAAGAACATTACTGGCACCAGAAGCGCTACACGCTTCCATTCATAGTATGCTGTGACTGTCAGGCACCTCATTCATGATAATTTAAAAGGGCAAAATAGAATGAAAGTTTGTATGCATTTATGATAGATCAATACGCCCAATATATGAGATGCACATGTCGTCTAGTCTTACCATGTGATCTTTTTATCCTGTTATTCCACAGGGACAGAAGAAACTGACTCGATCAGAGTTTGAGCGAGTCTTCAGCTATTACGACAAGGTAAGAACTAAACACTATCATAGGTATCTGGTATTTGTGAGTAACCTTGAGGAACCCCCAGGCAAAGAAATTATCGCAAATATTCATATTCTTAATGACAGCGCGTGCCGTAAAAAATTAAGCAACATCGTCAACAACAAGTACAATCAACCAACTCGGTTTCCAGCTCAACAAAAAAGTTGAAACATTTCAAGCCTAGTGCTCATATAGCTGGGTTAGTTACCGACAACGCTGCCCATGGAGTGTACAAAAGAAAAAAAATCATCTTGACAGCCAACCAAGTCTGGACTAACTGCAGCATCGAACCCAACACCTAACATGGCACTCAACACGGCACTCTACTCGGCACCCCACCCTTCAATCAACCTATACCAATCCAACTCCCAACTCGGCAACCATCTCGTCACCAAACTCGGCATCATCTCGGCATCAACTCGGCATCTTCTCGGCATCAACTCGGCATCAACTCGGCAAACATCTCGTCACCCAAACTCTGCATCAACTCGGCAACCAACCAGCATTCAATTTATCACAATCCAACACCCTACTCGGCACCCATTTCGCCTCGCAACTCAGCACCCAACCTGGCACCTAACCCGACACCTAATTATGCACCCATCTTGACACCCAACTCGGCATCCAACTCGGCACCCAACCTGGCAATCATATCGTCAACCAATCCGGTAACCACTAGGCACGCATATATTGACACTCAACCCGTCAGTCATCTCATAAATCAACCCATCCCAATCAAGCACCTAACTCAACACCAAACTCGGCACCCATCTCGTCAGTTAACATATCCAAATCAAGGAACCAACTCGACACCTAATTCGGCACCCATTTCGGCACCCGACCCGGCACCCAGTCAGGCACCTATCTTGGCACCCAACTCGGCATCCAACTTGACCCAAAACCCCGTACCTAACACGGCAACCATCTCGTCACTCAACCCAGCACCCATCATGGTACCCACCTCGGTACCTAACTCGGCACCCAACTCGGCCCACAATCCATACTTACATCGGCAACCATCTCGTCACTCAACCCAGCGCCCATCATGGTTTCCAACTCGGTACCTAACTCTGCACTCAACTCATCACCAACTCAATCACACACTCAATCAGAAACCCATTTTGGCACCCAGTTTATCACCCAGGCATCCAACACAGCACCCAACCCAAGACTAAACCAGGCACCGAATTCAAAACCCAAACAGACAACCTATCCACACCCATCTTGGCGGCATACTCTTTGTTTCCCTATTGGAACCTAACTTGTCAATTTTAAAGTTATAAAAGAAATCAAACTCTTGACAGCTTGGTAAAGAGATTGATCAAGATTTATACCCTTAGGTTGGTTTAAGATGCAGTTACAAAAATTAAAAGCGTATGTAAACTTTCTACTTATCCCAATTTAATTCATTTTACTTTTTGTCGTAATCTTCTTTGATTAGGACAACAATGGCACAATCGAGGGTGACGAGCTGACAGGATTCCTCAGGGATCTCATGGAACACGAGGGCAAGGAGGTTAACACTCTCTCATTTGATTCCAGTCACACTATTAAGACCATCCTAAACCGACACCAGACCGATCTGAACATAGCATTACCGTCAATGTTAAGTCAGTGGTCGGTTTGGAGACGGTCTGGGGTGAGCTCGATGGTGTGACGAGTGTATTTTTTCTTAACACTTGGTTAGCCTAGTATTATGATGTCGTAATGCTGATTACTTGTGAATTTTGTTTCATATTGAGACGTATCATTGATTCTAACAAAAGATAATTTTTCAATCTGTATCTGTAGCAAACATTTCTTTTAATATTGACCTCCATAGTATACCATGTGGTGGTTTGAAGAATTTGCTTTCCATGCAACGTGACTCGAATCTTGGTTTTAAAAGATATATACATATTATTAATAGTCAAAATTAAACGACCAACGAATTATTTTGACTAATTGCGCACATCAGCGCTTTAAATTCAAGTTTTTATAATTCATTATATTATGAAAATGTCGTGCTGGAACATTCTTGGTAATAGTTATGTGGATATTCAATTCCGTAAGCCATGATTTTGTATAATACATGTGTACGGTATATAAGTATCAACAATGGTAAAGCAGTCCTTGATAATTGATATAGTGTTCTTGTCGCCCAAGTCTACCGTTTAACCCCTAACATCCTCCCTTTAATTTCAATCCGTTTCTAACCCAGGAGTTGAACATGCCAGAGTTGGAAAAGTGTTGCGAAATGCTCCTTAAGGTCTGCGACCAGAACAACGACGGAAAAATTCAGAAATCTGAACTTGAAATGTTCGTCGCCCCCGCCGACGAAGAGCCCCAAGAATGATGTCATTATCGGGACAAGATCACCTGACCCTGTCATGTGACTCGGTGTTTTACATCAAGCGTGATTGTGTGGGCACGTTATTTGAACACCAGTGCCTGCATTTGCGCAGTAGTTTGTCGATGATGCATGGGTTCTTTAACTTTGCTTTGTATTGCATTACTTTTTGATACATGCATTTAGGGTCGGGTGTCCATCTAGCAGTTACGTTGCCGAAGCTTTCTAGAAAGCAGTTAGTGAAATTATGTACATAGTAGAAAATTGAGGGAAAATATGTATCACTTTACTAGCACATGTACAAATATTTACATCAAAACTATTTATCACGATATACATAAATATATACTCTAAATATATGAGCACCTATCATGTCAGTTGACGATAAAAATCATTGTAACAACTGCAACATTTAGCAGTGCAAGTGGGGAGAGAAATGCAAACTCTCACCGTAAATATAGACTAAGCCTATATCCTAGCAATTAGATTTAGAATACTCCGTGATGACAAACTACTGTTCATCATCTTTCATCGTGCTATGTGTCACAATTCCAAAGTAGATGTAGTTGATTTGAGAAAAGTATATTAACATAAACTATTTGAAGACTATGCATAAACGTGGTTGCATTTAAAAATGACGTGACGCTGCTCGTGGACACTTTTTCCACGGAGCAGTAAAATTTAGTTAGTGTATTCACATTTCATTCTCATTTCGTTCATGTTTGAATTCATTTTCAGTAAGGAAGATCTTCCTTGGTATAATTTAATCCGCATGATTGATAACATAATTTACAGACTTTGTACTCTGTCTTGTAACATACGGTAGTTCTGGGAAGTACTGTTATATTACGTCAAAGAATGCCTAATTTCCTAGTCTTGTTGAATGCTGTCGAACGTCTTTTCTCAGTAATGTTGCATGAAGCATTTTCTAAAACAATTTGAAAGAATTCAAGCATTCTTGAGACTATGTTGTTTTTGTTGTGCAATTCCTCAAGTGCTTTCATTTCATCTCAAGTTTGTACATAAAAGAAGCTGAGCCTAGGAAATTTATTTAGTCCGTTATGCAAATGCTTTGGGCAATAATGCCACACCCGCCATAAAGTTTCAGCTGTTCTTTTCCTAACATTTGATAAATAAAAGAATAAGGGTAAATATAAGTTGGGTCGGGATAATGCTAAATCATTATTGATGAACTTATCTTCGTGAAATATATCTATTCAAAATATATGAACTCTTAAAAGATTTAAACTTATAAAAGTTTGCGAGAGCTTTCAAAAAGTAAGTGAAAAAATCAAACCCATTTCGGAGTGTCCATTTTAAATATTCAAATTTATTTTCAGAGTGTCATTTTAACTCATCAGAAATGAATATGTCTTAACTAATCATGTGTACTTTGTAAGTGGTTAATAGTTGTGATCCTAAACTGGTTCGAAAATTCTTTTCGAAACCATTTGTGATATTATAACGTTTAGGGAAGGTTAACTTTCCGTTTTGCAAACCATATTTAGGGTCTTACACAGTAAAATGTCTTAGACAACTGCAAATACGATGTTTAAGACGGTCACTCAAACAACGACGTTTAAAATCTTAACAACGTTGTTGAAATGCTATACAACTGAAGTTGCAAATATTCACTTGAAACCCTAATTGCAACCTTGGTTGAAAAAAAAAAGTTTTAAGTTGTTAGAGTGACCCGCTTAGACAAAGTATAGCCGTTGTTTAAAATATTTTTACTTTGTACGTTTCTACAAAAACATTTCAATTTGGGAAAGATGAATGAGATCGCCCAAAATAAATATGGCCTTCCAATAAACTTGAAAATATTTTTAGTGTCTACAATTAAATAGTAAAAATTGTTATGTTGTGTTTGTATGATTAACATCATTGATTTATCTTCTTTACCAAGATTATGTTTGTTTGATTGGTGTATATCTCTTTAATAATTTAGATGGATTTTCTGTAGGTTACTGAAATAATTACCTCTATCATTATACCCACATCGATTTGATTCGAATATATAACATTTCCAAATTAGAATAAGAATTATTCGGCTAAAATTTGACTCTTTTTGTAACATATTATAACAAAATAATCACCCTCAAATTTAAAAACGCCAAATAAAAGTTAATATGCCTGAATAACAGATGATTTAGAAACATGATAATTTTAGAATGTACCCATTTTCCTTACACCCTATCGAAATAAATTAATATGGAGTAATGAATCAACCTTACCAAATCATGTTTGAATGCACAAAAATATCGAATCATAATAACATAATGTGATATACAATCCTGCGCAGAAAAAGTTGAAACGTGCACCTACCGAAGCGGAGATCGCGATCCTGGCTGAACACCTCATGAAAGTATGCGACAAGGACGGCGATGGTGTCCTTAGTGCTGACGAACTCCACATGGTCATCTGCAGAACATGAAAGACGACGAGGACGAGGGATACGAAGGCGAGGTCGTTTTCATTTTTGGATACCATTCCATTTCCTCTGTTTAGGACTGTATATTTTTAATTAATAATGATAATAAAGATTAACTTATAAATATTACTTGTAGTCCGAAAATATAATACTAAAAAGTATCTTTAAGTGCTTGATAATAAGGAATGAACTTTCATATAACTGTATTTAGCATTGAGATACTTTTTTAAAAGATGGTATGGCCTATATATTAAAGTTAATCTTTATTTAAAACTTTAATGTTAAGGACTGTAATTCCAGAATGTTTATAATTGTTTTGTTTTTGAGGTATTATCTAATGATTTTCTTGATTGCTTAAAATATTAATTGCTAAATCCCAATTAATAAGTCATATCAAGTAACTTTAAAAGCCACTTCACCAAGTCATTTAAATGTAAGTTTTATTACGGCAAATAATCTTCTAGCTATACGGGCATATAATATGATTAAACGGCTCCTAAATATGAATGCAGAATACTCAAGTAGTCCTATCATGCTTATAAAGCGATCCCCTTTACTGAAATGTAAGCACAATTAATTGATATCAAACAATGATATATAAGACTATAAAATGCTGCTTAGTATATAGTCTGTATTATTTTCCTTTAGCTTCACGTTATACGTTTTTAGTTTTTAGATATTAAGATTTTGATGTCGATATTGTTCATTTTTTATCACAAAATTTAAGTGTATTCATTATATTCATTGTTTATATGTACGAAATATCATCATGTCTTTATGAAATAAATAATCATTTGTCATTCCTTTTACAGATACAAACTGTAACATTGATTTTAATAGTCATTCATCAAATTTCAAAATTTTAAACTGAAAGCAAATTCATAGAAACTGTACAGTTGTACAAATTATATAGTTTCTGTTGTTTAAAGGGTGCGAATGAAATATGACACACATAGTGCACTGTATAGGTTTTCATATTTATGAAAATGAAATATTTGTGACCGAGTATATCATACATATCATTATCAAGTCGCTCATGCCATAAACTTTCATTTGTTTTCGTCAGGTTTTCCTCCGCTTAACAACGATTATACAAGACAAAAATTACTACTATATCAGTTTTAGATCATTTTATGGAAAAGAACGGTTATGATTGCTCTTGAAATAAAGTAATCTACACAGAAACATACATGTACTTTAATGTTTCCTTATCATGAACTCTGCAAATGTTTAAATAAACTAGAGGCCACAGGCTAAACTTTCGATTTGAACAGTAATTGGGCAGTATGGGTTAATTGAAATTTTTTTATGAGACGAAATTTGTTATTATTTCATTGATTATGGAGGAGCTCGTTGATTTGCACTGATTCATTCATTTCTAGTTAGGGCCTTTGTTTGTATAGTGATTCCTGTTTTTATTCAAAGAGCGCTTTCTCATACCAATTTTGATATTTGATTGTTTTCTCTCTTATCTTAGTCATTTAGACTGATGACATTATTTTGCTGAAAGTTATCGTACAAGGTCTATTACTCAATATATAATATCGATGTTTATCTATAAAGGGTTGCGTGAGATTCGTCTGTTACGAAGATATTTACAGAGTTGGAAATTGATATTGGATTTTATTAAACTGAAAGCTCGAAATATTAAACGACGTGTTTCCATATTCGTGCACATTCTTCATTGTGTTCTTTATTACGTGTGATGATAATGAATCATGAGATGAGTGGTGGTAGTGGTAATCATGGTTATTGTGATGATGATTATCATGATGGTAGTGCGCGGTGGTGATGATGACTATTATGTAGATAATCACAATGAACGTGATGAAGATAATGTGATGATTGTGGAGATGGTTGTGGATCTGGAGTAGATGATATCAACACAATGATGATGTTTTTTGTTGATGAATGATGATGATAACGATTGATGGTGACGATGGCGATGATAATGATAACGATTGATGGTGACGATGGCGATGATAATGATTATGGAGATGATCACAATGAAGATATTGGAGATGACGGTGGAGGTGAAGGTCGTGATGATAATGATCGTAAAGATGATGGTGGTGGTGATAGCGGTAATGATGTTTATTGTGAAGATTGTAACGATGGTTTATGGAATCCGAGGAGACGATGAGGATGGGGATGATGATGATGATGATGATAATTATGGAGATGATCACAATGAACAAAGTGGTGATGATGAAGGCGTTGTCAATCTGGTAATGATAATGATGGCGATGATGGTAGTGGTGGTGGTGGTGGTGGTAGCTGGTGATGATGGCTATTGTAATTGTTATAACGATGATGGTGCGGATAAAGATTATGGTGATGATAACAGTCATAGGAAGATGATGGTGACTGCATTTGTGGATCTTGTGAAGATGATGTCAAAATGATGATAATGATGAATGACGATGATGATGATGATGATGATGATGATAATTATGATGACGATTATGACGATGATGATGATGGTCATGATGGTCATGATGGTCATGATGATGATGATGATGATGATGATGATGTTGGTGATGATGATAATGATGATGATGATGATGATGAATGATGATAATGATGATGATGATGATAATGATGATGATGATGATGATGATGATGATGATGATGATCAGATGGTCATGATGATGATGATGATGATGATGATGATGATGATGGTGATGATGATGATGATGAGGAGGAGGAGGAGGAGGAGGATGTTGACGATGATGTTTCCACATCACGGTTATACAAGTATTCAAGATAAATAATTATCCTGGTTATACATTTCGTAAAGTTTACGTATTAATCATAGTAAATAAGGCAAATATATGGAGGTTCAAGATAATCATGCTTTCATATGTCATGTACGACTGAGTCTGTATGCCCTAATCGATATGACGATAAGTATGTATGCAGGACAGGGGACCAACAATTTAAAAGAAATCAATGCACTCTTTAAAGAAATAATAAAAAATAAATAGGGTATAAAAAATTACCCTATTTTTCCAAGGAGCCATTCCCGTTCAATTATCCCCACGCCAGGACTTTGAATATGATCATGTTATCTTTATTTTTCTATATTAATTTATTTATTTGTCTCTGACGAAGAATGCTGGAATCGAAAGCTCAAACTCTTTTTAAACTCGATTTTACTCCACTAGCTCTCTTTTATTGCATAAGGAGTTTCAGAACTTCCTTTCTTTCTTTCTTTTTTTTTATTTCACAATGTTGATTTTATGTTCACTGTTCACCTTGGATGAATAGCGGGATATGCTGACTCATACATCGACATTTCCATATTATGTGGACATTTGACAGTTATCATAATGCTCCCTCAAGTTCCCGCCTGTTGTTACAAGATATTCTGTTTGACCCCTTGCCCCCGTCATCCAACCCCCAGCGTCTTCACAGCAACCCCATGCCAAGTTCATGTGTATAGATTTCATTGCTGTGCAACACGCACAATATATTGATTGATCATGTTTCTTTTCTTGTCTCTACGATTGTTATCCTTCCTCAATCCCCTTTGAAAAGATGATCAATCGATGCATCGTTCTTTCATAACTTTTGAATTATAGATGGATCCTTTTACAACCCGGAAACAAATCAATATTTGATGAGGGACATGAATCGTTGAGAGACAAGCAGTCAAGCTCATTGGTAAATGTTGATGCAGGTGGCACTGAAATTGAGGTAGTCCTTACGTAGAACTTAAGATGGAAAAGAACGCAGTGGTTGCGAGGGAAGAGATATAGTAGGAATCATCATGGTTTCTTCTTTTACTAAAGGATTTACCTAGATTTTGTGCAATAATATCCGGAGACAATCATGTCGAACAAGGGAGAAGGGTGAGTATATTTAAAATATAGTCTGTTTTTAATTTATGTAGGTCTAGGACCCACATCTACTTTTCCAAAAAGTCCTATTCCTACATGTCCTACCAAAGGGCTATGAACTGGTGGTCACCATCAACAGGTATATGCATTCGCCTATTTAACTGGCTCGGAAAGAACCGAGGTTCGAATCTCAGTCACGTCTTTTGGATGATGACACTTTGTCAATCCAAGATGTATAGATAATCATATCTGATTGATTATTGATACACTTTTGTTATCAGCCATCCAACCAACCAACCAACTACTACCAATAAAAGGAGGAGGGAATGGATTGGGAGGTGATGGTGGGGGGGGGAAGAGGGAGGGAGAGAGAGAGAGAGAGATAAATTTATTTTAAAAACAGAGGAGAAATGGATAGATATGATGGAGAAGAAAGAGAGAATGGGATATACAGAAGAGAGGAGAGAGAGTGAGAGAGACACAGAGAGAGAGAGAGAGAGACAGAGAGACAGAGAGAGAGAGAGAGAGAGAGAGAGAGAGAAATGGAAGTGGAGAGAAAAGGGAGTGAGGGGTGAAAGAGAAGGAGAACAAGCATGATAGTGTGAATGTTTATCTAAATTTTACAATCAGATCAATATGAAAAGATTTAGATTAATTAAAATTGAATTATTTTGATTGAGGTAGGGGGTGAGAGAGAGGAGAGAGAAAGAGAGTGAGAGGGGGAGAGAGAAGGAGAGAGAGAGAGAGAGAGAGAGAGAGAGAGAGAGAGAGAGAGAGAGAAAGAAATGGAAGTGGAGAGAAAGGAGTGAAGGGTGAGAGAAGGAGAAATAGCAATGATAGTTGTGAATGTTTCTAAATTTTCACAATCAGAGTCAAATATGAAAAGATTTAGATTAATTCAATTGAATTATTTTGATTGGGTAGAAGAGAGAGAGAGGAGAATGGTAAGTGGAGAGAAGGGAAGTGAAGGCGTGAAGAGAAGGAGAAATGCATGATACATAAAAAATGTTATAGCATTCGTTATTCATAAAATGATGTAACGTAAGATGAAAAAATCAGTTCCCCCCCTCCAACATGTCCAAGGAAATATATTATGCAATTCTCAAAACAAAGTAAATGAATGTTACATACATGATATCGACAGCGCATCAATACCGATAGATCTACGTGACTATTGTTCATGTATCAGTAAAACCAAAAAAAAAAAAAAAAAGAGGAAGAAGAAAAAAAATCAATACACAGCTCTCGACGAATAAGACCTTAATCTGTAATAATTTTGTCATAATTGTTTACAAATTATAGCTGGCGGGGGGCGGGGGGGGGGGGGGGATAATGCAGAGTCACTAAAGGTAATAGCGCCATCTCTGTCTTTGTCTTGTTATTTTGTCTTATACTTTACTATACTAAGCCCCCCCTCCCACTTTTGTCAGCAAACATGTACAAAACGCAAAAATGGACCATTTATTTGTGATTTTTAGCCTGTTCAGCCCCCCCACCCCCCCATTTGTTGCTTCAGCCCTCCCTTTTGAAAATCGATCGGCGCAACTGTTCTGTGTGTAAATCTCGGACATAATTTTAGAAAGCTCTGTCTTACATTAGGCTAATATATTAAAAAACAAAAACAAACTAAATCTTCCTCTTTATAAATACATAGAAATTAAAGGGAAGAAACGTTAAAGTTACTATAGTTTGCAATATCCATGGTACGAATGCTTTTGTGGTAGAGCAATAATTGGTCTAAATTGTTACCCAGTAACACATGGACTATATAAATCTTAAAAGACGGAAGGAATCTTATTTTCAAAAGGAGTATGGAGAGGATTATTTTGCTTTGTTTTGATTCGTATTTTCTTTCATCAAAACTGTATCATTCATTCTTTGTGTTGTATTACACCGTAAACCACGAACGGTTATTCTTTATTTTAATAAATTTTGTTTATCGGTTGAACTGAATATAATTAAGTGATAATTACCTTCGATCTTCCTTTTGTCAACGATGATTACCAAGCAACGGACAATTTAATAGAGTGATTCGGTAATCTAAACTAGGGCATAGTATCAGTTTTTTAGTCAGATGGGCTCAGGGGGAATCGCAAACAATGTTCCGAAAATGGATTGTGCGTAACGGAATTTGAATACATAATTTATAATGTAGGCCAATAAGGTATAAGGTATAAATCATAAGGCAAGGGGTGAGGAAGAACGAAATGCACATGTTTGAAGTACCAAAAAAAAAAAAAGAATAAATAAATACTTTAAATTTCCTTTTTCATCTCTCAATTTGTTTGTATTTATATAAATGTTACCCTTAATGTGTATTATACGGGGTTTTTACACATTCTGCTCATAGGCTCCTAAGAAAATATTTCTTCAACATCGTAAAAAATATAAATAAATAAAAAAAAAAAATAAATTGCCTTCTGATTGGTTTGACTGTCATTGTTTCCAAGAGGAGATTAATTAAGTTTCTCGCCTTTTTTTTCTTGTTTATGTCTCTATTTGTTTTGTTTTGTTTTTAGGGGGTATTCTATGTTTTCCCCCTGTCGATTGAGGGGGGGGGGGGTGCATTCTCAATGATCTATGTAGTAACTTCATATTACCACACATATCCAATTACTATCGAAACTCCAATACGTTTATTGATTTTTTTTTCCCACAATGACGTCAGATAAATGTTGTGGCTTTTTTGAGAGATAACGGGGAACTCTTTCTGTCAAGGACCTCCCTATCAAAAACATGAAGTCTTTGTAATAAACCAACATTGATTTAAAACACATATATCTGGTGAAGGAATGCGCCATTCTTTCCGCGGAAGTTTCGTGTTTGTTATTTTTTTCCCCTCATCATTTTGCTTATCAATATTTTCGCGGTCGTAATTGTGGCTTCGATGAAAATCAAAAGTATATCATTAATTATTTATTGTCCCTTTTCTGATCCCAATATATTTCCAAATAGGCTATTACTACACTCTATCAAATTTAGTTCATCTAAACTTTGTCTCAGTACGGAGGATAAACAAGTAAGCCATATGTTGATGCAACATTGTGTTTCAGCATTGAGTGATATAAAACATTTCCCCCTTTTTTCTGTATCAGAAATTATGCCAGTGGACACAAGTTGCTCTCCCAGCTTCTCTCCTCGTATATATACCGTTTTCCTGAATTAATTTGACACAATTATCGTGTCAATTACTCATTATTAATCCACAAAATACTAACCTGTTATATTGTTAAATCATTGTATAATTCTATGGTTATGTGTTGCTATTTTAGGTCCCATTCTTCCATCTATGAAGAAGCCACACATTACCCGTTGCCTACAACAAGTTACGTAATATCTCAGAAACGATACCAATCCCTAGAAATAATCACCTGTCGTCCTATTGTACTTCCAGTTCCGCATCTTATTGGTAGAGTCCATAATTTTAAAGGGGTGTGTAAAAGTATAGATTTAATGATTGTCCAATGGAGATAGCAAAATAAATATTTTACTATCTTATTGATAATATTGGTGGGAGTTATCATGATAAAAATGTAACATATAGTCCAATAAATCAATAATGAACATATGATTATTTTGACATCAGGAAAATCACCCCCATTTTTATATCGATGGGGCGAAAAGTTTTACGTCAATTTATACCAGTTGCCTTGGTGCACACACGCTGTATGCTCATGGACTATGCACCATTCTTCATCCATACAAAATCCGTACTAAATATACACGGAACTGCACTAGCATGTGTATTATGTCACTTACTTGAATACAATAAGGCCTACGTGATTGAATGCAATATGAGATGGCCATATCATAAGGAATAACTCACTACAGTTTGGTCTTGGATTTGTAATAATATTTCGTGAACTGTGGTGGATCTCCTTTGGAATATATACTGGTTCTGAACAATTGGAAATTTAGGCCGAGAGAGCTCGAAAGGCCAAAATGTCGGGAGGAGGAGAATCGTAAGTAGTGTGGACTGTGGTGGCTTCTATCAATATCATGTGTATCATGCATGCATAATAATATTCGTGACACTGCAGTGTGATGTAAATTAATGAGATGGAGAGAGAGAAAGACTGAGGAGTGAGGTTTTGATTTGCATATTTACTGAGATATTGATAGAGAATGATTAACTATCATTCTGGATTACTGATTTTCTTGTGTATGAGATAGGTATAGATATATAAATTATTGATTTAAACTTTTGGTAAATGACCATGAGAAACATTCCATCCATCTGCGATAATCATAATATCCAAAATATGTCATTATTTATGTCCAGATACATTTTGAAATTTGAATGAAATAATCTTCAATTGTAAACAACCATATAGGCATGAATGTTTATAATCTTGTTATCAAATGTTTCTAATGTTAGGAAGGAGTGATGAAGTTAAATCACTTATCTTTTCTGCGAGGTTTTTTTTTCTTCAGAAATATATTTTTTGACAATCACACATGGAGCGTACATGTTAATAAAATTTATCTAAGATATATGCCTTCTGCAACCCCTATATTTTCAAATCCTTGACCGTCGCTGATAATGTTATCAGACTATGTTTTATGAAGAAAAAAAAAAGGGATAACAGGATATATCTCATTTTTTTTAGATGTATGATGGAGCATATATGCTATGCTCAGTCAAATGACCCTCATCCTCCTTCCCTAATTGATCCCTTAAAATGGTATTTAAAAAATTAATATCAGTTGCAGGTCTCTCAACAATGCAGACTATAAATCCAATCACTGTTCCGAACCTCGCTCTTCCCCTTCTTTTGTTCCTTTTTGTTATGATGTCTTATCCCGAACTTCCTAATCCATTTGGCCTATGAGACAGTTCTTTACAACTCACTTTTTGCATAATTTGTGGGCATATAGGACCCCTGCTTAATTTTCTGAATATTGAGGGTCAAGAGATCTGTATTTGGGCGTACATATTATACGATATTGATTGCATTGTTGTGGTTTTTCATCGTTATTTTTCTTTGATTTACAGGGTGAAGGTGGCCGTGAGATGTAGGCCTTTCAACTCAAGGTAAGTGAATATACTGTAGAACCCATATAGTTAAGGGGGTATCTCACTTCGCAAAGATGCCTCTGCAATCATATATTTGTTTGTATTCTTGCTATACGAATAGTATCAAAACCCTCTCTAATCCGAGTGAGATACCACTATTTGAGAACTTTGACTGTTTTTATTTCCTCAAATTGTTGTTGTTTTTTTTTTGTGTGTGTTTTAAATTGACTTATTTTCTTCCCCCATTATCTTGTTGACATTCATTTTCATCAACACAAATTGATGATATTGAAATAGAAGATATTTGTGGAGCAAATTCTGTAGTGTTTTGTAGCTGCAAGGAATGGATTGGATTGATAACTCTTGGCAAATCTAGGAAATGTGCATTCAATACATTATTGTTTACTAGTTAGGATTCCCACTGTACCTGGCAAAGTCAGGGAATTTGACAAAAAAATGCCTCAAAAGTCAGGGAATCTGATAAAAAGTTGTTGTGATGTATAAACATAGGTCAATAGATACCCTGACATTTTGAAAATTAATCAGGGAAAAGTCAGGGAATGTTGTTCTCTGAATATTATTGGAATCCTGACAGTTATTAATTAAACATATTATTGTCCTGCAGTGCACAATATTGAATACATGTATGAGCAAACCACTTACTGGGTATTCAATATTTCACATGTTTGGGACTATGTTGTGGTATTTGAGTGCATTCATACAAATAAACGACATGTATGCTAGTTTCTATTTGAATATATTTAGACAAAGATCCTAACAAAGATTTCATCTGTTTTGTTTTGTATCCTATCAGGGAAAAAGAAAGGGGGGCAAAACTAGTGGTGCAGATGTCAGGAGCCACCACGCGGATGCTTAATCCAGAAGCGCCGAGTAAGTTTTATATTCTTGTTCACGTTCATAATGGCGCATGGAGTTAAGCAGTGGCAGATCCATGATTTGAAAATAGAGGGGGCACCAGGCCCAAAATGGGGCTGAGCCGCCAAAATTTCAAATTTTAACTTTTGGAAAACTTTAATGAGTGGTTTTCAAATTATAGAAGGGGCCTGCGACCTACACCCCAATCTGGATCTGCCACAGAGTTCAGAAAAGGATTGGGTGAAAACCTGTACTTGAACAAATTTGAAAAATGTGGGGTGGGGGGGGGGGCGATGCAGACGTTTTTATTTCCTAAAAATGGGTGGGGGGCACGCTGGTTACACACCCCTAGATCTGCCACAAACTTTCAGGCAGAACACTTAGTTTTTTGTTTCGACCCTATTTTACAAACTAATTGCTCCCAAAAGTGTTGGAAAAGGGAAAGATTATCTTACTCTTAGGCTGGGAGAGCTATACTGCTTGAATATATGGCTCGTTTTTGCGAGGGCACGCGAATAGCTTAAATTGAACATGCCACATTTCTGGGTCAAGCAATACGATTTCAAAATACCGGTTTACATCGGAGTGCACTGCCCGAAAAGTGCAAGTAGCTGCATTTCATATAGCATATTACGAGAATCACGCCTGTTCAATATTATTCTGGTATGCCTTCCTTCATTTGCAATTCGTGTTCTCAAATGTTCTGAATTTCCCCTATCATGATTTATTAAATATTTTTCTCCTCACATGAGCCTTCTCAGCCTCGGGTAGTAGGAGGAAAGCCGAATTTTCGTTGTTTGAAAATTCCATGGCATCAGCGCAAAGTACCAAATTTTGCTGTACTCATATACTGTATACTGAATACCCAAAAGCGAATAGCAAATACCATATACTTCTATGTGAACCCAGCCTTATGAGCATTCTGGAGATATTTTGTTATTCTTTGAAATTCTGCAACATTTTAATATTCGCTGTTCTTTTCTTTTTTTTTTTTTCTTTCATTAATTGCAGATGAGGAACCTAGATCTGTGAGTATTTCATTCATTTTACCCAGAGTATTATTTTCTTTTTACTATAAATGTGACAAACACCAAGGAAAACAAAACGGGTTAGAATAAAGTGGGCTTAAATGTGACTTTGGATAATTAAGTTTTTCATTTTTTGTCATTCTGAATTCAGTTCTGATTGATAATGAAACGATTTTGAGATGACATGCTCATATCTCACCATACAATATGATGCAATTAAATTTAGGGGATTTGGGGGAATATTAAGGGGTTTACGATGATGAGAAGGGTACAAACAATATAAACTCTATATACAGGATGCATAAACAGTGCTGTATAGATTGCAAAACTGATAATAATTGGACTTTGTTTAGTGATTTTAGAGCAAAGAGCACTGTCAAAAATGACATCACACACTCCCAATGAGTAATAAAAATGCACATGTAGTTTACAGATAATTGATTGAATCCAGAGATACATAATATTAATATTTGTCTTCTTAATAAAGATAAGATAATATGTTTAGAAATAGTGTCCATCAGCATTTCAGTTTGTTTCTATACTTGAGCAGTATACATGTAGCATAGGCTGTGAATGATTAACTGTATTCAATTTGAAGATGACCCAAGCAAAGGGCTTATGCCTGTACCTGCAGTTTTGCAGCCAACAATGTAATAGTCAATATTATATTGATTAAGTTAAAATTCCCTCCCCTCCTTTCCTCTATTTAGTGGGTGTGAAAACACCTTAACTTTTATGATATATTTGGACACTCAAGCCCTCATTTATTTATTCATTTTTTAAAGATGTTGAACTTTGCTCAAGTATTAACCTCCATACAAACCAACGTGTAAAACAAATTTATTCCTAGTAAGAAGGTAAACATTTGATTAAAATATGAAGCGGTCACTTTGGCATCATCTGACTCTGAAAGGCCAGACTAATTAATATTTTTTTTAGAGGTAATTCATGATATATATGAATTATATTTCATATTGAAATATTAATGATTTTTAAATGTCCTCTTTTTTTCTTGAATTTACAGTTCACATTTGATTACTCATATTGGTAAGTGTGATTTACGTCTGTTTCTAAACAATTTCAACCCTTACAAAATTAACTGCATCATATTTATAGGCCTATTTTGTACATTGTTGTATCAAACTCTCCTCCAGCCTATCAGACTAATTACGCCACAAAGTGACCTTATAAATTATACTATTAGTTTTTTCAACAAGGCTATGATGCATGTCATTTGATATTAGAGTGTAATTGATTATATAGAAAAGAATATTTGTTATCTACATGTACAAAATAAAATATTTAGCTCTGAAAGAATAGTATTGTAATTAATAATCTGTCTAGATAATTAACTGTCCAAGGTTCATCTTGTCAAGGCTGTTTGACAGTGTGTGTGTGGGGTGGGGGGGGGGAGGACTTACTTTAAGATTAAAATCACTTATAAATACCCAATATGGGTCTACAACAATTTGATTTGACAACTTCTTGTATTTTTTAAATTTCATTTATGAGTAGAATGGGCATCCCTCTTCAATAACTTCCAGTCATTTGCAAACCTCAAAAATACTGATGAATGAAAACATACAAGTATACAATTTAAAGCAAAGTTGCATGAGAGGAAAGGGAGTTCCACCCTGACAATTTTGTTGCTTTTAAAAGAAGACAAATGTGGAAAACCTTAACAAAAATCCACCCCCCCCAAAAAAAACAAAAAAACTAAGGAAGTTGTAAATTTTAAATGCCCCCTGGACCCGGGCCACTAGATTTTTTTCTCCAAATTTTATCTCTGTTGAAAATCTATGGTAATGGAAAGATACCTCAGTCTGAAATCATATGCATTATCCCATTGAATAGATCCATTAAGTACTCTGCGCCGCTACTTTCACTATTTTTATTGTTGCTAGGACATCTAATGATTGTTTTTATAATCAATTGTTCAAATTTCCCATTGACAATTATGCCTAATCAACCATGAAAATAGGGCATAATACCAAGGCCAATCAGTCTGTCAAAGTAACAATATTGTCATGGCCAACAGAACACAGGAATGAAATTGTGTATTTTTACTTTAAAAATTTCTCTGTCAAAAAACAAAACCAAACCATAGTTATCATGGCCTGTTACAACAATCAATATCAATACAATATCAGCAAATAAAAAAAATTGGAATAGTTGATAGCAATTTTGTTAGGTTATATGTAATTAAAGTTAGAATGTAATTTGTGCGTTCCATTATGTCATGGAAATTTTTGAAACATTTATCCAAAATTCGAATTAGAATATAAGGCACATGGTTTGGAAGGAAGTTTGCAAAGGATCTAGGTTTAAAAAAAAAATGTATTTTTCATTTGTTTGTTTGTTTGTTTGTTTGTTTTTCATTTTAAGAGAGAGTGTTCTTGACTATTTATATTTTTGAAAAGTCTTCAAGAACCTTCATCTGTGCATCAAGTACAATGACATGAAATGAATAAGCACAGTAAATTGGCAGAACAAAACAATATTTATATTTTTTTGTGGAATGAGCTGAATTTATTACATGCCTTTTTCTAATTGACCAGGAAAATGATGGTGCAGGATTATGGCTGTTTACCTTAAAAATCAATCCCTGTTGTGCTCATTAATTAAAGACTATTGGTCATACAAATAATGTATTGCAGCGGTTTTGTAGATCTAGGTAATTAGTATGACTAGATAATAGAGTGTATCCTAATGTTTACATTTACAATAATGTCAATAAATATTATATTACACATACATGTAGCCAGTCCAGATTCAGATCAGATTGATCTTAATTAATTTCTAACAAAAATACAAATTTTCATTATGTCATTAAATGAGAAGAAGTCTTTTTGAAAGTGGAGGGGCTGAGCCGACAATGTCTGTGTGTGTGTGTGTGGGGGGGGGGGCTGAACAGGTTTAAAATCACAAATCTATGGTCATTTTTACATTTTTGTACACGTTTGGTGGACAAAGGGGAGTGGAGGGGGGCAGCAGCCCCTCCCCCCCTGCCCTCGTGGCTCTGCGGCCCTTTATCTAGGGTAATTACATGTAGCTTCAACCTTCGTTATTCTTCTCTTCTTAAATTCTACTCTTTGGTGTGCATCTAGCACAAACCACGTATGTTGAGAGAATAAAACAAATGTTACTGTTAATGAACCTTGAATGAACAATAGACAATCTAAATGGAAGTTAGTACTTGACGCACAGTTGAAGATATGACAGCAAACACCAATTGACAATTTAGTCAACTTCTCAACAGTAATAAGCTCATGCACTTATATTTTTAGATTGAAATAGAGTTTTTGCACAAAAGTAACTGTATATGTTTTTAAAGTATGTTTTACACTCAGATGTGTGAGGCATGGAGTGAACGCTATTGTTTATAGTCTCCTTAGCAACAATCCCCATTATGAATAGATCCAATTGCAGAGCAAACAATAGGTTTCTTCTCATGGGAGTTAATCGGGCGTGCAGTCTTTATGGAAGCCGGAGAGAGATTCCAATTTGCGTTTAGACTTTATCCACCATTGATCAATGGGCTTACACATTGGTGGATTATAAATAAACCTGAACTATTTACAGAGAGGATGGTGATCCTAAAGTTTAGACAGTTGCCATGTCATATATTTGCTTATAATTCAGTTACAGGGAACTTGTCTAGAGACAGTTAAATGATGTTTAAAAATTAATTTTACCTAAAAATTTCACCAAGATTAAGATGAAAGACTACTAATGAACACAATGACATAAAGAATTATCAGTATAAAATATACAAGATAAATTTAAAACCTTAAGTATTTTCACTTTGAATATCATTTAATTGTTCATGTTGTTAGATACACATGTGCCTGAAATGGTCAATGTGGACTTAAACAATATCATGTAGATTTGGCAAACTTAATGATGTAATTCAACACTTGGGCATATGTACATGAGGCTAGTCCTTCTTACTTTGTCTGTATTCCTGACAACATCAATGTTTGAAAATAAATTAAAATTAAAATAAAATTTTTAAAAATATTAAGGAGAGAGAAGAAAAATAGAACATGATACCTGATGATACTGTGGAAAGAAGTTGGTATACTGTGTACATTAACTCTTTGTATATAACATAGCATTATTCTATTTTTTACTAATTTATTATTCAACCATAGAATTGCTTTAATGATAAACATCCATCATGGATGTCATTGAGAGCTTTATTATATGACACAAACTATCGCTGTCAATATGATATTAATTTAAAAAAAAAAATATTGGCTCATATTTTATGCCAACAATTTATCAGGCAAGTGTAGCAGGTGTAGGTGACATTCCACAAACTATGGCCTCCATATCATAAAATCCTTTTGGAAAAGGTTTTAGCTGCGGATGCAAGATTGGGAAATAGGGGAGGTGGGGGAGGGGGCAACAACACAAAATTTTTAGATAGGTGGATGCCACCTAACATGAGTGGGGTGGTTCCCCCAAACTAGGGGGCTGGCAATATTATGCCCCACCTGGATTTACAACTACATGTACATGTTGATGGGAGACCTATGGTTGAGGGTGAGTGGGCAATTGAAATTCAAAATCTCTTGAAATAAATTTTTGAGCATAAAGAATACAAAGATTATCATTTGATATTTTAAATCTCATTCTTAATTGAAAAAGAAAATCAGCTTTTAGCATATAAAATATTTTATTCTGTTTTGTTGAGAACTAATGCCCCCTATTTTCATAAAAAGTTGGGATAATGAAATATTATCAATTTTTTTTCTTAGGACAGAGGGGAATGTCATATACAAGAAATCTTACTTGGAAATACATGTATGGTAACAACAATTATCCAGAAATTGATAAACAAATCATTCTGAAAATGCATTTATTTCAATAATGCTTGTAAATAAATTTAATCTAATGTTGAAAGTTAAATTGAAAACAGCAACATCCAATATTTTGTAGTTAATTTGCTGTGAATTAATATATTCCGATTTTCTTCTCCTTAGTAATAATTCATTGAGTTGTCAAAAATGTTGATTCCAGGAAATTATTTTACCGGCTTTTGTTGTAATGCGCACTTAAGATAACGTCTAATTTACAATGACCAGATCAGGCCAAATTTACCACACAAAAGGTATTCCCAATACATTGATAGTTTTAATTCTGGTTTTTAGTGTAACTGACTACAGTGCGAGGGTGTACCACGGTACTTTTAGTTACAAACAGACATGGCTGGATAATTGATATATTTCATTATTGTTATGGAGACAATTGTCTGGTTGTGCTTTCATTAAATATAGGCCAATGCACTTTAATATATTAAACATCATTGATTTGTCATCTTTGGGGGATGCATTATTGATCGGTTATTAGTGGGATCCATCACATATTTCATTTTCGGGAAGATGATGTATTGGGCACTTTGAGAATTTTGAAGTATTTCTATCATTATTTTTAGAGACCTGGTATTGTCTTGTTAGTACAGTAGAATTTGCAATTTATCAGGGGGTTTTGGAGAATAATTGAAGTAATGCATCATAGCTGAAGTACTACATGATGATGCATATGTATCTGGGACCTGTAACATAACCAGTTACAATAAATTGGAAATCAATAGGAACCAATCATTATCCTTGTTAAATGGCTAAAAAGTTTCACTGTGAACCAATTAGAATGGTTGTTTCAATTTTGGAAAATTGATCATAAGGTTTTGTTTATGTTATAGGGCAAAGATGTTGCAAGAGGTTCATGAACTTCCTTTCAGCAATTTTGATAGTAATATTTGATCGATTGATAAATTAAGTAGCTTGAAAGGTAAAGTGCGGATATTGAAAACATTAATCTAAGTTCTTTATCATATTACACTGCATTTCTATTTATTAATTGAGAAAAAAAAATGTTATCAATATTTTTATCAAAAACAAAAACCCAGGAGAGTCATCAGAACCACTCTTTTCTCTTTGTTTTCATTGAAAATAAAATTTAAAAAAATTTACATCAATAACAAAAATGACATATTCACAACTTAGGAGAAAAATAAAAGGATTTTTTATTGTTTTTGTTTTATATTGCGAACCAATATACCAATTTACAAAATGGTAGGCAGGAATACACAAGTTATCAGAACTCAACCCGACTCCAATTCTCACTCTGTCCTTTTCTTTTCCCCAACTATATACCGGTACTTTTATTTTTTGTCACATAAACAAGCAAAACTTTCCTTTATAATCCTCATACCTGTAGAGCACATGATTAAGTCATGTTGTTTCATCAGTAATATGTACATATGCACTTATACCCTGGAATCTGTAAGCTAATGTTAAGCCGGTCTTTGATGCTACCACTCAGACCTAGTAGGAATGGACCTTGAATAAATTGTTACCATGGGCCCATAGACACAACCCCATAACAAGGCCCCCGCTGATTGATTTCCCCCTATTCACTAAAGCACGGATTTGCTTTCCGTGAATAAAGATGTCCCGGGGCTTTGTGTAAAGTACATTGTAACTACTGTGGCTGCTGAGAATCCTCGTCATACTCTAGGTTCTGCAGTGATGAACGACTGATAATTATAATCAAAATTAAGTGTTCAGCTTCTAATTAATGCTGTAGACTAGAGTATGATGCTTCCATAATATCAGTGGCAAAAATTCACACAGATAAAATATAATGTTTTGCTGGACATGCATAAATTATCAGGTGCTTTCAACTTTCCTGATTTCATAAAGATTCTGTTAACATCACTTTATTCAAATCTACTTGACTATACAGGCGCTATCTGTTCTTATTCAAAATTAATTATGAACAACGTTTACACTTTAAAACGAGCAGGAAACATGCATGGCAATGATTCTGTTTGCACTGTAGCACATAATTAGAGAGCTAATTTGTGGGCTCATAATGTGTATGTTTACAGGTGTTACCCCTAGTTACACTATACAACTCACCTTAGATAGCTTTGTATTAGCTATTGAGTAGTTAATTACAGTGTGTAGTGTTTGATCAAATCAATGCATATTGTTCAGGGTAATATTAATATGCACCATCATTAGCATTATAGAAAAATACCTGGATTTTACATGGAAATGTTGGACAATTATGTGCTAGAAGAAGAGATCCAATTGTTTCATTTTAATCAAGATAATATTGTAAAAATACTTTTTTCAGTTTATAATCTTGCTCATCAAATGTGTTTCTGCATGAAGAAAACCAATATTCAATTGATTTATGAGAGAATCTCAAATGCCAATTCTTTACAGTAAAAACCTACTTTTGAGAAATGTTTGCATAAGACAGGTATCAATAGAACTTTAATATTGACTTGCTTTTATTTTATCTGGCCATTATGTTTACTCTGATTTCTGAATTGGAAATAAATAATTGGATACCTGAGGTTGTGATAAACATTTGATAAGAGTACTCTGTTTCCTCCATATTTGCATGTTGAATGACTGAATAAAATCTATCATACAGATAAAGATTGAGACTACCGGTAAATAAAGAGGATCATCATCCTGCAATGTAAATGTCTCATCATTTTAAAATAAAATCAATATGATGCTTAAGTTAGATTCTTTCAGTCCTGATGGATACCATGTTGTGTCCAACAAACTTGTGAATACTGAATACAATGAATTGTTGATCCCCTAAAAAAGAAAAAGAAATATAAGTTTTGTATTCAATATCTTGATCCTCCAAAAAGGACTCCTTTCCCTTTTTTATTGGGAAGCTGACTTTCCTCCACTGCTCCCTCCATACGTCGCATCTTTCGACATGTAGGTTCTATTGTGTTATTTTTGTATTGTATACATATGTACATGATATTATGTATTTGAATAATTAAAACTACCAAATATCTGGGTCTAATAATTTTATGAGTGTAAAATTGTCTCAATTTAGCCAATGACTGCTGAAGATAACAAAGGAATTCATGCAATATAGCTCTTCACACTTACCAATACGAAGTCCAAAATGAAGATGTAATTAGAACACCCAACACTAACATTTTTCTAGAGTTGCCCTGCAGGGCAACCGAATATTAGTTTTTCCTCCCAAATGGTTTCCCGAATGAAAAATCTGGTTGCCCTGCCCAAAAAACAAAAACAATAACAACATTGAAGATTTGAATTTTATGTCAAAAAGTTCGCATATGTGATTTACATAGTCTAACTCATAATGTAACCTAGTTTAAAGGGGCAGAAAATGAGAAAAGCCCAATACATGTCTGTCATATAGGCGCTTGTATTACATGTAGTCTCGCGAAAAATTGTGGTTGCCCAAGTCGGGCCACTATTTTGATCATTTATTCCAAATTTGGTTGCCCAAGGGTCAAATCTGGTTGCCCCAGGCAACGGGGCACATGCTAATGTTGAGTGTTGCCTACATTATGAGATCTATAAAATATGGATCACAATTTTGTTGATTATCAATGATTATGTAGTGGTCATATTCAATTGATAGATTATGAAGGCAATTTTCAAAGTTGACACAACTGCACATAATGTACATGTAGGAGCCCTAGTTATATGATCCATCAAATCAAATGAGACACAAGTCACCAAGAAAAGAGTCGAGGATATCAGGAACGTAATAAAGTTTTTAATACTTTCCCTTTATCGATTTCATTGTTTTTTTTTTACAGGGCACACATGTAGCATTGAAGATTCAGAAAATATTTTACCACAAACTTTGACAAATTTTTTTATTTTCCTGAATTCCTCCACTCAAAGTGATCGTTGTTCGGGATCTTGCGTCTCATTTTGATATGATAAATCATATTTTTTATATCACCATGTGAGAATCTAATGAGGTGGTACAATTGTTTTTAGGTCACATGATGGCTTTACAGAAGACGACGATGGCGTCCTGAACGGCGTACCAGGCAGTAATTATGCCTCACAGCAAGATGTATTTAATGATTTGGGCCAAGGTGTCTTAGACAATGCCTTTGCAGGTAATTCATTCATTTTCTTAATAGACTTACCTTATTAAAGGAAATCATGAGTTTGGAAACTTATTTTATTTGAGATCTTGTTGAAAAATATGGTTTTATTTCTTCAAGTAATCAATTCACAATTATCTTGTGTTTGTACGTTATGACATACATATATCATAACAGGAAGAAAAAAGTTTGGAAAATGTAGTGATCAATCAATATTTGGATGATTGTTGACAGCATTTAATTTGTGATGATTATACATTTTGAATATCTTCATTCATTTTCTTCCCAATAATTTGTTTGAATTATTATCATTTATTTTAATTTGTTTGTATCCATTAGTTAATCAATTTGTGCTTTTTTATTCACTTCACTTCATGATGTTTTGACTTGAGATTTTAACAAATAGTAATAGTGTAAAAACGTTATATTGTTGTAATATATCTGTCTACTTTTCTCTTTAAATTCCAGGTTTTAACTGTTCTCTCTTTGCCTACGGACAGACAGGGTCTGGCAAGTCATACTCTATGGTGGGATATGGCAAGAACAAGTGAGCTTTCATTTTTTATATTATATTATTAGCTAAAACTAACCCATATTTTTAATAGTGAGGCTCCTTGTATGACATTGCATTAGAAAGAATGTTAAAAATTAAATCTTAAGTCTTAACATGATAGTATTGAATTATTTTCTAGCATTGTCATAATCAGGTTCTCAGATAGATTTATATTATAGGCCTAAACGTACCGTTTAGCTTATTTATAATAATTGAAAGACATGCAATCCATACAGTTTGAATATTTGTTCATTTAATGAGGAAACTATTTAAGAGCAGGTTTTACAGGAGGTCTTCATAATGATATTTTTCTTGTACATGTAATTGTAGATGGTATGCTTACTTTCAAGATCAAAAATGAAAAATGTGTAAATACACGAAAGAAACTTAGACCTCTTTTATGCCTTATTCGCTTTTTCACCAACCGAAGCAAAGATGAGCAGAAATTCCATAATTGTACTTGCTTTATTGTTTTGTAGATATATGTTGTAGATATGTGTTGCTTGATATTGTTATAATTGCTATAATCTCTATTGGTATTTCATCTTTGCAGAGGTATTGTACCGATTACATGTGATGCTCTCTTCAAGGCTATTGAAGCAGGAACAACAGAAACAGTAAGTTTCCATTTTTTGAAACATTTCTGATATTCTGAGATGCATCATGTTATTTACCTGGAAATTGTACAGTAATATCTTTGAATTTGCCTATAGTTGAAGCTAGAAGACATTATCATGTTCAGGAGTTTACAGTGTGTCACATGAAAGAGTATTTTCCATGATGGGGATCCACATTGAGCAGTAGCTTGGCGTGCTCCAGAAGACTAATCCTAGTGGTCGTTTTCCCGTCTTGCAGAACCCTAAAAATAAGGAGGGTCTTTTATTATTTACAGAAACTCCATTGGGAATGTATTTAAGGTTGCTATGTCTACTCATTTCTTTTGAAAATAAAAATGAACCCACTTTCTCTTCATTCATCAGTGATATATAGTCACATTCTATTTGTTGAAGGATCTACCATGGGCAGGTGCATGACTTGCCCAAAGGAATAGCCAAAAGAACAACTTCCATACAGAACCACAAAGAGGATCCTTTTTATGTATACAAACCTCTTTTAGTGGTGTATTATATTTGATTATAATAAAAAGTAACCAATCTTCTATTCCCCAGAAATATGAAGTCACATTCTCCATGTTGGAGATCTACAATGAACAGGTACGTGATTTACTCCAGAAGACCAATCCAAAGGGTGGTCTTGCAGTCCGACAGAACCCCAAAGAAGGTCTCTTCTATGTACAGAACCTCAAGAAGGCCGCTGTGGGGAGCTACAAAGAGATTGAAAGGAAGGTTGAAGAAGGTAAATTGATTTATAGGAATGAAAGCATCACAAAATTAGTTTGAATATTGCAGGACTCGAGGTTATTTAAGGTGTCAACCTTGTTTGTAAACAAGGGTAATTCAGGAGGTAGCCATGGAAACTTCCCTTGATGCTAATGTGATGCGTTCTTTCTCTGTTTAGGGCATTACTTGTGCAACAATATTGTTTTATGGTGGTATCTCACTTCGTGGAGACGTCTCCGCGACACGGATATTCAGAGATGTCTTTGATACTTGCGGAGATGTTTCTAGCTGAGACGTCTCCGCAATAGAAAAAGATTAATAGATTCAAGCATATTCGATATTTCCTGTGACAAGTTTCAAACCGTCTCAAACCTGTCCCAAAGCAGTCCAAAATACATCTTAAATCTGCCTCATGGCAAATGAGATAACACCATTAGTTGACATAATCATTCAGTTTTATTCCTAATTAACCCCTGCATGTGGCACCTGAAGAGAATAGTACATTCCCGTTGCCCTCCATCTCATTTTGTCTTTGTCCTAGTACATTTAATTTTAACCATGCAAGGCTGTGTCGTCCTGGTGATTATTGGGGTAGCAAAGGGATTTTCCCCTCGATGCCCAATTATGATGTCCTACATATATATTGGTTTGGGGCACTACTTGTGCAACCGTAATCTTTGAATAGGACAATGGGATACACAATAACCCCATTTTATTCATGAATGCCCCCTGCAAAGATATTATATCTCAAACAACCTGTGTACCCAATAAACAAATTTTCACTATGTAACCATGCATGTATGGTTAATATAGGTCTACATTATATAATTTGTTGGCAAATTAAAGCAGTTATTTGTTCAACATACATTTACTTTAATTTATTTACTTAATATCCAATATACACAGAAGGCAAACAATTTTCAAGTTGCCCGACTGATAACTGATTGTAACAAGATCTTAAAATACAAAACAACTAACTTTGTTAATAGAATTGTTGTATGAACAGTATGACTCAGAAATATGGTTCATGTACTATTGACACAAACAGTTCGTCGGGTAACAATTTTATTGGTTAGCAGCCAAGAACCATATCATTAATCAATTACCCAACTATATCCTCTCTTATCATTATCAATGAACTCAGTGTCAAATGTTCTCTCGTTCATCAATAATAGATAATCTTGAGTAGGCCTACTGGTAATGATGGACATTTCTGCTCAATGTTCAAAATTGTATGAAAAGATGA
The DNA here is from genome assembly GCA_940671915.1 of Paracentrotus lividus. Lineage (NCBI taxonomy): Eukaryota > Metazoa > Echinodermata > Echinoidea > Camarodonta > Echinidae > Paracentrotus > Paracentrotus lividus. Next base: position 5,028,820 of record CALNVZ010003435.1, on the reverse strand, counting down.
CCCCTGGCAATGATATACATGTAGATTGGAGATGTATGACAATTATGAGTAATGAAAAATTTAGAACTTCATATAGCCCTCTGGGTAGGTGTCCAGGACATTGGTCTTGTGAAAATGTCCTATTCTAAATAATGGACATCTTGTTATAAACATATCTGAAGTCTATAACATCCATTTCATTACATTGTGCTCAAATCAAGGTTTACATGCTGTACAGCAGTTTTGAGAGATGCTGTATGTACCTAAGTAACCATACTTCGAATAAAACTTCATTAATCATTACATGAGTTTATGAGGAGGCTGTCAAATTCTCTCTCTCTCTCTCTGTTCGCACCAATTTAGACAACTTGTCATTAATGTTGTATGCATGCATGTGCATTGCCATAATAAATCCACACAGTGTGACTACAATGGAATTCTCCAATAATTCCTGCCAAATACCAATTAGACTTTGGCTTTGTTTATTGGTTACCATGGATATGTTGCTATTTATTACATGTGTCTGGGTTGTGTCTGATGCTCCTGAATGCTGTTTATAATATTGTGTTCAAGGGCAACAGGGCAATTATAACCCAACATTGGGTGAAAAGCTTCTCACACTCAAAATCAAATTAAATAAATGTTCAAATTGTGGTTTTCTATTAGCCCACTGCCCCTGAACACATCAGTACAAAGTTTACATTCAATGAAAACTTCAAAATACCTGAACAATCAAATTAAATTTTATATTATTTTACTCAGTTGTGTGAAAAGCAATATGCGATACATTGTATCTTGTTTCTCTTCATGGCTCTAATTATATTGAATATGCAGTGGAAACTCAGAATAAAGATTTCTTATATAATGAAGTATCTGATAAAATATAACAGGCTATTTTTCTAGTCAAAATGAAATCAATTTGTGTTGTTTAAGTATATTGACTACATGTACTAAAAACAACATACCTGATATAACATGCAAAATGGGTCTCAAAGACATGTCATAAAGAATTTTTACTGTATTTGATTTGATCAAGTTTGAAATGAAAACCAACACTATTGAAATGCAGTACTTTATGTTAACATTGTATTGTTTGTTAAACGAAGCAGAATCGGTACATTTATACACCAGTAAAATACCATATACATGTACATGTACATGTAGGTATTCAGTATGGGACGTAAATAACTTTGTGTACCGCTAGATCTATGCCCCTCCCCCCCCTCATGAAACCCCACCCCCCCCCCCCACCAAAAAATTATATTTGTCTATTACTATTAGAGAAACAACAGCATACTGAATACATTCCTATGATATATCTGAAATTAATTGAAATCAATTGGATAAAGCGCCTACATAATACGGCTGACCTTAAAGTCATAATCAGAAGGTCATGGGTTCAAATATGGGCAGAGTTGTACCAAAGAATTTATTTAAAAAATGGCTCCTCGAGCTGCCTTCTAGCAAGCTTCTTGGGGTATATCATGTTATGCAGGGCCTGCTGGTAAAACAGGTACAGCAGCTGCTAAGAACTGAAGTGGTTACCCTGAATAGATTTCATTTTTAGGACAATATTATCATCATCATTGTTATTAATTACTTATAATATAATTTTCTCTTGCATACAGGCACAGCCAACAGAACGGTGGCAGCCACTCAGATGAACGCTACAAGTAGTAGAGCCCATACCGTCATTACCATCACATTTAATCAGATCAGTAAGAACGATGTCGGACAGGAGACCAAGAAAACCAGTGTTATCAATCTGGTCGATTTAGCTGGTAAGTGTGTAATACTATTACAGTCTGACCTCGCTTTATACAGCCATCATTTATCCAGACTCTTTTATTAACCGGCCACATCCTTTGGTCAGTTGTCCTTGTTTGTTCTATAGAAATTTACCTAAAAGTATCACTTTTCAAACAAGTTCCTGACACAAATATTCAAAAGACATCATGGGTCATTTACAATCATCTACCCTATATGTCCTCCCTATGAATCCTCCCCCTAAAATATTTAATGGAAATAGGTGTCCCGTTACATATTACACTCAAATTAAACCGTAGCACTTACACAGATGAGTGGTGGTAGGCACTACATGGCTGGATAAACAAGGTTGGATGTACTTCTAATAATTATAGACATGATTTTTACTGCGCCATGTACATGTATGTCAGATTTGATACTCCAGGGGGTAATTCAGCTAAAATCAATATCCCAACTATATGGACATATGGAACTATATCATGAATATTGATCCTAAAATTGATTTTATCCCAGTTGGTGCCTCATCATTACCCCAACTTTATTACCCTGGCTACCAAATGGTGCTCTCACATTTCAAGGAATTAATTTTTAAATAGTTTTATAATGAATGGAATAATGATTGAATAATGGAAGTGTAAATCCAGTTATTAAAATCAAGAATACATCTACTGTAATTTAAGGAAAACCCAAAACCAGATTATTTTTATTGAAAGTTAAGGAACAAGTTGAATTCGGTAAAATATGAAATCTAGGTTCAATTCATTATAATATTCTCTCCATTTGAAGGAGCTATACAGATACATGAACATACAGATTATAATTATTATTACATTGATTTATAGATTCCTGAAGGAAATTGTTCAAAGAAATAAATAAATGTAACATGTATAATTGGGTAGTGAGTTGATCAAGGACTTTGCTGGCTTGTTGAGAATGAAGTCGTGTTCAAACACCCTCTTGTGTCGTCTCATCACGTCTAAGTTTCGTTGGCGAAGTGTCAGCTGTGCAAGGCTCAACGACTGACATGGTTGTTGAACCGATGAGGCAGTTTAAGCTTCTAGGATGCGAGCCTATCTCTTCTGTACGTAAAGGCTGCAATGCCGTCAGCAAGTTTGAAACATATTACCTATAGGGGTAGGATAAGGTCGAGCGATCGATTGGCCGCGACAAATAGACAAGCAACAAAAAAAATAAATAAATAAAAAAAATGTTTTTTTTAATATTCTGACGGGGGTGCTTACATTTTTTAAAAGGTTCATGTACAAAAGGTATGCTGTTTTTCCATTCTTACGGGGTGCGTCCGCACCTTCTGCCACCCCCTGGATCCACGCCTGTTATAGGAGCTACTCATCCCACATGCTGTTTATGTTCAGAATACAATTGATTGATTGCATCTTATTTGCAAGAGCTGCGTAAAACATCTTTCTAATATCTGCATGCATTTTAAAGCAATCATTTGAACGCATCTCATTTGCGTATATTGATTGGCATATACTAAAACAAAGAGAATAAAAAGCTGCCTCCATCATGAAACTCACGGACCATGTCAAATTTCAAACTCTACTATATACCCTGAGTTTAGGATTCTTTACAAATTAAATCTTAAGTTTAAAACACAGCTTTGGTTTAGGAATTGCACTCACATATTTTCTATCAGTGGCGGATCTACATAGACACAATACTTTGAAAGGGTATTCCATTGGGCACAAAAAATTGTGCATGCAAAATAGTGTTGTGTCTAACCCAGCTAATCCGCCACTGTCTATGGAGCATTAGTGGTTGTAATACAAACTGGAGTTTCCACTAGCCCGGAGTTCGGGAAACTGGTGATAGTGGATAGGGCGAGGGCGGGAGTTCGGCCATTTTGGTAAGTATTAGTATGGTGAATTCTTGATGTTTCTGCCTCGATATTGACACTTCTTCCAGCACCTGGCATTCGATGCTTCACCAGCTTCAAACTAGCATTACAACCAATATTATCACATTTCGTTTCAGGCAAGTTGAAGATTATATTGTTAGATCTGCGTGAGCGAATTTCCATATCTTCAGTTTTATCCTCTGTTTTAATCAACGCGGTTTTTAAGCTCTCTGATTCCGTCTTATACCTCGCCAATCTCATACTGATGGCTGTGGCTATATATGCTATTTTGGTACTCTTCAGTTATCAGCAGAGTTCAAGCATTCTTATGGGCTTCAAGCAACTGGCCCAGTATGGGGCTTCTTCCTCATTTTCTGACATAAGTGTAGACTTACCGGTAAATTTGTTTGCATTTTGAATGACGGAAACATCAGGTAAAAGAGGTCCATCTTTACCTTTTTTATAGCCTGATCCATTTTGATATTCACAACCGTTCATATGCAATCAAAATAATCACATTAATATAATAAATGAAGGCATATAGGCCTATGAAAAGTCTACACTAGATTTCCCTATATTCCGTGCGCGGCCATCTATTTCCTGCTCTCCTTTTTATTGTAATATTCGGCTTCAGGATGCAGGACTATCCCTTAAATAATCCTTACAATAATTCAGGTATTCTTGTGCGTCTGTTAACACTTTTTTCGTGATATCCTATACTGTTCTCTCTATTGAAACCCCAAACTCCAGGGTACTGGACTTCAGCTTGAATAATCTTTCTAATAATTTGGCTGTTCTTGTGTGTGTGTCTGTCTGTTGACCGTCCTTATGTTTGTTTGATGGGTTTTACTCCATAATTTTCCACTCATCCGAGCTTGGATTTCTTCCACTCATAGTTTCATTGTTCGCAGATTATCATGAGAGGATTTGTATGAGGTATTTTTTTCATTTCCCCCTTTTTTATTTGTATTTGGTTTGCAGCCCGAGTTTTGCTTTGACGTTCCCCTTCTTTGCAACCTTTCCCGGTTCAGCAAAATTGAGAGTGTATATTATATTTAGAGAAATGTCTTTGCGTTTATACGCATCCTTGGACTTCACTACATCAACACGCTTATCTGAATTGCATACGCCACCCCCCCCCCCCACTTTTTTTGGCTCCACTCCTTCTTCCCCACTTTCTGAGATGCTCTGCGGCCCCTGCTTACTATTGTTTGGCTATTCTTGTGTTTGTGTGTGTGTGTGTGTCTGTCTGTCGACTGTCCTTCTGTTTGTTTGACTGAGGGTCCAGGTATCATTATTTTTGGTTCACATTCCAAATAATATTATTCAAATTGGAAGTCTATCTACATGTGATGATTGCTCACCATAAAACTTTTGTTTTTAAAAGATGACATTTGTACCATTACTGCAATTTTTAATGAATATTGAAGATATTCATGAATTTGTAATAATGTTATTTACAGAGAATTTCTGGAAATTTGGATTAATTAGATTTTTTTTTTTTTCCATTTTCATAACTTTAGGTAGTGAAAGAGCAGACTCAACTGGTGCTACAGGAGACAGGTTAAAAGAAGGTGCAAATATCAACAAATCACTATCGGCTCTTGGCAACGTCATATCTGTAAGTCTAGTCATCCTATCTCTATTTTATAAGATTAGAAATGCCCTACCAGAATAAATTACAGTCTTATATACTTGTATGTATGTTCCATAGAATATGTCCCCCCCCCCAAAAAAAAAAAAAAAAAAAAAAAAAAAAAAAAAAAAAAAAAAAAGGACTCATGAGTAGGCTGGAATGAAGAAATGGCCCACATTTTGGTGATTTGTTCTTGTAAAATATGAAAAGAATGTATTCAAGAGAAAGGCATTACTCTTATGATTAGTGAAAATGGAAATTGATCTTGTATGTATAAACCCTCTTGGAAATACAGCTTGGAAAAAAATTAATTAAAATTAGGGGTTTCAGTGTGTGTGTGTTTCATGCTTTGTGTGGTAAGAAAACATAATAATTAACTCTAATTCTGTGCAATCTTCAGCAATTTTATCACTGACATGTGAGTATAGGACTTTCACTCCAAATGTAAATTGTGCTCTTGTCTAAGGAGAGGAAAAGAGTTTATAATTTCTTTCTGAGCTGTGTGATATAAGTTTCCCTTTTGATGGATTATATCGAAGCATTGATTATGTAAGGAATATTTTTCATCAAAGCTGCTATCTTCAATCCCATCTCATACAGGCCCTTGCTGATCTGTCCATGGGTAAGAAGAAGACGATGGTACCGTACCGTGATTCCGTCCTAACCAAGCTACTACAGAATGCTCTTGGTGGTAACAGGTGAGGAATGATAAAAAATGAATCCCTGGGTGGTGTTTCTTACTTAGACGAAAGGCCTCCTGCATTGTCAGCCGCATGAGGCACTCAGCTTCCCTCCAGCTTGATCTATCCTTGGCTAGATTGTTAAGGTCTCTCCACTTCACAAGGTTGTCTTGGTGTTTCGCCAAGTCTTTTTTTTAACGTTAAATTTTGCAAACGACTTGAATATGATGAGCCGATTAGGGTCATGTGCCCAAAATTCTTTCTGAAGTAAATCTTATGCGCATCCTTGTGGTTTTATGGAGTGGAATTTTGGAATGATTTAGATAGGAGATGTCACAATATACATTTTAAAAAAATCAGAATGAATACTCCACAATTTTACATTCCTCAGAAGACACAAGCCTCACTTTGTCTCCCAGGAAGTTCCAAGAACCTACATTACTTATCTTTTTCAAATATTGACTCTGATATTTAAGATTTGATAATGTTTCCCAGAGAAGTTACAATTTGAGATATACAATTTGGTGTTGTTAAACTAAAACTCATATGTTTATACAACTTTCAAATGACAAAATAAGCTTTTTAATATGTCTAAATATCTTAACAAATATCTTTGAATAGATGCATGTTAATATCTGTAACGACACAAAAATATGAAATAAAAATGTAAGGTCAGTAAGAATGAAATTGATAATTTCTTCTCTCTCTTTCTTTCTCTCTCTAGTAAAACCATCATGATAGCAGCCCTGTCACCTGCTGACATCAACTATGACGAGACCATGGGTACCCTGAGATATGCCGACCGTGCCAAGAAGATCAAGAACAAGGCCGTAGTGAATGAGAACCCGGTGGAGAAGCTCATTCGTGAGCTGCGAGAGGAGAACGAGAGACTCAAGAAGTCACTGGGAGGAGGGCCGATGCCCATGGAGGGCTCGGCTGGAATGAACCCAGAAGGTAAACTTTTGAAATCAGTTTAATGGCTCAGATTGGAATGAGAAAAATGAAATTGCTCGGCTGGCATGAGCTCAGAAGCTAAACACACATTTTTTTTTTTTGCAGTGGCTTTTTATTGATGCAAGAAAGGAGATAGATATAAGGTTCAAGTATTGTAGGTAGATGAATGAATTGGAATTGCATAAGTTATTCAAAAGTCAGATTTTGTGAACTAAACAGTGTCACCGCCAATCCAACCGATAAAATGTTTTCAAGAAAGAAGTTGATATATAATTGTCAAACCAATTCAGGCTATGATATGATTAAATAACCTATTTCATTTTATGTACATGTAGGTATCAAGGCACATATTTTTTTTTTTCAAATTTATAGTCATCCAATTACCTGAAGTATCTTTTAATCAATTATGTAAATTATTGATAATCTATTATTCTTAATTTTTCAGAAATTGAAGCAATGAAGAAGCAAATGCAGGAGGAGATTAGAGCACAACTGATGGCCAACCAGGAGGCTATGTCTGATATGGATTTTGATTCCAGGGTAAGAGAAATGATAAAGTTTGTTAGTCAATACCGGTAGTCATTTTGGTGATTTTGATGGCAGGGTAAGAGAAATGATGGTTTCAGCTTATCGGTAATAGTAGTACTATGTGTGATTTTAATACCAAGGTAAGGGAAATGATGCGGTTTGTTGGTTAATAATAATTATTGTGATTTTGATAAAGAAATGACGTGGCTATGATTTCATCATGCTGGTCACAACAAATTTCAACTCCCCTGATAAAAGGACTTTTGGATTGATAATGAGATCTAGCCCGAATGGGTTTTTGTAAGTGTTTATTGAAACATTAATATACAATCAATTCTGCTTGTAGTTAAAGGAACAGAATAAAAGAGCAAGTCAACCTACTTGATGTAATAGCATTTCAGGATTAGAAGTTGTTGTAATTATTCCAATTCTTCTACATACCTTGTACCTTGTAGTTGCATTCCCTGAAGTCCTTTGCCAGGCAGAGTAACTCAGGGCTGAAGAGATTGGGGTATTATTATTCTGATTGGTTTTGTTGGAGGTTTGCATATTTATCCACAATAAGCAATAAAACAATATACTTGTAGCTTGGTGTATTTGTAATTTCCTTTTATTCATCAATCATCACCCGAAGAAGAACATCAAATTATCTGGAATATGTTTATGGGCAAGAAAAAATAAATTAAGTTCCCGTTTATCAACAGTTACAACAAGCGAGAACAGAACAAGCAGCTGACGATGGGGCGCGTGACATGCAGGAGACACGTAAGAACAAAGAACCTCACCTCGCTAATCTGAATGAGGATAATGTTCTAAGCGGTGTCATCTTGCATTTCTTGGGTGCCAGCGAGACGACAATCGGAAGGAAAGATGCAAACCCCGCTCCAACTATTCCTCTTAGTGGTCTTAGGTAACTAAAACAAATGATATTGTTATTCATATTCAAATCAGCATGCAATGAAAAGATGCAGAGCTTTCTTAAAAATGAGGATTTATTTGTTTAAAGGATAAGGATGTCATGTTAAAGGAAGGCATCAAATATCATAAATATACTGGTTAATGTCTGTAAAACTTGATTTTGAAATGCATTGTTATGTTATTTTGGTAGTGATTGTAAAGCATGATATACTCGTATTATTTCCTTTAATTTGTAATATTCAAAATGATTTGAAACATTTTTAACATGATTCTTGTTGGATATCAGTTGCGAACTGAATGTAAAAATGAATTTGTCCCTTTCTACAGAATTTAGAGATATTTTTTATTATAATTGTCTTTAAAAATGACAATTTAATGTGAGCAAGGATTGTCTTTTCTGTATGCAAGATTAAATTTAGCACTAACTATATATTTCATGTTCTGCTTTTGTGCTTTTTAGTATTCAGAAACAGCATGCATTGGTAAAGAACGAGAATGGTTCCATATCTATCAAACCGGCAACGGCCGGGGCAAAGGTCAAGATCAATGGTATGCCTCTGGTAGGAGAAAGAATCTTGTCGCATCTTGACAGAGTCATGTTCGGTAAGTAATCCATAAATTGCATGTTTAAAAATAGTTGTTACATTATCTGGCAAAAAAAAAAAATATATATGTAAAATGCATGCAGCTTTCAAATTTTAAATATTGCAATTTAGAAATATTATAAATGTGTTCTTAGACGGAACTTCCTTTATAAAGGGATTACAGTCAGATAATTTTTGTGTTGTGAACAAGAGAAAACCTAGAGAAATAACCAATATTCTAGACTAATTATCAGTTGTTATCTCTATATCTCACTAAATATATTATGATCTCTCTCTCTTTCTCTCTCTCCCTTTTCCCCTGTAGGTTCAAATCACCTCTATATCTTCAAGAACCCCTTGAAACCTGAGACAGGAGAGGGAACCCCAGCGAATGTTGATTGGGATTTTGCCCAGAAGGAGCTGGCCCAGGCTAAAGGATTCAACACCAACACAAGTGGACTCACAAAAGGTACATAGTGCCTGTATATTCTTGTATATTCATTACAATAAACAGTAAGCTACAAATGTATATCCAAATATACACTAGTATGGCTTTTGACAGAGTCTGACTGAATTATGATTATGCTGAGGTTTTATTATGTTTCTTTATAAATTTTTGACAATATGGGGTAAGAAAATTTATATTTTGGCTCTATATTTTTATGCCTCCGCCACCGAAGGTGGTGCCGGAGGCATTATGTTTTCGGGTTGTCCGTCCGTCCGTCCGTACGTCCGTCCCGTTTTCGTTCTCGCGATAACTTAAGAACCGTTTGACGGATCACTTTCAAACTTGGATCATGTATGCATATGGTAGGGACAATGAATTTATTATATTTTGAGGTCATGAAGTCAAAGGTCAAGGGTCACAGACGTCATTGTATACATGAAAATGGCACGTTCTTGCTGTAACTTCTGAACCGTTTTATGGATCAACTTCAAACTTGGGTCATATGGGAGGAAAGATGAACTGATTAGATTTTTGAGGTCAGGACATCAAAGGTCACTGGTTATTTATGTAAATGACTCGTTTGTGCAATTTCTGAAGGACCTTTGACAGATCAACTTAAGCATGTTTATCCTTTTTATTACATCAGTAGCCATCCTTCCTGAGTTGGAAATAATTCTGATGATACAACTTTAATAGATTTGGGGTCAATATCTCAAAGATGTCATGGTATAAATGGATGTAAAATACTCAACATGCGCATGCCTTTTTTTTCCGATGTGGCAATACGGAGGCATGCCTTCCGACCGTGCGCGGTCGAAGATTCATCTAGTTTTCAACTATGATTATGTTTTGTTGTTTTTGTTGTTTTTTTGTTGTTGATAATTGAGCTATTTCTGAATGTTTTAATTGGTGCATGCAAATCATTAATTAAAAAAAATAAGGCAAAGAATGAATAATATTAGAAACCAAGTGAACAAGTAGGCCCTATATAAGGAGTGCTATATAAATGAAATCTATAATATCATTATTTATTGCATAAATATTTTAGACCAACAAAGAGCCCAGGACCAGATCTTAGAACTGCTTCCCATGGTGAATGAAGTGAATGCTGTAAGTGAAGAACTCAACAAGCACAAGAACTTTGAGATTGTTCTCATCAGTGGAGCAGCTCAAGATGGTCCAAATAAAGAAACAAAGTAAGTCTAGCAAGAGAGAATTTATCTTTTTATGCGTATCAAATATGTATGAAATCCAGTAATCAAAATACTTGGAATCTATTTGTAAACCAATTTTTAAACATGAATAATATAGCATGTATCACTAATATGATGCATGTTAGAGACAAGAACTAACTGACTCCTAATGGCAATGGAAAGAAGAAGAGTTTTTACTCTTTTTTACTTTTACACTACACTACCAGCCATAGTGTTAGTGCTTGATACATCCATGCTAATTTTTTTTTTTTTTTTAATCATTACCTAATTTATTTCCCTCTAGGGTGATGGTAAAGATGACAAGTCTTCTGAATGGTAATGAATGGCTTTGGGAAAGAGGCAAGTTCATCAACAGAAGATATGTCATTCAGGTAAGTAAATATCAAGAGATAAATACTAAATCCCACCGCTGCCACCATATTATGTATTCATATGGATACATTATTCATTCCACAACAATAAAGGTAGAAGTTTAGATATACAGTTTATTTAACAAAGCCTAGTCAGCGCCTCAATTTCTGGGTACATATGCATGAAGTAACAATGCTTACATGATAACACAACATTGTAATATCATTAATTATCATTACATAAAACTTGCGCAAATAATGCCAATATTACACACATTGGTGCATTCATACAAAGGTGAAGGTATTTATTGGATGCTTTGCTTGTTTTGTAAAATGTATGTTGTATGTAGAAGAGTGGAAAGACCGAAGTGTTCTAAATTGGAGACCCAAGTTTGATTTCTAGCAAAGTCATGTCTTATTGTTGTGGATTTTCCAAAGGACATCGGTAAGGAAGAGACATGATGATAAGTTGCGCAACTTTCATCCTCTCATTTCGTGTTTAGCATACAGGAATCAAGAATGTTACACTGTGATAGTGGAAATGTGGAATTTAAATGTGAATTACATATTTATTCTTATTTCTCTGCTCACAGGATAACTACCAACGATACCTTGATGGAGATGATGATGTTTTAACTCTACCCAAAGAGGAAGATCCGTTCTGGGAACCTCCTGAAGATGTTCTCATTGGTACCTCCAACGTCTTCCTTCAGAGTCTTTCCTATGCTCTGGACTTTGATGATAAGGTTGTCATTACAGATTTCAAGGTAGGTCTAGATGAGGGCAAAAGAACAGTCAGAACTTGCCATTTGCCTCCCTCAACTTTGGTTGAGGAAAATTATGATAATATAAAATCAGCCATAGTCCATTGGTCGGTCGCATGTGCTGAAAATGCTTAGAAATGTATAGATTGGAACTTTATTTCATTAGTTTCATGTATACTTGTTGTTTTTATCATGGGCATAGATGTACAAAGATTTTATGTATGTATAGATTTATATAGATTAAGAATTATGTATTTATCATCATTCTATGTTTTTGCCTCTTTCAGGGTAGTGAGCAAGGGTACCTGATTGTGAATATAGCCCCCCTGTAATCATAACGAGAAAGCCTTTCCTTATGAAGATTGTTTGGAAGAATAACCATTAAACATTGTACCTCTTTGTTTCTTACAGGGAAATGAACAGGGGTATCTGATTGTGAATATAGCCCCCTGTAATCAGAACGGGAAAGCCCTTCCTGACGAAGATTTTGTCGAAGATCCGTCAGAGTTACTCGGCAAGCCTTATCACTTCAAGGTAATTATTGGGGATTATCAACATCAATTAATATAATTTATTTTGTAAGGATGAATACATGTTGCACTATAATTGTATTTCACTTAGTCAAATCTTTTTGAATATTATACTTTCTAAAGCAATATTGGACAAGCACTGATCTTTAGTTTCATGTTAATATCAACGCCTAAAATTATGTTAATTATGTAATTATGTCTCAAAAAAAGTTTGGAAAAAGGTATTATCAGTAATGGAAAACTGAGATAAGCCTTCTTTTATTTAATTATATTATGATAATACACATTATCCAAGGTAGTATACATGTACACTTGGTTTATTACTAATAGTGTTAAGATCATTTAAAATATGTAATAAGTTCAATTATTTAAATTAAAAATGAATTGCTAGAGTGAGCAGCAGCAGCCAAAATTAAAAAATAAACCCTAAACACATTCTGCCCAATCTTCATTTCTTTCAGGTCATGGTTCGATCAGGTGAGATCAACAAATCCCGTTTCTCCCGAGGCATCCACGTCAAGTACCGCTTCATGCAGGAGACGGATCACACTGCAACGCCCGTCATCAAAGATACCCTGTCACCGGAATGGAAGCACAGTAGAGTAGTCTCAATCCCGTCCATCGATCAAACCCATTTAGATTTCTTTGACTCTCAAAGCATCTCCTTCCAGATCTATGGGCAGCAGGTCGACTCAGATCCTGACCCTAACCTCACCAAACTCACTACAAAGGTCAGATTCTAAATGATAATACTCTCCTGTTATAACAAAGTCTCTGTTATAAGAAAACAGTTTAGAGCAGGGAAATTCCTCAATGTATTTATGCCTGGTATAACGTTGGTAGAGTGCAGTTATTATGAATATGAATGAGATATGAAATAAAGCTTTGTCAACTATGGGTGCTTTTAACATGGCTTTCAAGTAAGCTAGAAATCAGAGGTAACTTTTGGAGGTGTTCTGGGCCCCGTAACACAAAGGTTTGCGATCAATCGCAAATTTGAAAGAACCATTTTAATTGGTCACTGACCAGGTATTTGTACAATAAACGCATGCAACAATGATTGTGATTGGCTGTTGCAACTTTGCGATTGATTGCAAACCTTTGTGTTACGGGGCCCTGGACATTAAATAAGTTCCCCCTCCCACCCCATATGCTCCTTGATATCATTTGTTTGTTTTTATTCCCATATCAACAAGTTAAAAGATACAAAAATACATGATGAATTGTTATGTATTTCCATTTGAATTGCTCTGTAGTTTTAAAAATGATGTAATGTCTCATATTGATATATCATTTTTATGATTGCTCAATCCAATTCAATTCAAAATGGTTATTGGATACTTTCATGGCAGCAAAAGCCAAATTACAAAAGTTTACAAAAATAATCATGTCAATATATTACACAAACAATAAATGAAAATAAATCAGTAATATAAACATAATTAAACACAGAACTCTTATAGTATAAAGATGATTAATTAGGTTCGCTACACATTAAAACATGAAATACATGTTTGTCTAATTGTTACCATTATCATCAATTTCCATTCTTTTTGGGTTTCTTTTCCGTTGATTCCTTTAACATGATTCCCAACTTCTTGCCATATAACAGGAGCTACGTCAGATGAAGCAGCTGAATGATGGAGGCAGTGCAGCCTTGAATCGCTCCATGTCCGTCACAGAGAAAGATGAAATGGCTCAGATTAAGAGTGAGCTAGTACTCCTCAAGAAGAAACATGAGAGATTAGAGAAGAAAGAGAGAAGATTACAGGTAAGAAGAGAGACAAGAATCGATGAACACAGGGGTATTCCTACCCCCCCCCCCCAAAAAAAAAAAAAAGAAAAGAAAAAAGACCAGCCCATACAACAAGCCTTATAAGAGGGTTTAGTGCTGCTCATAAGAAACTTGAGAGATTAGAGAAGAAAGAGAGAAGTTTACAGGTAAGATAAGTCCAATAAACCTCATAACCATGAATACTTTCCTCCTCCCCATACCCCCAGAAAAAAAACTCTTCCTAGATGAAACAGCAAGAGAATAGAGAAAAAAGGAGGAATTGTAGGTGAGAAGAAAGACGTGACATGACCCCCACCCCCTCTCAAAGAACAAAACAAACAACCAAAGGAAAAAAATGAAGAGAGAAATTAGAAGAAATTTGCACCCGTGCAAAGAGATTGTAAAATCAACATTACCATATATGAAGATATTTTGTATTTCTCTCCCTAGATCTAACATGTTTTTATTAAATTGATCATACACTTATAGAGGCATATATATATCCAGACGGTAGTGCAAGAGATGTACTTCCCTTATTTAATCGGCCTCCATCTCTACATTCTGCAAGTAGTTTTGAAAGATGTTTATATTGTATGTTGTTTATTTGACAGGAAATCTGCAAGGAGTGGGAGGAGAAGCCACCAGAGGAACAGCAATTCGCCCCCTTCTTCCGCTCCGTCTCGGCGGTAGCAAACTCCACCGGTCAGAAACTCAAGACTAGGGTCCAGATGCTGAATAAGGTAAGATCTTGGAAGAAGATGGTAAACATTTATTGAAATTAGTTTGCAGTGGAGCCTAAAAATCATAATTTCCATAATTTATAGATGGTATGTCCCCTGTGGAGCCAATCTCTAATCATCATAAAATGTGCCAACCTTTTTATTGAAAAAAGGAAGGGAAACAAATACTTTCCTATGTACAAGTATGTCCCAATTAAACAGAATATAATAGAATAATTCATTTTGACCCCTCAAATTTGCTTTTAGTATGTTGTCTGAAATGTCATTTTTCCCAATTACAAGTTTTCAGGAGTGTTAATGTTCGGCCGGCAAAAGGGACGTACCATCTTCGATATTCCATTAAAAAAATATAATGATTGATTTGATTTGTTATAGAGCAGATTTTGGATTAAACTAAAGTGTCTTGATTTAATCTTCAATGCAAAACTGGGCCTTGTTTTTCACAAGTCAGGATCAATAATACTTTTAATGAGTTAGAACTGAAAGGTCCCTGACCCCGATTGGTTATTCCCTGTATTACAAGGTTCACGTTTTAAGTGTACTAAGCATAATTCAATAAGCACTGGTTTGATGTTTGGTATAATGAATTGAAGACATTCTACTAATGTACACAGCACTACATCTAAAAATAGAAAAACACAATGGAATATAAAGATGACAAAAGAAGATCATCATAAATATTCAATTTCGAGACAACAAGTGGTTTGCATGTTGAAGTGTCTAACTTTGCTTAACTTTGATAATAATAACAAAGTCTTCAACTAGGAGAATTACAAGGGTGCATGTGGTTACAGTAAATCTATATATATTTATGACATCAAAAGTTAAACTCAATCTGTATTTAAAAAACTCCTTGAATAGATTGATAAATAGAATTGTATAATATCTTTAAAGTGAACAGATTGTTTATGTAATTTAATATAGACCTAGACTTATTTTGGTTTTTATCATGCCTTTGTTGAATAACAAAAAATTTAAGAAGTTCAAGTCTTTTTAATACTGCTTTGAGGTCAAAGTATGTTTAGTTTATAATTTATGAGGTAATTAGGTATTGAAGAACATACTTCCACAAAGACAGAGATACATGTACTTCAAGAAATATATGTTTTTCATGTGATCCCAAACTTTTTTTTTAAACCTTAAAATCAGGAGAACATTAATAGTCTAAAATTGAAAGAGGAAACTTTAAATAGGAAAGTGTCTGTATATTAGATATGGAGAATTTATGTGGGGTACAGTCTTATGTTTATGTTTCAAATTTTCACTTATTCTCTTTCCCTGAAATCTTACTTTTTCTTATCCTGATCGGTCTCTTTCCTTTCACATTTGTACGTCATATATCCATCATTATTTACTAAAATGTAGAACACTGATTGTATACTTTACCCTTGAAACATATTTCGTTTTTTTAACGCCTGTCAATTGTATTTATCAGAAAGAGATCATTTTTCCTCTTTGTTTCTGAGTAGATTTTCAAAGAATTTGCAGCATGACTTTTGTTTCCGCGAAGTAGTCTACAATTTTGCAATTGTTAAGGATTAATTTAATGCATACATTTTTGCTAATAATATTGGCTGCAATTTTGTAATCTTGAAAAGTGATTAAATTACTGCTTGTTGACTTGTTTTTTTAAATGCTATTCTTTGATTTGGAGAAGAGCACAAGCACTAAAGCAGTTTGATTGCAGCATTTTTTTAAAGAATTTGCAGCATGACCCTATTTTCAGCAAAAAGAAAGTGGCTGCAACTATGCAATTGTTAAGGAATTATTTAATGAGTGTATGGCGAGAATTTTTTTATTAAAACTTTTTTTTTTTTTTTTTTAAGAGCAGACACACTGAACCAGTCATTTTTTAAATGAATAAGTTATTTTATAAACAATGTATGTAAAAAATTTATGGAATAACTGTACTTTTAAAGAATATCCCGTTATATTCGCTCAAAGGACTGTGGTGAATATGTTTAATCTTGAAATTCAAATACAAAATAAAACATGATTTTGATTAAGGATATGAAACGATCATGTTGAATTAAAAAAATACATGATTGTTAGGATGATCCATATCTGCATATATATATATGAATACAGTCTAGAAAGAGAAATTTGTTTTCAATTAATATTGTTGACATCTGACAGAAATTTCAGATTTTACAAGATAGTTTCTGAAACATGACTTGGACTCCATCCAATATTTGCTTCTTTTTTTCATGCTGTAACCGAAATAATCCATTTTGTTTATTAAGACTCATTGTTAACCAGCAATATTTTTCTTCCTTTTCCTGTTATTAATGTTGATAATTTCCTGATTATACTCTGGTTTATCAATTGTCAACAATCAATAGTTGTCCATAATGGCTAAGAGTTGCTGCTTTAAGGTTACTCTGAATGCTGTATGAAACATCTAAGTCAAGCTTCAACCGGTCATTGATAGAGTTGAACTTTTCTCGTAGGCCTATCTCCATCTTCATGATATCACGTCAGAAATCTCTAATCAACTATAATATTTTCCCTACTAGATGATGTATGCGCATAATTTTGTACGCAACAAGGCCACAAACGGAGATGCAAATGAGAACGTAAGCCTACGGATTCAACTGCGCCAAAACGGCACCGGTTGTTCAGGATACCACCAAGTGCCTAATCCCCATCATCATATTCCTCTTCATTATATGTTTGGTTGAATTGCATCATCTAACATACATACATCTGCTATTAACATACATGTACATAGACACAATGATTTTACCTTGGGTTAATTCTCTCCCAACCATACATCAAATCCTGTTGCATTATAATTTGCGATAAAAAAAAAAAAGAAAAGATCCAACAATTTTGTTTTTATCAACGACAGAGAGACATGCAGGAGGTTTATAGGTCATTTAGAATATTGCACAAACCTACATGTACTAAAAATAAATGCTACATTAATAGCTAAAAACATTAGCATCTGATCTGATGTGAGTGCATTGTATTGTCCTGTTCTCATTGGTTATACATGTATGATCTCATGAAGCGAAAGATATCTCAACTTGTGTAATTTCAGACCTAAAAGCTCACTTTTTTTTGGCAAAAATTTATTGACTTGCAAAAGTTGCATTCAATTGCCAAACATGCAGCAGGGTTTGATTCAAATCAATATATTTTACTTAATTTATCTTTCCCTTTCCTTACCTACATTGTACATATACCTTCATGTAAAAGCCCTCAACACCCCTTTTCTGAATTATGCCTAATGAAATATCATTATGGTTCAGGATCATAATTTGTATTGAGCTATTAATTAAAAGAATAAGTCTGTCGTGAGGTCTCTACCTTCTACTTCACAAATCTCTTTCTCTCTCTTTCTTTCTAGGCATACCGTTCGTATAAGGTATTGACTTTAAAGAAATGTTTCTACATAGGCTAATAGTTTGCAACAGAGTATTATAGTGCGTAGCAAATCTGATGTGAAAGAATGAAAACAGTTGGTAGTTTCATACACTATGCCTCTGTTTTTTTTCCTGTACTCAAAATATGTCATTGATTTCTGAATTTATGAGAAGTCCAAGCTGTTTCTGATATAGATTCAAATTCCAAGGTTCCAATTTTTTATCAGATTTCTGTAGTATTTTTATAAGAAATATTTGTTCATATTTTTCGTCATAACTTCTATTGCTTTGTCTTTTATCTTATTGTGCATACTATTATCACTTTAATATATTTTTATTCGATTTAGATTGCTTCCCTCATACTTTTATTCATATTGAGTTGACATGATACTTAGTTCTAATTATATGCATGATACTGAGAAATTAGGAAGCCTATTTTATTAAAGCTTTCATATTTCTTTAGGCAATCTATCAACCATTAACCCAGATGACTTTAAAAATAAACTTTCTATAAACTTGTAGATAAGATGCAATAGTTTTAGTGTATGATCTATGATATAGGTAAAGTAGTTCTTCACTGTTTCTTTTGAAGAGCACTATTGCTGCAGTATAGTATAGTAAGTTTGAACATGGGAGTAGGCCTATTGATTTATCATTTTTGGGGGGAGATCATTCTTTTGAAATCAAATGTAGCAGTTGGACATTACAGTTCATGCCAGGATTTTTTATTGTGCCTAATAAATTTTTAAGGGGGAATTTAACTTTAAACCCAAATCAAATTTGCAGTGTGCACAATGTCTCCAATTTCCATCGTTTTGCAAACAGGAGGATACAGTTAGCGTTTACAGTTTTGAGCTAGGCCCTGACCACAAAATGCAGCCTGCTTCAATCAAACCAGTCACCAATGGGCACCAACCTGTCTCAAAAAATGGGCCCGGGCCCTCGCCAGCCAAATTCCAGGCCCCGCCTACATCACCGCCGGCAACGGGCACAAACGGCACCACCAAATTGCCGGCTAAAAAGGATGGTGAAAGCGGCAATGCAGCTGATGTAAGAGTCTGCCTGGGTCCCAGCTGCTAGTGTTTTCAGTTTAACCCCTTGTTTTTGCCATATCCGTTTATTTCTGTGGACATGTTTCCCGTAACTAATTCAAACAAGTTTATACTGTCCCGCAAAAATTTTGTCAGTATACTCGTCATGCAACTGTCTGCTGCATTGTACTGGGCCAATTTGTCCCTTGCACCTTATACTAACCACTAAAGCAATCAAGATAAATATGACTTCCAGCAACTAATTTAATTTCATCATGCAAAATGCCAATTTTAACACGCTGCTGTTGTAACATCACTCTCAAACATGGCGATTCATTCTTGCACTGTCCTGTAACAACTATCTATTTCCACTTAAATTCTTTGTTCATAAATTTCTATTTTTCTTTTGCTGTTTAGTAATTTGACTAACAGGCTTTTTAAATCGTAACTGATGAATGATTATACATGTAGCTCGTTAATTCTAGCTGCATGGTATTGTCAATGTTCCAGTGACTATCTGTTTCCGCTGTTAATATAATTTCATCATGTCGCTGTACGAGACTTATAGTTTAGCATGGTTTTAGAAGCTTTCTTGAGACATTTCTAGTAGTCCTTTTATTTTTCAGATTTTTCTTTATTCAGCAAAGAACTACATTATTTTACTTATGAATAATAAATTATCCACATTTTGCTTTACATTGTCTTTCTTGTTGTAGGTAGTGATCCAGCTAAAAAGATGCATGTTGATGCATGATCTATGTCTTTCTTCATTTCTAGTTTCCGTCCGACTGTCCTTTGTTTGTCTGTCTGTCTTTTGCTGGTTGTGGAGTCTGTTTTTGTATTGTTTGAATAAATGCCCAACGGGGGAACCAAAGTTGTTTTGGGGTCATCCCACAAGACCGACACCCACGAGACCGACGGCCCATTAGTCCGACACTAGACAAATAAGGCCTATTAGACCGACGCTGGCAAATAAAGACCCATAAGACCGACACTAGAACAAACAGGCCCAGGAGACCGACACCACAATAATATGACCCACGAGACAGAAAATCCGCAAATAAGGCCCACGACACCGACGGTAGAGCAAAACAGCCCACGAGACTCGACGTTATATGAAGTATACCCAGAGTCAGACGTTTCTTCAATTAGGCCCATGAAAACGAAACAAGCGAATATCCAGGGGTATCATCGGGGCACGAGGCCATGCCCACCCCCCCCCTTATCGGGTAGGCAAAGGGACATCTAAAAGGCAATCAAAAAGGGGAGAAAAGAGGAGAGAAATTACAAAGGGAAGTACACAAAAAGGGTGGGGAAGGGCAACAGAGACTAGAAGCAAAGAACCACAAGGAGGCAGGTACGTAACAGGAGGTTGTAATGATGACCCCCCCCCCCCCGGCGCGGATCAAGGTGGCCCGGCAGGCCTGGACCCCCCCCCCTAAAAAAAAAAATTAGGCTCCCAATATAATTTATTTCCTAGCTCGCTATTCGCGCTCGCATATCAACATTCATAAAGAAATGATAAAGCACAACACACACACACACACACACACACCACACACACACACACACACCACACAAACAAGTAATAAATACAAGGTCTTCATAGAATTTTTTACATCGTAAACATCTTAGCTTGATTAGGTCTACAATTTATTTTCCCTCTTCTTCTTTCACAAACCTCTGTCACAGTGGGGGAGGGGAGGAGGGGGGGGGGTAATAAAAAACTTCCCGAAATAGTTTGTACAAAAATTGAGCCCCCCCTCCTGAAAATCTTCCAAAGCCTATGGATTTTTCGAACCTGCCGTTGGTCACCTGCCTCCTTAGTTCTTTGATTTCATTATCTCTCTGTGCCCTTCCACCCATTTTTTATTTATTTATTTTTTTTGTCTCGACTTCTCGGCCCTTGCCATGTCTCTCTCTCCCTCTTCCACCCCTTTCTTGCCTTTTAGAAGTCCCTTTTCTGACTCGTGGGTATACTTCATGTAATGTCGGTCTCGTGGGCTGTTTTGCTCTACCGTCGGTGTCGTGGGCCTTCATTGCCAATTTTCTGTCTTGTGGGTCATATCTTTGTAGTGTCGGTCTCGTGGGCCTGTTTGATCTAGTGTCGGTCTAGTGGGCTGTCGGTCTCGTGGGCCTAAATTGTTTATAGTCGATCTCGTTGGCCTATTTACTTTACTGTCGGACTCGTGGGTCGTCGGTCTCGTGGGTGTCGGTCTTGTGGGCTGTACCCGTTGTTTTGGGCTATAGGGAGTATTTTTGTACAACTGTTATGACCAGAAGTGTTGCAAATTTTAGAGGCTTATTTTTCAAGAAAATGTATTGAAAAAATATGCAATCAATTCTCAGACATTGCGGACTTTTGTTTTTGAATAAAGTCTTCACCGTCATGTAACATATCAAGGGTGTAAGACTCTTTCTTATTTTAATGTACTTTTCAGAATGAATGTTTTAAGTATGTCACTCATGTTTCAATGTTTCATAATGAATCGATGCTGAAAATATCAGATGTGCTGTCTCCAGTCTTTAAGTAGTGTTTCTTGTTTATGATGACAAGACTATAAATGATTCCTGCATGTTGCCAACTTAATTTGGCACAGTACAACTCTGACAAGTGCATGCTCTTTATATTAAAACTCTGTGATATGTCGCAGTCAATTCCTCATAACCTACACTTCCTGATAAGTGCTATTTAGGAGAGCACTAAAGTTTTAAAGTTGGATTTTTTTTAATGGGGAGGGGGGAGGTCACAAGTAACTAATTGTGTCAATTGTCTATTTTATAATTGTTAAATGTTAAAATTGTAATAGCTTTGTGGATGCACAATATTGTCAATAGAAGGAGTTGGTCACTATAAAGCACCATTTTACATCTAGATTGTCTGTTTATTCTCATTGTTTTAGATGAATCAGGTCCATGAGGCTGCTACGGGCAAGAAACCCCAGTCTGGTGTCTGTGCTGTAATGTAGCAATGTGAGAAGAATAGTAGGGACCAAATCAACTTGTAGTCGATCTCTGTGGCTTACTGTGTGTTTCTGCATGTGCTTTAAAGAGTGATCATTCTCAATCTTTCTCTCTCTCTCTCTCTCTCTCTCCCTCTCTCTTTCTTTCTATCCCTCTCTCTCTATCTCTCTCTCCGGTTGCTTTGTCTGATATTGTCTCATGAATTACTATACAAAATGGATATCATTTAGTAATAGGTTACAAATCACAGAAATATAATTTGCATAATACAGATATATACAGGACTGCCAACCTAAAATCGTATTTTTGTCTTTTTCATTTGGATAAGGGTTACCAAACTCATTAAATGTCAATAATTATTCAGATCATAAAAATGTCAATCCCCATCCACCTGTCGACCTGAAAACCTTTTATTATTCAATTATTTTCAATAGAAAACAAGGTAAATATGCCAAACATTTTGACAAGTGTGTCATCCCTGCACCAAAGGCATTCGTTCTGGTAAATGAGGGACATAGACAATTCATTGAACAATTAAATGTTTTCTATGAAGACAGGTGCGATGTAGTATGGCATGATGGTGATGTGCATTCATAGACATCTATAGATCTTAGTACCCCCTTAAGAAGCGAAAGAGGATAGAAAAAGTACGGAATACGATTTTTTGTTGGCAGGTCTGTATATACATGTATAATTGCATGTGAATAGGGAAATAATTTTTATTTTCAAGCTTGCCTCTTTTGCTGTAAGATAAATATTTATTCCCAGGCACCAAAGGACAAAAATATACAATTATCATCAAAATATGACACCGAATGTATATGAATAGCAAAATGATATAGCTTTCTTACCAAATATCTAGTACCAGTTTCTAATTTTCCAGATTTTTGAAAATATATAGATGTGCAACAAATTTACCAAATATTGAGAAAATTCATCCCTTGGTTTGAACAACATATATCACATCATGTAATTTTTAAGATATCAACACAATATACTTGATATGCTTATGACACAATTACTGAATAGATATCCATTTTGGACATGGCAATTGTGATATTTCTTACTCTTATTTGTGTTGTCCTCATTAAATATAGTCACAGTCTTTAGCTGCATGCTAACTTTACACAAAAATGAGTATTATTCCTGTCATTTATTCAGGAGCTTCACGAGGATCTTGTGGTGATTGTTTCTCAGGCTTATCTCTTTTACTGTTGTTGACTTGTAACTTAGTATCATTTTTCAAATATATAACTAATTTTGCATTCTCTTTTCACTGTTTATAGGTATTCTTTTTTTTTTCTGGCATTTTATGCACATTCTTTATTTACTATGCATGTTTCAAGTTATTTATTAGAGTATAGTCATGTGATTGTGTTTTTGAGACTGTATTGTTTATTTCTCTTCATCATCAAACATTATAGTTCAATTAAATATGGTATTCATAGTATCTCCCAAACTGCTTACCTGCACTGAAGATCACTTCAACGTAATACATTTCAGTTTAAAAAGTAGATTAAGGAAATCTGATCAACATATTTGATTTTTATTCTGGTTTACAAGTTTCCAATCTTGCAGCGTTTCATTATTAAATCATAAAATTAATAAAAATGATATTATAATCGTCATTAAGCATATCTATATTATTGACAATGCCTTAAGTTTAATTACTCCTCATGTATTTCTTATCCCTGTTTTTAGACACAATAAACTTTTTTAAGCTTCCTCCTCACTCAGTTATATTCCTAAAAGTTACACATCTTTAAAATTTATCCATCCTTCTTAACCAAGTTTATTAGTTAGCTGTAATAACCACCAAACCAAACTAATTCTAACTGCACTACTACCACCATCACTACCTCCCCCCCCCCCCCCCCCCCCTCCCACCCAAACAAAGAAAGAAAACTGACACAAATGAAATACGTCATCATCCCATCCAGACATCAAACACCCTTGCTTTCATTACAACAACCATCCAAAATAAACTAATTGACACCTATATGACCATCCCATACTAGCCCCCCGCCCCTCCCCCAAAACACCTACATGTAGAGGTAAACCAGTAACTATACTCCTTATTAACTTCCACACACACTTGCTTTCATGATTTCCATCTAACATATCAATGCAAGCCTGGCAGCTGGATACCTCTTACATCAGCAGTACTTTGTTCTAATTGATCTTGCCCTTGCCCTAGAAGACAATGTATTTCTTATTTGCATGAAATAAATTAATTCTGCAAACACTATATGCCTATCTTTATATTGTCTGCTAAAGAGCCAGGACAGAAATCCATATACTTTGATACATGGTTATCGCCTTTCTCGCTCTCTCGACAAACAATATTACTCTTGCTAGATTCCAAGTTTTTATATAGACATGCTTTTCACTGCATCAAATGTATCTTTATTTCCTTGCATGTTGCTCACCTTGATTTTATTCAAAAGATGTTTTATTTATTCACATTTGTAAGGGATGAGGTTTATATTTTTTGTACTGATTATTGTTTTCCTATGGGAGGTATTTCATCAAGAATCCCTATTTCCTATACTGGAAAAGTCCAAATGGCACTCAAGATTTAGCTTTTGAATGAAAACTTAAAATTCAGATATAAACTTGATTTTTTTTCCCTTTCTTCTCTGCATTCCATGCTCTTCCTCCAATTTTCCCTATTGTTTAGTATTGTATCTGATAAATATTTAGTATATATATAGATAGCTATATAGTATTTCCATCTATTTCCTACTTTGAATGTCCTTATTTCTTTGATTAAAGATTGACAATCTTGTATTTATTTCTGCCGTTATTTCATTTCCGTGAAAGATTTTTTTAAAGAAAAATTTTAATGATTATCCATTCTAACAATACATTTTCTCGCAATACATTTTAGCATTTAATTCAGTTAATACATTTTGCATTTCATTTCTGATATATTTATATAATTTGTTTTGTTCATTTGATGCCCCTTTCCTGTTCCAAAAATTGATTACCATCGTCACTCAATTGTTTTGCAGCAAACCGTTATTTTATGTTCACCGTTATTCAAAATGTGCTGTATTATTAGGGGTAGTCTACCTTGGTATTAAGCAAGTTTACTAATAAGCAGAAAATGAGAAAACCTAATTAGAAAACAAGAAGAATGAAAAGATGTTTATGATTGAAATTTTGTGTCAAATGTTGAGTGATCTTTTTTTAATATATTTTCTGCTCTTCTCCTGTTACCAAATTGAACTTATATCAAGGTGAACTTCCCCTTTGAAATAATAAGCAAGCTCATTGAAATGTCGTTATTCAACAACTTCATTATAAACACTGCATGTACATGATCACTCAAGCAAGCTAACACTGTTTCAATGTATTTTGTAATGGGGAAATGTGTTCCTTCAAAATGTGCTGTATTATTAGGGGTAGTCTACCTTGGTATTAAGCAAGTTTACTAATAAGCAGAAAATGAGAAAACCCAATTAGAAAACAAGAAGAACGAATAGATGTTTATGATTGAAATTTTGTGTCAAATGTTGAGTGATCTTTTTTTTATAAATTTTCTGCTCTTCTCCTGTTACCAAATTGAACTTATATCAAGGTGAACTTCCCCTTTGAAATCATAAGCAAGCTCATTGAAATGTCATTATTCAACAACTGCATTATAAACACTGCATGTAAATGATCATTCAAGCAAGCTAACACTATGTTTTAATGTATTTTGTAATGGGGAAATGTGTTCCTGGTGCTACTAAATGGTGATGGGTTACTAATTCCAAACTAAGAATATTATCATATAATTACATCTCTATTTATGAAAGACAATTATGTAAATAATAGTGATCATACAATCCACTCCCCTTGTAATATGGTGCTTCAAACCACACAAATTACCTTGTTATATGAAATTTCACTAAACAGAACATTACACATGTTTGGAATTGGGGTTGGGAGAACATAACCAAATATATGTGCTGATTATAATGGGAGTGGACATTATACTATTGTATTATATTGATTATGTGACCCTTATTGAAACAAAAACAGTTTAAATGAATAGAATTATCTGAAACTCTGACATGACAATACCAAGAGGATATTAAAATTGCCCCTATTTTTATGTAGAAATTGGCAATTTTGGGGATGATTTGTATCACTTCTAGTCACAGAGGCTAATTGATTCATTATTCTTTTAAAGGGATGTAAAATATATTTGGTCTTTAATTTGAGATTAAAATTAAAAGCTGATATATTATTAATAATATTAAAATCAATTAATATTCTTTATTGCTATGGGTTAAGGAAGGGCTAGTTAAGGCGTCTTCTCCAATCAAAAGGCGTCAGCTTCCCACGGCTTTTGTTCAAAAAGACGATTTATCAGCTTTTGTTCAAAAAGACGATTTATCGGCTTTTGAATAGAGCCCGAAATCTTACTGCGGCTTAAACACGTTAAAAGCTGAAAGCCGAATGTGTCCCAGGAAGCCGCTGGAAACTGACGCCCTTTGATTGGAGAAGACGCCTAAATTATGTAACAATCACAAGTCATATTGAAGTGGGATATAGAAACCATCCAGTTTTTATAACCAAGTTTCCATTTGTTGTTCACAGCTTATGCAACTGCAGAAAAATGGTGGATCGAGAGAGAATTCTGCTGGGACGGTCGTGAGGACAAACAAGAAGGGCGAGAAAGTAGAGGGCGGTAGCAAGGCATGCATCGTCATGTAAATTTCATCAGACACTGTGCAGAGGGATATACTCTATGACGAAATCCCAGTTACGTACACCAATGAGGATCGACACCATATTGACATAGAATAACATTTACCATAAATGGTCTGGATTTGATTCTAATCCTTCCTGTTGGAGATGATTCAGTAGTGTGACAGAAGTGTAATACAGAGAAAAACTTACTGGACTCTTGTTCACATCCACTATTGCTTCATAGTGCTAAGAACTTGAGGATACTTTTATCAAATTCAGCTTTTAAATCTCATGCGATCTTCAAATTGGCAATACTTAAGATTTAATCATGAAATGGATGAAATATTAGCAGATACTATTTTTTTTTTTTTTTTTTCATCAAAGGCGGTTTTCAGATGAATGTGCCATAACATATTCAAAATTTCCAAGAATTCAATATGCTATTCAAATTTTGAATATTAAATAAATTCTAGTATACTTCAGGGAGTTCAGGTTGACAGAAAAGGAAGTGGGAATATTCAATGTATATTCAATGAACATTTGTATTTATTTTGAGTTACCTTGGTTTATATGACTTCTCAACCATTTCATTGTAATACTGAGGATAATAGGCATTTATTCAGAAATTCTATTCTGAGGCACACAAGGAAAGATAGAAGTGAAACAAAAGATACCAAATAAGCGCCTTTCCAATGTTGAGTGTTTTAAACTCGAGCTGTGATTAAAATCAGTTATGAATTGATTTTGTTCAAATTATGAACTGGCAAAATGAACAAATCTTGTAAATGTATTTGAGTCCGCAATTTAATTTTTGAGAAAAAAACTAAGAATCCATATTTATGTAAACTAAATGATAGATCCGATTAAATAGATTATACTATGTGTGCTAAGTGATAATGGAAATCTTTGTTCACGGAGGCACATGCTTTTGAACTATGATTGTAGGTTTAAACATGTCAAAGTTACTACCTGTAAAAAACCTCCAAACATCATAGTTATGTGACTATAAAAGAAATGGTATGTTGTAAATATAATTTTTTTTACCATTTTTTTAAGAATTGGCTAAAGATGTTAGCAAAGAATCATGTAGAAGGCAATTTTGAATTGTTATATGAATAATCTACTGCATATTTGGTCATGTATGTGATGTGAAAAATAAATATTTCAAATGATATTCCATTTTGATGGAAGCACTAACCACCGGACGCAAATTCCTTGTGTGAAAAAAATCTTTACTTAACTGCTTCATTGTGCTATTAGGGGAACGTAGAAAATAGTGAATATTGCTCCATCCTTTGACACCAGATATCGTCTACTTAATGCTCTCCTTGCTCTATGCAGGCAATATGTATGGTTCCAATCGCAATGTGCTAATAAGTAGATGAAAACTATATTATTTGATGGTTACAACTGGTCATGAAACGATTGGTTCACAGTGAGTCTGTTATGCAAGAAACGAATGCAACAAGGATGCTGATTGGCTACTATCGAATTGTAATTGATCGTAACTCTTTATAGGTTCTTAACCAGTTGTGACCATATAATAATAATAATAATAATGGCGGCTTCTTATGTAGTGCTCAGGTCTGTCAGGCATGACGCTCATGGCACTTTACAAAGAATGTTTTACACATTACTACCCCGGCCATAGCTGAGCGGCCAAGTATGTAGCGCTCAAGCATATCGGGTACCCATTTACACCTGGGTGGAGTGTAAAGCAATGTAGATAAAATGCCTTGCTTAAGGACATAAGTGCCAGTCCAGGGAATCAGACTCACGACCTTTGCATTCCCAGTCAAGTGATACGACCACTAGACTACGACACTTCATATCATAAAAAATGCTTCAAGATCAAACTCATCAGGCTTCTTTTAAGTCTGGGTTTCAGGAAGTTTTTAAAGATTAAAAAAAGGATATATGGATTTTCATGTACAATTGTTTTTTTAGGAATATCTTCAAGTTTCATTTGTGAATATAATTAGCTATGCAAGTATGCAATATATTTACATGAGATGTACAATTGTGTCTGTGCTACAGAGAATAGATATGCTGTATATTTTGATAGAGATATATATATATGATAAGGCAGATTATGTTTGAAATTGTTTACATGACTTTCTCAGGTGGTATTTGAGATCAGTGTATTTACTTACACAAGATTAGCCTATAATTAACCCATCAGTCAAACTTTGCTTTGTTCGATTGTTGAAAGCTTATAGTTCATAATTGACAGATTTCGATTTGAAATATTAATTGATTGTGTTATCTGATTTATCCACCTTCGTAGGAGGAAATAACTTGTTTCAGGTATGATATATTGTCTTTCAAATTACTTGTATTCATCAAAACATGCCGGCAATAAAACAAAGTTTGGGATGATTGCATCATAGGCCGGCACTCAAATCTCATTTACCACTATATTTATGTTGCCTGTTAAAAGAGGACCACAAAAACATATATGCCGTGGTAGATATCATTCTGTAAAATCATACTATAAGGATTAACGTCCTCCCCTCTCGTTGCTTTCAATTAATCGTTTATATAATTGAGTTGGTAGACATGATTTCTTTGTAAAAAAATTGTATTTGTGGTGTGTCAATTTTTGTTTAATTTCACGAGAATTTCAGTAAAATTGTGTAACATAACTCTTGATTATCATACGGCCTGATGAACATTTACTTTGTGTAAATATCTAGTCATAGTGACCATAAGAAAGTGCTTAAGATGATTAAGAACATTAAAATTACAAAAATATAAATGATATCCCAAAGTTTGTAAATACTCAAGATATAGTGTTTTATATGATATAAAAACAAACATTTTCTTCAGCTGTATCATATTAGCTATTGATAATAATATTTGTTTATATATAAATCAGAATTCTTTCAGATCAAATGTTTTCACAGTTGTTTTGAAGAAAAGTTTTATTGTTCTTGTTTTTGTTTCTGATGTAATCCTTTGGAATCGACTCACATTGGTTGCATGTCCCCTTTGATAACAGCCGTCCTGTAGTAAAAATAGTTTTAGTTTACCACCATCCGAAATATGTTTTTGTATCAATTTCAGACAACATATAAATTCTGTTTGATCCATATTTGCTTATACAATATTCTAAAAGTCATGGTTTATGTTTTACCATCAGATATTTCCGTCCAAGCAATCGTTTCTACATTTGTAAATTTATCATGCTTTAAAGGACAACATTGTATATAAGTCAAATGAACTAAAAGAAAGCAGTACATAATTGTTGGATCATGAACAATGTATCTGCTTGTCTTTACAATAAATGATTGATCAATTTTTAGTATTATAAAGACAGAAGATGATAATATCTTGACAAGTTTAGTCCATGATTTGAGAAATGAATCATGGGTATTTATGATATTTAACGATGTAGTCTTTCATGTGTAAATAATCGTGTGTGGTTTCTGATTTCTTTGAGACATCTCCATACTTCCATTCCTTCTTACAGTTGCTTGTGACTGACCAAACCTTGAATTAATGTTATTAATCATGTGGCACATATCTAATAAATGATACCATGTACACTTATATATGATTTTATTTGTCATTATTCAGATTAATATGTCCCATGTACACGTATATACGATTTTATTTTGTCATGTTTGTGATTTATAGTGACTGTTTTCTGTTGTTGCATGTGAAGATAGAGTTATTTATATGTGAAAAAAAATGAAAACTAAAAAAAAGTTGAAAACATGTTTTAAAGAATTAACCAGTTTTGGATAGTAGCGTCAATATTCTGATTTTGTAAGTAAGAAATAATACCCCTTCCAAATTTCAGGTGTGTGAGTATAGTGACTTTACCTGGTAAAAGGTTGCCAGAATTAATTTTTGACTTTTCTGTTATTGTCTTTGCTGAAATAAGAGATATCAATCAATTGTAATTTACTCAAATTAAAACCAAATTAGATACATATGATATTCTGTGCAAAGAAAGCTGCTTCTGCGTTTTACTCTGTTGTTCTCTTTGCAACTTCTAGGTCCTTATGAGCCGTCTGGTCAATATTACATTTGTGGCTTGTCTAAATTATATTAAAGAAAATGTGAAAGATTGCATTCCTTATACTACCCATTTACCCTCCACTGGAAAAGCACAATAAAATTATCTGTTTTATAGTGAACTTCCTTTTCAATGACTAAATAGTATATGCAATGGCATACAGGATAGAAATATTTTTGTAGTGTGCTGAGTGTTCATGGTAGTATTGATGATGATGATGATGATGATGATGATGATGATGATGATGATGATGATGATAATGATGATGGTGATGATAAATAATTTGAAAAAGAGAAGGATACAAGTTTATACAATGATTATTCTATCCCTTCTTCAATTACTTTCGTTTTTTTAGATTAGAAAGTTTGGTGAGAACAAAAGGAATATTGTATTCCAAAGCATTTGATATGTGACAAATTATCTAAATATCTAAAAGAAGGGTGGTTTTGTTTAATAATAGCAGGATTATTTCACATTTCATGAATTGATTGGCATTGGTAATCATTTTAAAGAGTTGAGGGAAACAAAACCAAAAATATCTTAGGCTGTCAAGAAAGAAAAAGGCATAAAAATGTGAGATGATGAATGGTTTAATCAAACAAATAACATTCTGAATATTTATACCAGTATTGGTATATAATATGTGGACTTTAAGAGAAATGAAAGACTAAATGTCACAAATGGCAAGAGAAAGGCATATGCCTCATTTGGTTTTTGCTTATGTTTTGGTAAAACCTGCCTCAACTAAAACTTATGGCATATCAATTGTAAGAGACATTGTAGCAAGATCACCAACCAAATTGATCACTACTAATGTGGGCTTAAAGTTCAGTGGGGCGCAATTCCACCAGAGCTCCTCTAATAGCAAGAATTTGGGAAAGAAATGTAAGATGAGAATGTTGTGTTCGTCACCTCGTCACCCTATTCGCCGTCACCCTGACGACACATGACGCCACCGTCGCCGAAATCTATTGCTTATGTTGCCCTCTACTGTTGCATATTGAGACAACGTCGTACAATACAGCCACGATCTTCGAATAATAATAACGGTCCTCGCGAGAAAGCATGGCGACTTTAGTAGAAACGCCACTGAGTAGACATGAAAAAAGCCTCGGTTTACTAACTACAAAATTTGTTGGTTTACTTCAAGAAGCACCAGATGGAGTATTAGATCTTAAACAAGTAAGTGAATGAGTGTCAGTTTGATTCGTTGTGGTAAAAGGTGTTTTTTCAGCTCCGTTTCGTACCATTATATTTCATTCCGGGAGTCGATATGCCCCGTAACTTCCCGTGAACTCTCTGTGCTCGGTGCTGTGTGTGCAGTGTTTTACGTGTAGCAGGGGTCGGTGTGCATTGGAATTAAAATGGCCATTCATTGATCACTGCATATAAAATGCACACGAAATTTAAATAGGGTGTATCTTTTGCAGTGGCAGTGTAAATGGAAATCTACTTTCGTTTTATAAATGCAGTGGAGTGTGTTGGTATTTAGACTTTTTTTTTTTTAATTGCGTTCCAGTTTCATTATGATTTTTTAAATGTCAGATTTTTTATTTTTTTATTTTTTAAAATATATTTATTTAACGTTAGGCCCGCTAATGCACGTTAGACCCCTATTTATTTATTTATTTTTGAGGGGGGGGGGGGGCACGACAAAATTCTGCTATGCTAGTGGACAGTTTATTGGGCTTTGATTGGCCATGTTGCTAATAATCAAAGCTTCTCAGTTCTTGCCCTGACTGCGTGCAACAGAGCACATCGACTAAAACATGAAAAGTAAAAATTTGAAACTGAAATCACAATTAAAGGTCTAGATCTAGATCTAGATCTAAGCTCTGTCCAAACGAACGCATATTTGAAAGTCTGCAAGCTCATGCACACAATGCAAAGTTGGGGCACTCTAAATAATGAGTAAATTGGCTGGCGCATGAAGCTACCCTCGGTTGCGATGCTTGAACTTGAAGTGCGTAGACCGAAACTGAACAACGCGATTTAGCTGTTTTCTGAAGAAATGCTTTTTTTTTTATCACATGCGCTGTTACGACAATCATAACCAATTGTGGATACCAAAATCTCAATTAAAACAGCATTTGGCCTAACTTATATGCCTTCCAAAATTAGGCTGCCTATGCCGCCTATCGAGCTATCCCACTGCAGAATGATACAGAAAATGAATTTCAAATAATAAATTAAATGGTGCAACTCACAAATTTGGAAATAAAACACAATGAAAATAAGAACTTACCAAAGAGTGACGAATCTGAATTTTTACAGTGAGTGTCACAGGGTTCGGATGACCATGAATGCAGGGTACCAAATTCCCATCAAAACCCATGAAAGGTTGTTCGTATGAAAATAGCCTGAATTTTCTTGTGTAAGTTTGAGTGTTCAGGGATGGCAATATCATGAATCCCCTCTATTTTTTTCCACCTGGCTAGCAGTTAGCAGGCCTATAAGGCTTCATTGCTTTAATGTACATTTGTACTTGGGACTTTGAGTCCACTCCATAGACTTTAGACATTGAAAGAGAGAGGAATTAATGCCCGTTGGACCTGTGCCCTGTAAAGAGTCATGATCAATTGCAAATTTGAAACAAAAATTCTGATTGGTTCAAAAAGAGTGGAAGGACTATACAACAGTGATCGCGATTGGTTACATCGATTTGCAAATGATCATAACTCTTAAATGTTAGTAGATCTAACTCTTTATGTGTAGAGCACTATGAGAGTTTGTTAAAATGTTCTTAGATGAATTTTCAGGATGTGAAAGGCAATGGGTTTTTACATCAGTGGAAGTTGTTAAATGCTTGTAGCAAGACAGTTCGTGAATGCCAGGGAATCAATGTCAGGGGAAAGGGGGGGGGTGAGTGCAAGAATATAATAAATGAGGGCAGTTCGTTTGGTTTCAAGAGCCCTGAGCAGGAGGCGACAAAATGAGTTTTTGTCCTCTTTTTTTTTTGTGTGTGTGTGTGTGTGTGTGCAAAGTCTTCAGATGGAGGTGGATTTTCCTATAGATTGTCATTATCCTGTGCGGGGTTAGGGACACTGTACATTGCAGATGCTTGTCATGAGTTGAGGACTAAGTCTTGAAGCATTGAATTGAATTGAAGGACTTTATTGAATATATTCCATTCTCACAGTCCGCAGACTGAATTGCGATGGTTACAATCATTAAAAAAAACACCACAACAATCATTACAATAATCATAGTATAGTAGTAAATAGTAAATAGCATAGTAAATTAACTGTATATAAGAAGAAAATTGATAATA